>VZTU01021393.1:18955-33541 GCA_013400835.1 Zapornia atra | reverse complement strand
TATATATAAAAATCTTTGGGAAGCAAATCTGGCTGGTAGAGTAGATGCATTTCTGGAGAAAACAGTGAAAAATAAAACCTGAAGGCACAGGGCGCATCCGCGAGCTGCCGAGGAGGCAGCCTGTAGCTCAGCAGTCTAAGATGGCTACTTAAGGCTTGTAAAGTCATAACCATAAAAGTACTTCCTTTTTTTTCTGCCTTTAAAAGCAGCTTTGGAATGTAATTGTGAGTTAACATGTCAGATTCTTAACAAGGAAACTTCTTTCAGATTCCATTATGCCATCGGTTTATCCCAACGGACAACCAGCCCCCCCAGTCTTACACTGCTTAACCCCCTATGAAAATTAGGGTTACCACCAGGCATTCCTCATCACTCAGAGGAGTCCCGTGGATTTGAGGGAGATGAGAAGCTTCACTCCAAACCACAGCTCTCAGTCACTGTCATTGCCAGAAAGCAACGTTATCCCATGAAAAACTGACTCAAAACACCCCAAGACATGAAAAGAATTGTGCTGTTTGACTAGTTTCAGCACTTAGTTACAAAGCCAATCAAAAAACCCAACTGATTCATAGCCTAACGTGCTGCTCCAAATTTGGGAAGCTTGCTTCTAAAGAACATTTCAGTAAACATCAAACAAATATCAGCTGCCTTCAGCAGATCTCTGTAGCAAAAGGTTAACTAGAGCCTTCAGATGCAGAACCAACTCAGGAAAAATTATCTACAAGTGATTTCTATGCTTTTCTTTGTAAAGAAAACAAAATCCTCATTAAATCCTGTAGTAACTTGGATGTATCACCCCTCCAGCAGTTTTCTTAAGCAATCTGCAAATCAGCATACAAACTTCAGGGAGAGGAAATACCCTGTTTTTTCAAACAACTAATCAAAATCTTTCCTCGTGCCTTACAACCTGGAGATCTGGCCATAAGGGAGCTGCACTTTGCCTTGGTGTTTACTTCTACACTGCCAAGTAAAATCGGTTCATTTTCCAAAAGGACACAAGTTGTGTTTAACCAGAAATCAATCACAGAGCCAACACTTGGTTTTACGTGTGCAAATTCCATGTGTATGAGCAGCTATCTTTCATTTACAAGCTTATCTGCAGTTAAAAACAGTCTACTCCACTTCTTTGTGCCATTGTAGATGTAGTCTTCCTATGCAGCTAGAAACAAACCCATTATTGCCCTCACTCTTAAGGGGAAATAAGCTCAGAAAAACCCCAGCACGATGTGGGTCTGCAGACCAGTAAGTCAGCAGTGCAGAACATGACACTTCCACGTCTGTGCATCACGATGACTAACACCACCACAACCCACCCAGGGAACATCACCTCTGTATCACCCCCAACGCCGTGCTGGAGGCTCCTGGCATCACTTCTTGAGCATCCCAAGGATTACACAGATCCTCCTTGAACCCAGCCGACAATCCGACGACAGCACTCCAACCTCACGGGCATAAAGCAGGGGGAAGAGCAGGTTTCAGTGCTCCTTGTTCCTTTTTCCTCCTTTCCACTCCAAACTGCATCTTACACCAGCACTCAGGATGGGAGATCATCTCTGGAGATCTAGTGAATACTTTCTGCTCGGGCAGGATCTTCACCCCCACGGAACCAGGAGGCTCACGCCATGCCTGATCACTCCGTGCGGCTCCGCTCACACCACAGGCTCATGAGCAGAAGAAGAGGTTCTCAATACTGCTTGTGAAACAGGCTCAGGCACAACTTTATTCTTCTAAAATGTGTGACACCTACAGTTGTGAGAACCTCAAATTTCTCATTTTCCGTTCTCTTACCAAGCCACCAGAAACCTTCCTCTCAGCACCCGCTGCCTTCCAGCCTGCGACTAAGCTCTTCACCTCTTGAAAATCTGGCAGTGTGGTGGAGCAAGGCATGCAGAAAACACTCTCAGGAACAAAATTTACCTCAACTGAAGCAAAAAGGCCATGAGAGCCTTTCCCACAGAACCACACTAAGCAGGATTCAGTTCCTAACATCCACAAAGAGAGACAGGTCTGCGTGTCACTGTTCCCTTACCATTCCTAACAAGGAAGCCAAAGCACACCTTGAGAGTTGAGAGGTTAGAAAAACTGCTCTGTGTTTTCTTCTTTGATTTCATGATGGTCTATGGCTTTCTGATGAGGGGGAGCGAAGGGGCAGGTGACCATCTCCTCTCTTTGGGGACCAGTGATAGAACCCGAGGGAACAGCATGAAGCTGCGCCAGGAGAGGTTTAGGTTGGATGTTAGGAAGAGGTGCTGGACTGAGAGGGGGGTCAGGCACTGGTACAGGCTCCCTGGGGTCACAGCCCCAAGCTGAGCTGAGGGTAAGAAGCATCTGGACAATGCCCTCAGTCCCACCTCTGACTTGGCTGGGCTTGTGCGTAGCCAGGAGTTGGACTCGATGGTCCTTACAGCTCCCTTCCAACTCAGGATAGGATTCTATAACAATAGAAAACTTGGCTTGTGTTAAACACATGAGAAATACCAGACTACTTTTTTCCTTCTCCTCAAGAATTTCTGAGGGCTAATGGATTGTGACCCACAGCCACCGAAATAAGGGCAAAGGATGCCATTTAGGCTGCTTTAAACTTTGTTTTCCCTACTCATTATCACATACTAAGCCTAGACTCCTGAAAAATATGCTTGATGATAACTCAGAAAGGGCTACCCTGTCATTTTAGCTAGGAATGATGAAAGCTGGACTGAGAATTGCAGAAGCCAAAAGCAGGGGTTTTAAAATCTTGTAGATTCTTTTCTGTTTACTGTAACATGAGACCAAACAGATGTGGCAAGGGAAACAGGACAAGCAGAGCAGATATTCCAATTAAAGGCATTCCTTGCTAGCTATTATCATTTACTTTCTTTTTTAGAGGACTGAGAGACACAAATTTCATCTGGCAATAAATCCAGCTACAGGATGAGATGTAAAGTGGGTGGATCGAGGCGTTCATCTTATTGAACCACAACTTCCATGAAGGGACCTCGTGCAGTGCCTTGCTCAGAGCCTGGCTGCCCCTACAGCTCCAGCTCAGTCATGAATCTCCCCACAGACAAGTGTCCAAAACACCCCTGGGCAGCCTGGTTTGGGGTTTGACCACCTGGTTTGACCACACAGAACATGCTCCAGCCCCTTCATCATGAAGGGACTGTAAGAAGCATTGTTTTCTTAAGCATAAGATGACATTCTGCCCTATAAAAAAGAAATCAGGATCAAATTCTGAGTTTTCTTTGCCTAAACCCAGTACCTTTGACTTGGAAGATCCCAGCTATAAAAATCAGCAGATGAAAGAGAAGAGTGCACAGGATTATTATTGCAAAATTAATTGGCCTGAGCTCTTCCCCTCTCCTCCCCCTCACATTACTCATGCTCACACATGAAAAAGTACAGAGTTATCTTTTAAGGTCACAGCTTCTGGAAATGAACACGATTACAGCTGAGGTTCATCTTCCTGAATTGATTTGCATGTGAAGTAAAAAAGCTTGAGGCAGGACTCAGAATGCTAAGATCAAGCCAGGACCCTACAGTAGCACTTCTAAGGCATTGATCTCTCACAGAATGCATGCTACACCCAGCCCATTCGGCTTCTCAGACCAGCTTCCCAATAAGGAACCTTCTATATCTACCCTTTGAGACATTTTATAGCTGATTGTGGATGAGACCAAAGCATGGGATGTATTTAAAAGACAGGTAGATGAGGTGCTCAGGGGTTTGGTCGGACTCAGTGATCTCAAAGGTCTTTTCCAACCTGGAGATTCTGTGAATTACCCCATTTTGGCACATTTTATAATGGGATGCTCATGGAGTAGACCACCTGCTGCTCTGCAGGGCTGGGCCATATCACCTACCCTTAAGAGGAGCTGGATTCTAAAGGGAGTCCTGAAAAATTAATCTCTGTTGATACAGATACAACATATTAAGCTGCTGCTTAAACATTTGGTATAGGCTTAAAAATGTTGTTTGTAGGCTGTACCTTCTATACACACCACAAGATGCACCACTAAAACCAGTAGCATAGCTTTGTAGGGCTGTAAGTTTGTGTTTCTTTATAAGATTAGGATCATTATGTCAGCCTTGCCTGCTAATTAAACTACTCCCAACTTTCCCTGTCTCTCAAACAGAGTAACAACAGGTTGTGAAAAACAAACACCTTGAAACGCTCTGGGAAAGCTGCTGATCTCCAGTGCTTTTAAAAACTACTAAGCCATACTTAAGAAAGAGGATTTTCTTTTAAAGCATAATTCAGTTATTAGAACATACCCTGCAAACTTACTCCAGCTTTGAGTAGATGCACAGCAGCAGAGCCTGATGAAGATACTAGGATTTTACTGGTGGTTACCAGTCCTTGCTGGCAGAAGAAGGAAGTGTACGTGGTTCAGCTGTGGGGAGGGTGGCTGTACCTTCCAACAGATCTGGAGTAGTAAACACCTCAGGGATGTAAGGGGATGGTACATCTCATGTGGTCATGTTTGTATGTGCAGGCTGTCCTGGCCTTGAATGCAGAACTCCTGCTCATTGCATGAAAAACATGAGCTGAAACTCATGGCAAGTCTCATTTCCAGCTGGAGGCACACAAAGAAGTTGGGAGTTGCAACAAAAGCCTTCACCAGCTTCAGGAGAAGTATCAGGAGGAGGTGGTGGTTTGTGGCTCAGCTGTACTTTTAAAAGGCTAAACTCCCCACAAAGCTTGGGAGAAACCAAGCTCCTTGTGTACCTACTCCTCTGATACACATTGATTTGTCTGCACAGAGCTGAACTCCTGCAGAGGTCTAAAGACAAACAGGAACTACCAAGGTACATGTACACAACAGAGCACAGCAGTTTACACTGACTGCTAATCAAATTTTATCAAGCTATTAAGTAACAAAGGTAAAATGGTCTGAAAAAGTCTTAAGGGGTTTGTTCTTCAGCAAAAGATCTGTAGTCTCATTGCTGGCACGCAATGAGACCGTGCCAGCACAGCAGAGGGGAAGGTAGAATCATAGAATCATAGGGGTTAGAAGGGACCTCAAGAGCTCATGGGGTCCAACCCCCTGCCAAAGCAGCTCCCCAGATCATATTACAGAGATAGGTGTCCAGAGGAGACTTGAATCTCTCCAGAGAAGGAGACTCCACCACCTCCCTGGGCAGCCTGTCCCAGGGCTCCCTCACCCTCACTGGGGAAAAGTTCTTCTGCATGTTGGTGTGGAACTTCCTGTGCTCCAGTTTACAGCCATTGCCCCTGGTCCTGTCCCCACAGACACTGAAAAGAGGCTGGCTGATTCCCCCTGCATCCCATACTTAAGATATTTATAGACATTAATAAGGTCCCCCCTTAGTCTTCTCTTCTCCAGGTAACGTACAGTCCTCATTTCTCTCCCTGAAGAAGTCCTACCACAGATTTATAGGTCAGCAGGTCCTGCCCTTGTAGGGTTAATTAATTAATTAATTCCCCAAGCAGGAGGGTGGCTCTACATAAACACTTCTGTGCATGCTTTTTGCGGGTGACACCAAGCTAAGTGGTGTAGTCAACACCCTAGAAGGAAAGGAGCCATCCAGAGGGATCTGGACAGGCTGGGAAGATGGGACAGGGGAACCTAATGAGGTTCAACACTGCCAAGGGTCAGGGGCTGCACTGGGGCAGGAAGAATCCCAGCCAGAGATACAGACTGGGAGAAGAGCTCCTGGAGAGCAGCCCTGTGAGAAGGACTTGGGGATTGTGGTGGGTGAGACACTGAACATGAGCCAGCAGTGGCTCCTGCAGCTCGCAAGGCCAATGGGATCCTGGGCTCCATCAGCAGAGGGGTGGCAGCAGGGACAGGGAGGGGATTGTCCCTCTCTGCTCTGCCCTGGGGAGGCCCCAGCTGGAGTCCTGTGTCCAGAGCTGGGGCCCCCAATACAAGAAAGATGTGGGGCTGTTGGAGAAGGGTCAGAGGAGCCACGAGGATGCTCAGAGGGCTGGAGCAGCTGCCCTACAGAGAGAGGCTGAGGGAGCTGGGCTGGGTCAGCCTGGAGAAGAGAAGGCTGTGGGGGGACCTCATTGCAGCCTGCCAGTCCCTGAAGGGAGCTTAGAAGCAGGAGGGGATTCAACTTTTTAAAAGGGCAGATAATGGCAGGACAAGGGGGATGGATTAAAACTAAAGGAAGGAAGGGTTAGATTAGACATTAGGGGGAAGTTTTTTACAGAGAGAGTGGTGAGGGGCTGGAACAGGCTGCCCAGAGAGGGGGTGGGTGCCCCATCCCTGGGGGTGTTCAAGGCCAGGTTGGATGGGGCCCTGGGCAACCTTGTGTAGCTCCAGGCCTGGAGGTTGGTGGCCCTGCCTGTGGCAGGGGGGTTGGAGCTCTGTGCTCCTTGGGGTCCCTTCCAACCCAGCCCATTCTATGATTCTATGCTAAGTGCCGCACAACACACGTCAACAGGTACACGCTGTGATGCAAGTCAGGCCTAGAGGAAACCACTGTGTATGCTGGGCTGTATGAAGAAGTTAAGCTGCTCCCAGTAAAAGCATCCTGGTGTTTCTTGGGCAGGATTTCCACAACACAGCACCCAGGCCTGCACATCCCTGTGGAAGGCAGGGGCGGGAGCTGCTGGGAAGGCTGCTGAGCACCAGGTATCCATCTGAGCATGCTGGTTGCTCAACCCAATGGATGACATGCCAGGACAGGAACGCCTTAACACAGCCCTGCTGTGATCCTCAACCTGAAACCAGGGCCTGGGTGATACCCCAGCAGCAAGGCTTTACCTCCTCCCTCTGTGCTTATCTCCTCCCTCTGCACACACACCCTCAATGAAGAAAAACACAGGCTCATTTTTCACTTGATTGAACAGCAAACTCACCAGAACACAGTGGTATTAAACCCAAGATACCACTGCTTTAATCACAAGGTAAACTGAGAGTAGCTACTAACAAAGGGCAAGCAGTTTACTGGTACACAGTCAAGGTAACATGCCCAGCATCTCAGGTTTTAGTTGTTTTAAGGCTGTGCTGGGAGTTCAGGACTTTAAAGCTCCCTTCTTTAAGCCAAGTGAGCGCTCTGGTTGCTGCTGTATCTTGCTTATATAGACATAACTTGTGAAGTCACGTGCACAGGAAGCTGAAAGGGCTGTAAAATCCACAGAACTTTTTTCTTTCTTTTTTTTTTTAAAAACTTGGCAGAAGATAGCTGTTCTTCTGTAAAAACAAAGCCCTAAGTCAGCTATCCCTGTATGTCCTTTCACTTACCACCTGTGGAGCTGACAGTGCAATCAACCCCATTTTCTCCTGTATGAATCAATTCTACACTCATTTAGGTATTTAACTTTTTCCCAGGATGCTGGTGGGTAAGATAAAGGCTTCCAGGTGGGAAGCTCAGTTAGCAAAGCTTGTGCTAGCAACCTGCAGCTACACAGAGCATGTTCATCAGGCTACAGGGAACTCTTCCATACCATCAATAAACCCAAGCTCAACGTTCCCTTCGTGAGGGCAATGATACAGCAGCATCAACAAACGTAGAAGTTTTCTTGGCAATGGACAGCTTTGAAGCTAAAAGAACCAGGGAGGATCTGACAGGCTGCTTTCCTCTGACTATACCAGCACTTTCCTCAATCTGGATGAACTCTTGGCTACTCCCTGACTTCAGGGGACAGTGTTATTAAGAGACTTTCTAAAAATCAACACACAAGAGTCAAATGAAACACAGTGAAGCCATTCTCTGGCTGAGCCAGGCACTAATGTTTCTAATTAAAAAAACCCAGAAAAATCCCAAGGTTGTAACACTTTCCAGAAGAATGTTACAGCTTGTAGAGCAGTCCAACAGACTTTGCTATAACAAACAGAAGAAGGCAGCAAGTGTTAAGTTTTGGGATTGCAGCTGTTATTTCAATCACAGACTCACAGAGCGTTGGGAGTTGGAAGGGACCTCGAAAGATCTTCCAGTCCAACCCTCCTGCCAGAGCAGGAGCACCCAGACTAAATCCCACAGGAACGCATCCAGGAGGGGTTTGGGTGTCTCCAGAGAAGACTCCCCAACCTCTCTGGGCAGCCTGTCCCAGGGCTCTGTCACCCTCACAGTGACAAAGTTCCTCCTGGCATTCCCATGGAACCTCCTCTGCTCCAGCTTGCTGCCCCTTGTCCTTTCACTGTCATCCCTGAGCAGAGCCTGGCTCCATCCTCCTGGCTCTCTCCCTTTCCATATTGATAAACATTAATAAGCTCACCCCTCAGTCTCCTCCAAGCTAAAGAGACCCAGCTCCCTCAGCCTCTCCTCAGAAGGAAGGGGTTCCACTCCATCATCTTCAATAACCAAACACACCTTTCTCTTCTTCCAGCTTAAATCTTAAAATCAAGAAAGAAAGGAAGAAGATTCAAATAAGGGAGAAAAAAAACCCCCAGTGGAATGTGGCACAAACCAACAGCAGGAAAGAAGCAAGTGGTGAATCTGTAACCTTTTATTCTCAGAGGAGAGGGTAACTCCTGGTGAACTCCAGCACAGGTTAGAGAGCTGTAAAGGGTGGTAACAGACTGACAGATCCAGGTCAGGCTCCCTGAGTGAGATGTCTGGTTCCCTTTTGAACTTTTACACTCTCTAAATAGGTGGGCTGTGGCAATTTCAAAATTATTAGCATCTGTTTTGCCATACTTTGAGGAAAAGTGAACTGCAGAATGGTTCAGGAAGTGAAAGGTTATATTTTGTGCCTCTTCAGTAAACACGAAAGACACAGAGTATAGAAGGAAACCTAACTAAGTGAACTGCAAATGCCAGCTTATGGTTGTTCCTTCATCAAAAAACCCTCAGAACTGAGGGTGGCCACACTTTCTTTCCATGCAGGCCACCAGCATCAGCTAAGAAGCAAGAGCTTGACATCCTAAGGACAAAAATAAATCCCCAACCCATTCAAGAGAGCAGATTTAAACGTAAAACACTGAGCCTAATGAAACACTTCAGCTACACAGTACCTTTTATTCTTCTTTCCCCCCCCCTTTAAACATTTAAAGCACTATAAACCAATACAGCTTTATAAAAAGAAACACAATGCACAAAAACAACACCAAAATGCCCCATTCCCCCCCAAAAAAAACCTAACTTGCTTTGAATTTGTTGTTAAACCCTGAGGAGCACAGACAGGTATTTACAGATGGCAAGCAACAGGAAGTTATTTAGACAGTACAAGGCTTTTAAGGTTTGTTTTCTTTGACGTTATCTCTTTGTGCTGCTGGAGTCTCAAAATGAGCACCAGAGTGGGTTCTGCCAAATTAATTTCCTGCAGAACCCAGTCCAGATACAAACCAATTTCTCCCAAGCGTTCCCTCTCCTCCCCTCGCTCCCCCAGCCAAGCCACAGATGGAGCAGGAGCTGCTGTGTTTTCCTTCTCTGAAAGGACAGGAGAGCCCTTCCTTCCTTGACACAAAAGGTGTAAGGATTGTTCCCAGCACCCCTGTCTCCAGCACAGCCTGGAGCCCAGCAGCAGATCTAGGTACAGCTCCCTACATTGTATTTCCCCATGAGTCAATATTACCTCCAACTCAGCTTCCAGCCAGTAAAATTAAGTCATTAAAAAGATCTGAAGTGGAAAACTAATGAAGTTATTTTGACAGAATATGCCCCAGATTGAAGGGTAATTATTGCAAGTGCTGTTAATGAAACAAGCTATTTCAATACGCTGCTACATTTCAACCAGGCCATGTGATGGGCAATCAGACTCTGCTGCATCTTCTAACAGCTGGAAATAAAACAGTTAAGGAACAGTTTAAACAGCATCTGGTGTCCAAAATTGCTCAAAGATTGCTCTATTTGTGCTCACATTGGTGCCTCTACAAGCCAGGGCCCCTCTCAGATCCACTCTGTGAGCACAGGAGACGGCGTACCCAGGGAATGAGCACATTTCCCTTAAGGAATTCTCCTGGAAGCCTGAGGAGCAGCTGCCACTTTGATTCTGGGTTCAAAGGGAATGAAGCCTTTGGGGACCTGGAAGGGAAAGCAGTGCTTCCAGGAGAGAGAGAGGGGGATAGAGGTCTGGAAGGAAGAAGCGGGGTGTTTAGCCTTGGTCACGCTCTGGCCAGTGACGTGGCTGAGATGAAACCACCCAACGGATGCTGAGTTACGGGCTTATCCAGCCACAGAGGGACTCCTCCTCTTCATGAGCCTTCCTGTTCCCTCCTCCAGCACACTCACAGGCCACCAGTGCCCTGACTCACAGTAAACCCCACAGAAGTCAGAGAATACAGCACTGAATTCAGAACTTACTAAATTAATTAGCAGACCCTCCTCCAGGTCACAGCAGAGCTTCAAGTCCAAAGCACTTCATAGAGCCAAGCTGCTGGATAGATGCACCTCTGATGGAGGAGTTTCTTGAAGCCAGTTGCCTTGCAAAAGCCTGTTCCCTATCAGCAAGCCCCTGTCGCTGCCTGGGAGCTCCATAGCTACAGCAGAACAGTGACTTGGTATTTTTGGAAGGGGGTCTGTTTGCTATCAGAACTGCTGACAAAGCAGAATCAATAGCAACACTGAGCCACTTGCTCCCAACACAACTTTCCTATTCTTTGGTAGCTCTGACTGCACTTGTGCCGAATTTTAACTCTTCAGGTAGGTGCCTCCTCAAACAAAAATCTCCCAATTTGCTTTCCCCCAGCCCTGCACCACTACCTTACTCTATAGTAGAGAAGGACTTGGGGATTGTGGTGGGTGAGACACTGAACATGAGCCAGCAGTGGCTCCTGCAGCTCGCAAGGCCAATGGGATCCTGGGCTCCATCAGCAGAGGGGTGGCAGCAGGGACAGGGAGGGGATTGTCCCTCTCTGCTCTGCCCTGTGAGGCCCCAGCTGGAGTCCTGTGCCCAGAGCTGGGGCCCCAATACAAGGAAGATGTGGGGCTGTTGGAGAGGGGTCAGAGGAGCCACGAGGATGCTCAGAGGGCTGGAGCAGCTGCCCTACAAAGAGAGGCTGAGGGAGCTGGGCTGGGTCAGCCTGGAGAAGAGAAGGCTGTGGGGGGACCTCACTGCAGCCTGCCAGTCCCTGAAGGGAGCAGAGGAACAGGAGGGGAATCAGCTTGTTAAAGGGCAGAGACTGACAGGACAAGGGGGATGGATTAAAACTAAAGGAAGGAAGGGTTAGATTAGATATTAGGGGGAAGTTTTTTCCAGAGAGAGTGGTGAGGGGCTGGAACAGGCTGCCCAGAGAGGGGGTGGGTGCCCCGTCCCTGGAAGTGTTCAAGGCCAGGTTGGATGGGGCCCTGGGCAACCTTGTGTAGCTCCAGGCCTGGAGGTTGGTGGCCCTGCCTGTGGCAGGGGGGTTGGAGCTCTGTGATCCTTGGGGTCCCTTCCAACCCAGACCATTCTATGATTCTATAGTTTGGGATGATGTATATACACCCTTCACTTTTCCATTGACTTCCCCATCTTCTCCCTTTATTCCCTGCCTTCCCTTCCACACCCTGCAAGGACAAAGAGAAAAGGCCAACAGAACAATTTGATGGGCTGGCTGTTTTAAAATGTAATCCTAATCACAAATCATGCCAAGAACCATATTCACACCACGGTTATCAAGCAGCTCGTAGGGTGTTGGGAGGATGGCACAAGGCAATTACAGGCAATCCAAGTGGTACAGACTGTGCTCTTCCAAGCAGAAGCTGCTCATCCATTTTCCCATCACTCAGTTTTTCTCATGGTTATGCAACTTATGCTCCATTTATATAACCAGTTCCAGGGAAAAAGACAATTCATCCTAGTCAGCAAAACGGTCTGAAGTTTTATAAGCCCTCCAGCATGAAGAGAAATAAAAGTCAGGACCTGTTCCTTAAAAACCCACCTGTTCTCAACGGGCCAGGAAATTAAAACCACTAAATCACACTTCCTTACTTCCACACCCCCCCACCCCCAATTTAAATCAAGAGAAACTGCAACTGATTTGCCCAAGAGAACCATCACCAACGTCTTTTCCCAGCAACCCAGAACTTTTTTTACCATTGTTTCAGGGTGGTTTTCTTTTAAAGGAACAGGTAAATGGGGAAAACAAGTCCTGGATGGGGTACCTAAAATGCTGCTGAAGAGATGAAGTGACCAAGCAGAATAATCCCCCCCCCTCATCTGTCACTTCTCGTTTCTATATGATATGTGAATGATGGATGGAAGTAACAATTTTGCTGCCAGACACCCCAAAACACCATTCTTTTGAGAACCCACTCCATTTCCTGATGAGGTTCAAGCTTCTCTCTCACCCCACCAGCAAAACAGAGCACACCAGTCCATGGAAGAGCTCATCAAGCTCTGAGTATTAACTGCCCAAATCCTGTGCTGAGCTGTAAAAGCCATTTTCCATCCATTCAACAAGTGTTTGCCATTACCAATACCTGAAATCTAATTGCATTTTAAGTGCTTTAGAGATCTAGAGCAACACTGGAGTGTGTTTACAGGAATAATGCCCCATCTTTTAGAAAAAGAACAATTTGAATATCACCAGTTTTATCATCCAGAGGAAAATACTCTGTCGTTTTGACTGCTGCTGGACATGAGAGGCAGGAACCAAGACACAACTCAAACTTCCTCTCCATAACCCAGCTTCACAGCATGCTTTCTGGGTCACAAGTTCTCCTAAGAACCTGTCTCACATCTAAACACAAGCCAGACTGGAGGGTTTGTTTTTATGTGTAATAGCTTTAATCTCTCAAAACAATTCAAACACCTTCCTCCTAATGTAAACACAGAGCAGCTCTTTCTTGTGCAATTCATGCCCAACATAGCCCTGCAGATTTCTCCACTGGGGTTTATGCCATGTTTGAAACCTCTCTCCTTCAACACCACATCAGGCTGCAGTGAGGTGCCAAGGAATTCGAGGATGGATCTGCTTCTCCAAATTGAGGGAGGATGGAAAGGTATGTGGTAGGACAGAGGTGAAATCTCTCTGCCCACAACAGTGGGCATTGCTGTCAGGATGCTGTGGCAAGAGTTTTTTTCACCCCCTACACCAAAAAAAGGAAGCTGGTTTCTGTGAATTCACACTTTTATTTGGAAGACTGCACTGCTTCAGAAGTATCTGCCCAAACTTACTGAATTAGCATCAGTTATTCTTCCAACCAAGAATCCTGGATTACTTCCAGCCACCCCCCCCCAAAAAGATAAGGTAAAAGAATCAAAAGTTTAAATGCAAACTCTGGTTGACTAAGAGAAAAAGGTGTTTAAAAGGTATGGTGAGTTCACCCACTGAGTGACTGAGCCAGTGACTGCTCAGGTCCACTTCAGCTTTGTGCTCTGCAATTCATACAGGTTTGTTTTCCAAAGCTTCTGTGCTAGACATTCTCTCCAGATCTTGCTTCCCAGTTGTTTTTTAAATCAACATGTTGAACAGACAAGTCAACTGGACACAGAGAAACAGCATATTCCTGAACAGTTAGAGACTTAGAGAATCTAAGGAACTGTTGGAGAGGGGTCAGAGGAGCCACAAGGATGATTAGAGGGCTGGAGCAGCTGCCCTACAAAGAGAGGCTGAGGGAGCTGGGCTGGGTCAGCCTGGAGAAGAGAAGGCTGTGGGGGGACCTCATTGCAGCCTGCCAGTCCCTGAAGGGAGCTGATAAGCAGGAGGGGATTCAACTTTTTAAAAGGGCAGATAATGGCAGGACAAGGGGGATGGACTAAAGCTAAAGGAGGGAAGGTTTAGATTAGATATTAGGGGGAAGTTTTTTACAGAAAGAGTGGTGAGGGGCTGGAACAGGCTGCCCAGAGAAGTAGTGGATGCCCCGTCCCTGGAAGTGTTCAAGGCCAGGTTGGTTGGGGCCCTGGGCAACCTTGTGTAGATCCAGACCTGGAGGTTGGTGGCCCTGCCTGTGGCAGGGGGGTTGGAGCTCTGTGATCCATGGGGTCCCTTCCAACCCAGACCATTCTATGATTCATATGATTCTATGAATCTGCCTCTCAAAAAAAGGTCAGTCTGAAATCACTTCTGGAAGGTTTCTGCAGTGCAGAGACTTCCAGGAGTTCACAAACAAAGTTCCTTCCAGTTCTGTGTTTATATTTTAGTGCAAATTTAAACCCACTCACCCTGGCTTTTTCACCTAACCTTTCCCAAAAGGCCAAACATTTGCAGTTCTACTCAGGACCAGCACAGTAAAGTCTCTGTTCTTTGGGGCAAATGGCTTGAATACACTTCAACAAGTCAGATATTTAAGGATACCTGCATTTTCAAGGCTGCTGCAGATGCCAGCGAGAGGCTGGTGCGATCTGCTGGTCGCTCGGACGCAAGCGGCTTGTCCTTCACTGGCTGGGTATTACAAAGCACCTGTCTCAGCGTCACCTAGCCCAGACCCAGATCAAGGTGCAACTTCCTGTGTGTTTTAAAAACAAGTGCCAGAAGGAAATGCCTACCGCTCCCCATGTATGGTCAAAACTGAACTTAAGGCTGAGCTCCAGCGGCCATGAATGAAGAGGTGCCAACGTGCATCTTCTGCTCCAGAGTAAAATTAAAGAGAGCAAGAGTTCAGATTAAATTGACGTTTAATCACTGGTGCAACGCTGAATTATTGCCACACGCTCCCCAAAGACAACAACAAAAGCAGCGCCTTTTTTGGCACTGCACTTATCTGCACCCCAGATCTCCCTGCTTCAAAATACACCCTCCCATCCTCAAACACCCCCCCCCCATTAGCCAC
>VZTU01021381.1:2104-18031 GCA_013400835.1 Zapornia atra | reverse complement strand
TTTGGATTTTAGTGAAATTAGAAGGGAAAAAAAAAAAAAAAAGAGAAAAAAAACCCCAAACCCTACCTATGCTTATCTGCTAAAGTGAATGAAATTCACATTACTACCACTAACATCCTCAGACCCAGAACGTGTTCTCCAGGTAGTATCAGGAAGAAGCAAAGCAAATCTGCTCTTCAGGAGTTCCTAGCTGATCCTTCATTTTACACCTCCCTCACATGCCATGTCTCAGAAGCCAAGCAGAGGGCCTTGTTGGGACCAGGGCTTCAAGCCTATGCTGTGCCCACCCCACCAGCACTACATTCCTTGTAACATTGTGAGTTTGCAAGAGGAGCAAAATCCTCAATTCCTCTGCTTCTAGATCAGCTCACTAAAGTGAAATTCTTCTGTTTTCCTGGAGCAATCACAAGCTTGCTCAAGAAGGGGGAGAGGAGGGAGACAAAACACAGGCTACCTGCATCAGCCCCAACTTGTTTTGTGTTGAACACCTGGAAGAGGAGAAGGCTGCGAGCTCTGCTTTCCCTCCTCCCCCCAGGACCCCCCGCACTGGGGGTGAAACGCAATCCTTAGCTTCCCCAGGCAGGAACGCACATTTCCAGCGAGAACTTGGACACCAACTGTGGGGCTTCTCACAGCACCTTTTTGCCCCCTCCAGGCCAAGCGTGTCAGCGCAGCCCAGGGCCTGGCTACCCATTTCTCAGGGGTGAAGCAATGATTCCCCCTGCCAGATGAAGCGAGACGGGGAGGAGGCGTTCTGCGTGCAGTCTTCGTTTAGGTGCCCGCCTGTAGCCTTGCCTCTAAGCACGAAGCGTTCGGCAGCAATAGGAGACCCCGTTGTCCCCACTCCCTTGTTGTTTCTTCCCCAAAATCTTGCCCTGCGACGTGGGCAACCAGAGCAGGGGGTTAAGAGCTTTCGCTTTCCTTCCTTGAGCCCCAGAGAAGCCAGCCCAGCACCAGACGGAAGGTGGCACTCGAGCAGCACCAACTGAGCATCATCACGCCTCGGGAGGAGAGTGTTGGTTAGCAGATGAATAAGAAACCAAGCAACCAACCAACCCCAACAATGTTATAAATGGCTTGGTCCCAAACAGGATTTTGACTCAACTGAACCATTTATTAAAGGACTAAGAGGCAGTAAAGGGCGCTGGGGGGCACAGGCAGCACCGGCTGCCCCAGGAGTCTCCGCCCCACCAAGACGCACCCCGAACAGTTCCAGTCCCTGGCTTATAGACCTTCCAGGGACAGCACAGCCCACCGGCTTCAACTGACAGGCTGGAGTGCCAGGCAACCCTCACAAGACATTACAACCATATACACCTTAAACTGACATGCTGGGGTGCCAGGCAACCCCCACAAGACATCCTGTAGGTGAGCTTTAGCTTTTGTCTTGCTAACGAAGTCAGCTGGTTCTGCAGACCTGAGACAGGTTTGAGACAGGTTTGAGGCACCTTCCTCCTTTTCTTCTTTTCTTCTTCCTCTTTATTACCTCCTTTGCAGAGACAAGTTGTTTCTCCTGAGGTATCACCATGCACACCATGTGCTACACTGTGGTCCTTTAGGCAAAGCTTTGCACATCCATTTGAAGGGAGCTTATAAGCAGGAGGGGATTCAACTTTTTAAAAGGGCAGACAATGGCAGGACAAGGGGGATGGATTAAAACTAAAGGAAGGAAGGGTTAGATTAGATATTAGGAGGAAATTCTGTACAGAGAGAGTGGTGAGGGGCTGGAACAGGCTGCCCAGAGAGGTGGTGGATGCCCCATCCCTGGAGGTGTTCAAGGCCAGGCTGGATGGGGCCCTGGGCAACCTTGTGTAACTCCAGGCCTGAGGTTGGTGTCCCTGCCTGTGGCAGGGGGGTTGGAGCTCTATGATCCTTGGGGTCCCTTCCAACCCAGACCATTCTATGATTCTATGAGTCTATGATCTTCTCCCTCCCGCTCCGCTGGCAAAGTGCCCCTGCCAGCAGGTTTTCTCTCCTTTCTGGGATTCCCAGAGGGGCTCTGACCAGCTCTGACAGGCTCAGCCTCAAATTTGGCCTGGAATGGACCAATGCTTTCAAAATATGGGGCTTGCAGAAAGCTGTAACTGCAGCTTACAAAAGCCACTGAAGCAGCACAGCTACACCAAACTGAGCTCTATGATCCTTGGGGTCCCTTCCAACCCAGACCATTCTATGATCCTTTATATAGTTTGTTGCTGCTTCAACAGCCTTCATGCAGCACATGCAAAATCTCAAACTGTCCCTCCCAGGCCCATGCCCATACAAGGGTCTGTCATTCTGCACCCCCAATGTTA
This sequence comes from Zapornia atra, assembly GCA_013400835.1. Taxonomy (NCBI): domain Eukaryota; kingdom Metazoa; phylum Chordata; class Aves; order Gruiformes; family Rallidae; genus Zapornia; species Zapornia atra. The sequence continues at coordinate 15,737 of VZTU01021381.1, read as the reverse complement.
TTCCATATTAACATGAATCAGATGGACATATATCACAACAACAACAACAACAACAAATGCCAAACCAAAAAACCAAGCAGCCAGGGGATGAATGTTTTCATTGTCAAAGCTTCAAGTTTGCCATTACTGTTCATGTTTTAAACTTTGGACTGCCAAGGCTTGACATGTTAACCAGTACTGGCTAACTGTGTTCTCCATCAGCTCACAAGACAGCCTGGTAGTGCAGTTAATGTTTCTCTTGGATGGAAGAAGCAGCCTCACACATGATTCTGTGTGAAAGTGGCACCTGGGTGTGACCAACCCCCAACTTGCTTTTGTACAGTTACCCACAGAGGAAATTGCTCAGAACAGCCAGGTCAGGGTCTGCAGCCCAGCACAGCTCACAGAAACAGGAGTGAACTCTCTGACCCAGGAGGTACCTCCTGGTCCTGCAGCAGCTGATCTGTGACATGAGGCCAGCATAAAGCAATGAGCAGCTCATGCTTCCAAGTGATCACCCACGCTCTGGCTTTAGCTCCCAGCTTTCCACACTGATGTTTTCATATTCAATACCAGAGCTAGTGCTAGCATCCCCAAAACCACACAATCACAAGGTTGGAAGAGACCTTTGAAGATCATCAAGTCCAACCCATCCCATCCTAAGCTAAACCATATCCCTAAGCACCTCATCTACCCTTTCTTTGAGCACATCCAGGGAAGGTGACTCAACCCCCTCCCTGGGCAGCCTGTGCCAGGCCCTGACAACTCTTGCAGTGAAGAATCTTTTCCTAACATCCAATCTGCCCCTGCCCTGGCACAGCTTAGTGCCATTTCCCCTTGTCCTGTCTCCTGTCACCTGGCTGAAGAGACCATCACCCACCTCTCCACAACTTCCCTTCAGGTAGTTGTAGGTGGTGAGAAGGTCTCCCCTCAGCCTGCTCTTCTCCAGGCTGAACAGCCCCAGCTCCCTCAGCTGCTCCTCATAGGATTTGCTCCATTTCACACCAGTTTGTAAGAGGGACAGCTTTGCCAGGCAGAAGACTAGAGAAACTCAGGCAAGAAAACAATAAAATGTCAAAAGACCCCAAACAAAACAGCCTGTGAATGTTTCCTTTTCACATTCACTCCCCATTTAAAAAAAAAATCCCAATCTGACCTATTAGCCAGGGTCATGAAGATCCAGTGTCAGAACCATCAGTACTCTAATTCAGTTAGAAACAGATCAGACAGGTTTCTATTTTACATACAGGAAAGTGAATTGCTTTACTTTTCTCTGGAGGCATGTTGGGGTTTTGTTCTTTGTTTTTCCTCCCAAATTTGAAAAGTCTTGTTACAGCTGCAACACTAAGGAGATTCCACAAAGGTCATCTAAGCCAGGTAAACTCTGGGCCATTTGTTTTGGGTTTTTAAGAGCTTAATGCACCAGCTCTGTACTTCCTAAAGGTGTTCACTGATGCCAAGCTCTTTCTCCTTGTTCTTATTGCCAGGGAATATGGTTATACTGCATAAAGCCACATGCCTGCATGATAAAGACCCATTGTTTCCCTGAGAGCTATCGCCTGGCTGCAGCAGAGCACAAACAAGGTGTTATCTCTGCAGCAGCAAGATTCAGGACCCCATTGTGTTGGGCCCTCTTTGAACTGCAGGGAGACAAAGGCAACCTCAGCCCCACTCCTCCATGGAGCTACCTTTGGCCACCTAAGACAAGGCTGAAGCAGAGGTGAAGGCTCTCTCCAGGGAGGTGAACAGCGCCAGGGTGCTGAGTGGTTAGAGGGGGCAGAGAGAGAACAAACATCTGGCCATCTTGCCCCATCTCCTTTGTGAGGGATCTCCTGCCTCTGCAGAGATAGGCATCCCTGGCACCTGGAGACAACACTGCAACAAAAGAAGAGCTGGCTGGGAGTGCTCACACCAACTAATACAATCAGATTCCTTCCTGGACGCTCAGCTTATCAGCCCCAATTGTCTGCTTCAGCAGAGGCAGCAGTGCCCCCAGGCTTTGCCTCTGCAGCTCTACCTTTCCTGGAGGGGACAGAAACCTTTTGCATTCTTTGCCCAGCACTTCCCACCCTTAGCTTCCTGCCCACAGCACGTGCTCCAAGGAGGAAAAGGGGAATTGAGCAAGATGGGAATGCTTGTGTGGGCTCCAGAACCACTTTTGGAAGGTGCAGACTCTTGGTCAGCAGTGAGATAGCTGCTGTAAAGCCTCCTCCTCTTGCTAGGTTAACTGTCTTCCAAAACCCATGGTGGTTCACTGTTTGCTACCTGTGGTCAGATTACAGGGCATGCTGATGAATCAGTTGTAGAGGTGTTTGCCCACCCCCCTTCCAACAGAGCAGAAGGGCTTGTTTTCAGAGGGGGCATTCTGAAAACAGTTAGATACAACACCTGGTGCTGGGCTGGACCTGCAGATCAGTTCCCAGTGCTGGGAGGCTATCATGAAGATACTGAGCAGTTGCATGGAGATCCAGGCTGGACCCATCAAAATGAAGCCACAGGGAGCATATTGCAGTGGGGCCAGTCTGTCTCTGCACAGTTCATGTGTCTGCACCACCCTGGCCTTCCAGTGCTTCATCTCAGCTTTCTCACCCTGACTGGCAGAGAGCTGGCTGGGCCATAGGGACTTTCTGAGAGAGCATGGGATAGATGAGTGGACAGTGAGGTGGGTTGAGAACTGGCTGTTGGACTGGGCTCAGAGGGTTGTGATCAGTGGAGCAGAGTCTGACTGGAGGCCTGTGAGTAGGGGTGTTCCCCAGGGCTCGGTGTTGGGTCCAGTCCTGTTTAATATCTTCACTGACCTTGCTGAGGGAACAGCACCCACCCTCAGCAAGTGCCAGTGATACAGAGCTGGGAGGGGTGGCTGACAGGCAGGACACTGCGCTGCCATCCAGAGAGACCTGGCCAGGCTGGAGAGCTGGGCAGGGAGAGACCAGAGGAGATTCAACAAGAGCAAGTGCAGAGTCTGGCACCTGGGGAGGAATAACTGCTGGAATCAGGACAGGCTGGGGGTGACCTGCTGGAGAAGAGCTCTGTGGAGAAGGACCTGGGGGTCCTGGTTGATGACAGGGTGGCCATGAGCCAGCAGTGTGCCCTGGGGGCTGAGAGAGACAATGGGATCCTGGGGGGCATCAGGAGGAGTGTGGGCAGCAGGTCACAGGAGGGGATCCTCCCCCTCTGCTCTGCCCTGGTCAGGCCCCACCTGGAGTGTTGTGTCCAGTTCTGGGCTCCCTGGGATAAAACAGACAGGGATCCCTGGAGAGAGTCCAGAGAAGGGCTACAGAGATGATGAAGGGCCTGGAGCATCTCCCCTGTGAGGAAAGGCTGGGTGAGCTGGGGCTGTTCAGCCTGGAGAAAAGAAGACTAAGGGGGGACCTTATTAATGTCTGTAAATATCTTCAGCATGGGATGCAGGGGGAAATGGCCAGCCCCTTTTCAGTGTCTGTGGGGACAGGACAAGGGGCAATGGCTGCAAGTTGGAGCACAGGAAGTTCCACACCAACATGGGGCAGAACTTTTCCCCAGTGAGGGTGAGGGAGCCCTGGGACAGGCTGCCCAGGGGGTGTGGAGTCTCCTTCTCTGGAGAGATTCCAGCCCCGTCTGGACGCCTCTCTGTGCAATATGAGCTGGGGAGCTGCTTTGGCAGGGGGGTTGCACCCCATCAGCTCTGGAGGGCCCTTCCAGCCCCTACCATTCTGTGACTTTACCTGTAGTCAAGCAATCTCTAGAGGGGGAAAAGGAAGGGGTGGAGGAACTAGTTATACAGCAGAGTTGGTACATCCCAAGTGGGATTTGAACCTACCACCACCCTCCTAATACTGCCAAATGGCTATCAAATAGCCAGAGGGAAGCAGAGAGAGGTCCACAGCCCAGCATACCCTGGGCATGATGCTGATGATAGCACCCCAGTCTGTATGTTATTGCCAGTTGGTCACAGTTCAGAGTCACACAGAGAAGGACCCAGAGGTGTCATTCTTCAGAGGAACACAGTTTGACTCCATGTCACAGAAAGGGCAGATGGTGCTTTTTGATACTATGTCAGTAGCATGCCTTTCTCACATCACACACCAAGGCCAGAGGCAATATTCACATACAAATAACTGTCACTGGCATCTTTTTTAACCCTGAGGCTATTCAGATAACCTATAGAATCTTTCCCTGTACCATCAAGCCAGAGGAACTCTCTTTTTTTTCTTCTGGAAAACCAATTCTCCCAGCAAATCTCAGCCACCATGTCCATGAGGCAGCTGCTAGAACACACCAACACACATTTGATTAACAGCTTGTTGCTATTAATCAACAGATTTGATTAACAGCTTGTTGCTGTTAGAGAAGGAATAAATACAAGAGATGAGCATCTTGGAGGAATGGAGGGAATGAAGGACAGATGGACATGAGAAAATAATTGGGGGTTTAATGATAAATTAGCAGGTTAAGAAAAATAATAAAGAATCAGTGAGTTCAGCTGGGCACATTTGGAATCTTTCCCCCATCAAGAGTCCTGCATCTGATGCAAAGGTGATTAACATGGGGGGAAAAACTTAAGCACCCACCAGCAGCATCAGTCCAAAAGCAAACTCTGGAAGCTCATTCTGGCAGCAAACATGAGCAAGTTTTCCCACTGAGGACATCTTCTCTCATTCCTAGTGAGCATCTGTGGAGTACATGACAGTCCTTGGAAGTGACACATTGGCACACAGCTGCTCCAGGGCACTTGTGAAGTCACACAACCAATTATTTGGTACAAGAATGGATTGACATTTCCAGTCCAAGCCTTGACCTTCAGCAGATTCCCAGTCCACTGACAGGGCTGCTTCATGCAATGGACAGGTTGCTGCCTTGCATTTCATTTTCAAAGAGTCTCTCCATGCCCTGTAGCTGCTCATAGATTTAGAGGTCTGCTTTTTAAAAACAAAACCAGCAAGCTGCTTTGTCACCTTGGCTGTGAAATATGAATCCACTTGACAGTTTCCTTTCACTTTAAAACTCCAGCCACTCTGTCATATAAATACAGTTTGATGGAGAAATCTCACCCCCTTCATGGCAATCATCAAAAACCTGCAAAAGAAAGCAAGCATGATCAAACATGAAGGAAGGAAGGAAGGAAGCCAGCCTCACAGGCCTTCTGCTCCTTCTCCAGGAGGAAAGCAGTAGTCTAGCAGAGACCAAAGTGTCAGAAGTCCTATGCCAGCTCTGAGGAAAAGAAACAAAACAGACCCCACTCTAGAAGATGATGCAAATGGACACACCAGCAAGTTCTTCCTACCTATCAGTTTACAATCCAAGCAGGAGATCACAAGCTAGACAGAAGTAAAGTTAGCTTGCTAAAAAAAAAAACAACCCCACAAATAGCCAAATTTAGGATCAGAAAATATAATTAATTTGGAGCAGATTACACTTGACAGCACCCTTTCCACATACAGCCCAGTAAAGAGACAGGATGGTCTAAAGACCCTGCCTCTGACACCACAGCAGAGGCATCAGGGCTAACACAGGAAAGGGCTGTTGGCTTAGCAGGCCATGAGGCTCACCCAGGGACACAGCCTGGCAGGGTGCTGTCTGGCCACTTGCAGGACTGTGTTCAAAACTTGGCATACCCCCACCTATCCCTACACAGAACCCATGACTTACAGGGCAGAGTCCACAGGGTGTCCTGACTAATCCAGTGGGCTGTATGAGAGGACTAACAGCTCTGTACAGCTTCATCTGGCCATCCACGCTGCCTACTGTCCCTTCCTTGGCAGCAATAATGGTCATCTCCACCTTCCCATCATATATTAGTGTGTTTAAAATGGTTTCAATGTCTTCCATGGACAACTCTACCTGAGAAAGAATTGACACAATAAATGTCAGGAAACACACAGACCAACAGCTCCTTGTCAGGGAGTAAATGAGCAAACACCAAGAGTAACAAACCCTGAAGAGGCCAAACCTAGCCCTGATAAAGGCCCTGCTCTGGCTGGGCACTCTATGGGCTAACACAGATACAAAAAGCAAAGGAAACCTTCTGTAACTTCTGCCTCCCAAACATTTTTGGATTACAGTAGCCTTAGCTTACCAAAAAGAACTTCCCTCTGCACCTCAAGTGTCATCATCCTACCCTGAGAGGCTTACGAGCCAGCAGTGGCTCTGGCAGCTCACAAGGCCTATGGGATCCTGGGCTCCATCAGCAGAGGGGAGACAGCAGGGACAGGGAGCTGATTGTGCCTCTCTGCTCTGCCCTGGGGAGGCCCCATCTGGAGTCCTGTGTCCAGAGCTGGGGCCCCCAATACAAGAGATGTGGAACTGTTGGAGAGGGGTCAGAGGAGCCACGAGGATGATGAGAGGGCTGGAGCAGCTGCCCTACAAAGAGAGGCTGAGGGAGCTGGGCTGGTTCAGCCTGGAGAAGAGAAGGCTGTGGGGGGACCTCATTGCAGCCTGCCAGTCCCTGAAGGGAGCTTATAAGCAGGAGGGGATTCAACTTTTTAAAAGGGCAGATAATGGCAGGACAAGGGGGATGGATTAAAGCTAAAGGAAGGAAGGGTTAGATTAGATATTAGGGGGAAGTTTCTTACAGAAAGAGTACATCTCCCTTTACCTCACAGATCCTAAATTCTGAGCTCTGTCCTTTTTGGTTGGTTGGTTGGCTTTTTTTTTTAAGGCATCTGATTTGACTTTACCACCACAAGAGTTATGTTTGCTTCTCCTCTGAAACCTGGCTCAAATGCTGGAACAGGCTGCCCAGAGAGGTGGTGGATGCCCCGTTCCTGGGTGTGTTCAAGGCCAGGTTGGATGGGGCCCTGGGCAACCTTGTGTAGCTCCAGGCCTGAGGTTGGTGTCCCTGCCTGTGGCAGGGGGGTTGGAGCTCTCTGATCCTTGGGGTCCCTTCCAACCCAGGCCATTCTATGATTCTATGATTTACAGTTTTGCAGGAAAATTATCCTGAAGAAGGCAGACTGACCACTGAAGAGATGCCTGTTGATGGTCACCAATCAGTGTGGGGGTTCTTCCTCCTTTTTCTTTTTCCCCTCCCCTAAAACTGCTTGAAGTGCAGAAACAAACTTGAGAGAAATCCTCAAATATAAAGCTGTTGAGTTTGTTAAAGGAAAACTGACTTCAGTTCCCATCAAGAAAGATGCAAATGCTAATTCTTTTATACACCTTTGAAAAACCACAGGTACAAACTGCCCCAGAATCCCCACACAGCACCAGTGACCCTTCTCCAAACAGCAATAAAGCCCACTTCCAACACAGCAACCACAGCACTTACTGCACCCCAACCAAATCTGCAGGCCCCAACTCTTGCAGCAAGTCATACACTGAGAATTTGGAGAGTGGTAAGGGAACTCTCACCTTACTGATGCCTAGCTCACAGATGTATTTCCACACCTCATGTGATGAGGCAAATGAGCTGTTCCTCTGTATCATGGGGTTCTGTTTGCTCTCTCGAGCTGCTTCTGCCTAAGAGAAAGCACAGGTGAGTTAGAGTCAGCACCCACTGCCAACAGCCTCCTTCATGGCTCAGTTTCAGCCAGATTGAAACATAAAAACATAGAATCATAGACTGGTCTGGGTTGGAAGGGACCCCAAGGATCAGAGAGCTCCAACCCCCCTGCCACAGGCAGGGCCACCAACCTCAGGCCTGGAGCTACACAAGGTTGCCCAGGGCCCCATCCAACCTGGCCTTGAACACTTCCAGGGACGGGGCATCCCCCACCTCTCTGGGCAGCCTGATCCAGCACCTCACCACTCTCTCTGTAAAAAAACTTCCCCCTAATATCTAATCTAAACCTTCCTTCCTTAAAAAAGTTGATTTTTGACTCTAAAAGTTGATTTCCAGACCATTTCTGGGACATAAGTTTTTATTTAGCACAAAAAGCTCAAGAATGATGTATGTGAGGCAATGCAGTGTACAACCAAACACCATCTTACACTAAATATGACACAAAAGTTACACATTTAGATTAATATGAAGAAATCTCAGCATCTGGCAGGGTTTGGGGTGGTTTTTTTGACACAAAGTAAGTTTCTGCTGCACCCAGTCCCAGCTAAAATATGTTGTAATAAAACAGAGAAACAACTACAATCTGCATAACACTTCTTTAACAGAGAACACTTATTTCTAAGGGCTTCTCCTGCACTTGTACTAAACAAAATTGTCTTCCAGACAGAGCTGGCTGACCAGTGTCATCCATACTCTGAGAAATTAGGAGCTCTGCAGGGAAAACAGTGACTTTTGGTAGCTTTTTTTTTGGTCTTGTGTTCTTTGGCACCTAGCTTGTCATTGCAGTTTGGAGAAGGGAGGCTTCACTCCCCTGGACAGAGTGTGAAAAATACACACTGTTAAAAAGCAACAGCATCACATTTGCTGTGATAAATACAACCCAGTTATAACAACAGCCAACACTTATGGGAAACATTGTGGAAAACTCAAGCCCAGTCTGTCACTAGCTTTATAAAGAAATGACTTGTACAAAACAAATGGAAGGTGACTTTTCCCAGTGGCACTCACCTTACTCTGTAGAAATTTAAAACACTGTTGATTTAACACCTCCACAAATTCAGACTCAAAGTCCTGGTCACTGTACCAAGCCCCACCAGTCACCGAGCGGTCAGGCTGCAGGTTATACAGCATGTACACCTTCTTCTTGGATGCCTGTTGGAGAAAAGCACAGCTTTTTGCAGCTGGAATTCCTTCAGAAAGGAAGATTTGGGAGGATATTTACAAAGGAGATCATAGCTCATCTGAAAGCTGGGGCACAGCAATCACACTGACTCAAGCTACCATGAACAGGTTTCACCCACAGACCAGGTGGAGTTAAAAAGAAGATCATAGAATCATAGAATGGTCTGGGTTGGAAGGGACCCCAAGGATCAGAGAGCTCCAACCCCCCTGCCACAGGCAGGGACACCAACCTCAGGCCTGGAGCTACACAAGGTTGCCCAGGGCCCCATCCAACCTGGCCTTGAACACCCCCAGGGACGGGGCATCCACTACTTCTCTGGGCAGCCTGTTCCAGCCCCTCACCACTCTCTCTGTAAAGAACTTCCCCTTAATATCTAATCTAACCCTTCCTTCCTTTAGTTTTAATCCATCCCCCCTTGTCCTGTTGTGTTTATGGATCAGCTTGTTAGCAGGATGTGGATTGTTACACAAGCGTTACCACCTCTCTCATGTTGAACCTGCATCCTGAAGGCAGAGCCAGTGGTGCACAGTGAGAGAGCTGGAGGCAGAGTAACATTTCTTTGCTCCCAGTCCCCAGTTCAAAACATCAACAGCAAGAGTTTGAAGCTGTTCCAAAAGCCCCAAGATACTCACTGCCACAGATTTCACAGCTTTAATGAGCTTCTTGCTTTCCAGGTTTTTCAGTATCTTGTTGATTTCCGTTAAAGGCAAATTACTTTTGTACCTAATGTCTCTGCTCCAAATACCTATTTAAAACAAAAGAGAGAAGTGAGCAGAGATGAATGAATGAAGAGAACATTTGTTTCTGGACATACAAACCCAAAAATCACAACACTGCTTTGCTCCCTTGCCAACCAGAGGATGTACCCTCACTCCTACCGCTCCAGGAAGAAGGGAGGTGGTGTGGTTTCACCTGGCAGGCAGCTCAAGCAGCCACACAGCCACTCACTCACTCACTCCTCCCCACCAGTGGGAGGGGGGACAGAGTCAGGGAAATAAGTAAATGTTGCAGTTTGGTGTAGCTGTGCTGCTTCAGTGGCTTTTGTAAGCTGCAGTTACAGCTTTCTGCAAGCCCCATATTTTGAAAGCATTGGTCCATTCCAGGCCAAATTTGAGGCTGAGCCTGTCAGAGCTGGTCAGAGCCCCTCTGGGAATCCCAGAGAGGAGAGAAAACCTGCTGGCAGGGGCACTTTGCCAGCGGAGCGGGAGGGAGAAGATGGCCCAGGCCGCACAGGCGCCAAGGCCAGGCCCGCAGGAGGGGGGGTGTGGAGAGAGAGTTTCCCCTGCAGCTCGGGGTGCAGCCCATGGGGACACGGGTGTCCCCCCGCAGCCCAGGGGTGAGGACGGGGAGCAGAGACACCTGTGCCCTGTGCAGATTGCTCCACGCCTCAGCAGGGTTNGGAATCCCCTCCTGCTTATAAGCTCCCTTCAGGGACTGGCAGGCTGCAATGAGGTCCCCCCACAGCCTTCTCTCCTCCAGGCTGAACAAGCCCAGCTCCCTCAGCCTCTCTTTGTAGGGCAAAGAGTATGTATTAGTTGTAGTAAGCAGTAATAAATCACTTTTTCTTTCCTTTATTCTGTGGTGAGTCTGTTTTGCCCATTGCACTAACTGGAGAGTGATCCCTCTGTCCATATCCCAAGCCCTAAGCCTCCCAATATCTATTGTCTCCCCTTTTTGGCTGAAGGGGGGAGTGAGCGACTGGCTTGGTGGGTATTTGGCCTTTGGTTAGGGCCAAAACTACCTCAGTAAATTCAAAGAAATAAAATAAAAGGGTAAAACTTCTGCACTGAGATAAAAAAGACTGTTTAGTAGGACAGATAATAATAGACATACACAAAACAAGGGATACACAGCACAACTGCCCACCACCCACACACCACAGATGCCCAGCTAGCTCTTGAGCCACAGCTCAAGCACCTGGCTAGCTTCCCCCAGGTTATATATATATGTTGAGCATGACATCATACGGTATGGAACATCCCTTTGGCCAGTCTGGGTCAGCTGTCCCGGCTGTGCCCCCTCCCAGCTTTTTGGGTGCCCCCCCCCCTTTTCTTTGCAGGGCAGTAGGAGAAGCTGAAAAGTCCTTGACTGCTCAAGGATTGACTGCTCAAGTCCTTGACAGCAACAACTAAAAACATCAGCCTGTTATCAACACAATTCCCATCCTGAATCCCAAACACAGCACTGCACCAGCTGCTGGGAAGAAAACCAGCTCTATCCCAGCCAAAACCAGAATGGGAGGGAAGGAACAGAAAGGGATGAAACAAAAACAACTGCCAAACCCAAGAAACACATACCACAGCCACCACACTGTCCTTCTTGCCCTTTATATCTCCCCAAAAAGCTCTTACAACTGGAGCCCATTTCAACTGCCAACACAAAGACATCCCCAAAATGTTCTTGCATTTTTAGGTAACTAGTGCCTGCTTCAACAAAAATGACAGCCAGTTCTACCTGCCATCCCAACCATAGCATGTGACTGCTGAAAATGCCTGGTTTCCAGGAGAGGTTTCTGCTGACAGCACACCTATTATATCCACCTTTTAAGTAGGGAGCATCCTGTGAGTGCCTCAGCTTGACAGGCCCCATAGATGGAGTGACATGGAGTGCCAGCATCTGTAGATAAAGGGAAGGCAACCCATGTCATCTCCCTGGACTGTGCAAGGCCTTTGACACAGCCCCCCACCACATCCTGATCTCTAAACTGGAGAGATGTGCATTGGATGGGTGGGACCATCCAGTGGATAAGAAACTGGTTGACAGACCGTAGCCAAAGGGGGGTGGTCAATGGGTCTGTGTCCAGGTGGAGGCCGGTGCCAAGCGGTGTCCCCCAGGGCTCTGTCTGGGGACCGGTGCTCTTTAACAGCTTTATCAATGGCATCGATGATGGAAGTGAGTGCACCCTCAGCAAGTGTGGGGGTGACACCAAGATGAGTGGTGTGGTTGACAGAAGGAAAGGAAGCCATCCAGAGGGATCTTGCCAGGCTGGGAAGATGGGCCTGGGGGAACCTAATGAGGTTCTGCACTGCCAAGTGTCAGGGGCTGCACTTGGGCTGGAGGAATCCCAGCCATAGATACAGACTGGGAGAAGAGCTCCTGGAGAGCAGCCCTGCTGAGAAGGACCTGGGGGTTCTGGTGGGTGAGAAACTTAACATGAGCCAGCAGTGTGCTGTGGCAGCTCACAAGGCCAATGGGATCCTGGGCTCCATCAGCAGAGGGGTGGCAGCAGGGACAGGGAGCTGATTGTCCCTCTCTGCTCTGCCCTGGGGAGGCCCCATCTGGAGTCCTGTGTCCAGAGCTTTTTAACAGGGCAGATAATGGCAGGACAAGGGGGAATGGATTAAAACTAAAGGAAGGAAGGTTTAGATTAGATATCAGGGGGAAGTTGTTTACAGAGAGAGTGGTGAGGGGCTGGAAGGGGCTGCCCAGAGAGGTGGTGGATGCCCCGTCCCTGGGGGTGTTCAAGGCCAGGTTGGATGGGGCCCTGGGCAACCTTGTGTAGATCCAGGCCTGGAGGTTGGTGTCCCTGCCTGTGGCAGGGGGGTTGGAGCTCTCTGACCCTTGGGGTCCCTTCCAACCCAGACCAGTCTATGATTCTATAGATAACTCATATTCCAAGTATTCTGAAAGAGCCCACCCCAGAAGTCAAGCAGGACAGGTTGCTATTCTAATAAACATGTCATCTTCTCTTCTGTTTGTAAAAAGCAGACACACAGAACATCAGCTACAGACCTGGTAAGGGGACTCTGGGGTTTATGTTTGTACTGTCTGGACAAGCATTTAAAAGTTTGGACAGGAATAATTCCTTAAGTCAACAGCACCATTCACAATCATGTTTAAACTACCTTTGTTGCCTGCATCTTCTATAATTTGGTAAACCAGCTTCTCTTGATTGTCAGAGCCTTTCATCTTACTGTAAAATAAGAGAGACATCAGGATTTTTGGGAGGTCTAACATGTGGAAGAAGGTAAGATTTTTAAGCTGCAAGAAAAAAAAGCCATGCACAAAGAAGAAAACCCACCCAAAAAACACCCCACACAATAAGCCAGGCATTGGCAAATGTAACACAGGACACTAAACCTCTCTGGATCAAGCCAAGCTTGTCAGTGAGAAGGAACAGTAAAGAGACAGGAGCACAGCATGAAAGAGAAGTGACTAAGCAGGAGTCACACACTAACACAACTATGGAAGGTCAAACACAGCATGGGGCATAATTTAGGATAATCTCTCTGTATACAGAGCATCTTCAAAGGGGACAGTAGCACTCATCCAGCTCTAAACCATGCCTTTTCACTGGTCTGAGAAAGCCTGGACTCAGCAATCACCTTCTAAAGTGTTTGGAAGGAAGGATGACACACAGCTGTGCTGAGGGCAATGTTGAAGGGTAATTCTTCCCAGAAAAAATGTCTTGGCACCTTTTACTCAGATTCATATGGGCATCACAAGATTTTGTTGGAAGGTACATTTTAATCAATCAAAGAGCATGAGCTCAGGCAGCTGTCTGGACCAGCTGTAAATCCTCTAACAGGCACAGTGAGGAAGACCACAGGCTGCAGCTGGATTTCACTCAAGCACCCACATGTTTTCACAGATCACTGTCATCTGGACCAGGAGCTCTGCTATGAAGTAAGAGCTACAGTCCCACAGCACCCTCCTTTCAGGGCACCTGAAACAGTTTTCAGGATCACAGAATCACAGGGGTTGGAAGGGCCCTCCAGAGCTCATGGGGTCCAACCCCCCTGCCAAAGCAGCTCCCCAGCTCATATTGCACAGAGAGGCATCCAGATGGGGCTGGAATCTCTCCAGAGAAGGAGACTCCACACCACCCTGGGCAGCCTGTCCCAGGGCTCCCTCACCCTCACTGGGGAAAAGTTCTTCCCCATGTTGGTGTGGAACTCCCTGTGCTCCAACTTGCAGCCATTGCCCCTTGTCCTGTCCCCACAGACACTGAAAAGGGGCTGGCCATTTCCCCCTGCATCCCATGCTTAAGA
>VZTU01021375.1:4134-18721 GCA_013400835.1 Zapornia atra | reverse complement strand
TTCTATGATTCTATGTTTTAGCTAGCTGGACAGAAAGGGTTAGCAGAAACCTTTCCTCAGTCTGTTTCCTCTTACTGAGTAATTAAATTTATATACCTGTCTTATGAGGCACAGTCCTGTAAAATTTCAGAGTACCAAGTTCTATCAGACATCATTGCTACAGAAGTTATTTTGAAATAAGAATGGAAAAAGATGCAACATTCTCTGTGTTGTCTTCTGGTAATGTAGCTTCTCCAGTCAGCTGTTTCCTTTCTTTCATAAAGCTGATCTATTATTGCATTTTTCCTTCACTGACCATTATATCAGTGTTATCCTTCAGAGGCATGTGGAGTATAGTGCTGTGTGTTGTTTACTTGAACATGTGAGCAATGTTCTACCTCTTCTTGACATTCTCAGAACTCACTCTCATGCAAATACTCTGGGCTGTTCCCCACCTGACTAAAGATCTCAAAGTAAAAATAAATAAAATAAAAAAACAATATAGTTGAAAATTATTAGTTAGATTCCTACAGTAAGACTGAAATCTTTTACTAATTTCCAAAACTAGACGGCTATGTAAGTATAAGTGCATCTCAACTATTCTTACTCTCTTGTATTTAAAAAAAAAACTCAAAGCCTTTGTCATTTGCTACATGTTTAAATTTCCTGTTGCTTTTCATACAAAGAATTATTTTCAATGTCGGAATTCACATCTTAAAAATATTTCAATTTCATAATTAAGTATCATGTCCTTGTTTCTCATTTTCAGACAGAGAACATGAAAAATGTATTTCACAATTAAGAGAATCAGAGACATAGATTTTGTCTGTGCATTTTAATCTTAAGCATCCAAATTTACCAAAGTTTGCATTTTGTTTTTTGGGTTTTTTCCTCCAATTTGATACTAGGTGAGAAATGTTGGGGAAAGGTTGTTTTTTCCTTAAAAATATTTAATTGCATAAAATTTGTATAATTTTAATATAGTTATTTTCACGTATTTACTGCAACAGTTATTGTTGGTGTGATGCAGGTAAATTTGGCAGTATTGCAAAATCAGTGCTTAAACAAAAAAGAAAAAAGAAGCCTGTTTAGGTTTTGTGCAAGTTTGAATGAATGTGTCTATATTTATAAAAGAATGTGCAAAGACACAGAAAAGTGGACATAAGCACAAAAAATTTCAAAGGAAAAGAAACTCTGCTTTACAGTAGTTAAATTTGGAATACTTTGTTGTTTATCTGAAAATTTTTAAGTCCTCTGACATCCATATTTCAGTGGTGATGTGAAATGCGTTATGTTTCCTTGATGGGAGGTGTTGACTCAATGATCAAAATTTGAGAACACTTGATGTGACATCTAACATCTTGAGCTGCAGCCCACTAAATAGACTGGAAGAAAAGCTTTTATGTTTTTCACACCTTTTATTTCCCCACTAAGGGGTCACAAAATGCTTCTGAGTCTTAACGATGTGACAGTGTTTTTTTTCAGAATCAATCCCAGCTACTGTGTAACATCCACGTCTCCTTTGGGGAATCGATATCTTAAAAGTTACTCAGAGCAAAAGTTAGGTCTATATTATAGGTCAAGCCACGCTGACAGGTTGACAAGGCAGAGAAGGTCATTTATCCTGTATGGCAGAACCAGGAACAGAGCTCTGTTCTGATCAATCCACTAACAGGATAAGAAAGTGTCTCAAAGTGACATGCTGTGTCCATTGAACTTAAACAGCACCAATCTGCTGTTCATTTAAACCTTGCCTTTGGCAATTTTCTGGAAATGTGTGTTGAGCACTTCAGTTAGTTCTTATACTTCTTTCTGTAAATCTCTGCCTGGAATTTTGTCCTTGGAGAAAAGTTCCTTTAAAAAACCCCAACTTTATATCTTCTAGCACTTGAATATCCAGATTTTACTTCAGAAGACTGTCCAATGGAAAAAGCTTTGATCAAAGAGCAGTCAATGGGCATTTCATATTGCTCTATAAAAATAATCTTGAAGCAGTACACATTCATTTCAATAACAATTCAAAATTGTGTTTATCTATGAATATACTAAAAATGAAATGTGAACTTTCCAGGCTTGGACTCTAAAGGTCAATATTATTTGATGGGATTTCAAAATATCACTTCATCTTGACTACATTTTACAGTTACAAGGCGGGGGGGGCATTAGTAACATGTTGACTTAGGTGGTATCCATTGGATACTTCCTAAATGCAGGATGGTAGACACTTTTACCAATCTTCCAAGAAAATACTTATAAAGTCTACTTTTTTTTTCTCTCATGTAAAGTTTAGTGTTGTTCATCAATTAGATAAATGGTACTGCACTTACCTGAAGAGCTTCTTTCTTCCCATTAGCACAGACCTGACTGGTGCTACATGAAAAAACAATGCCTATAGAGGCACACAAAAACATTCCATCCACTTCCACTAACTCAAAATGCAGCTGGATCAGTTAAAAAAATCTATGGAAAAAAATCAATAAAATATATTAAAATTGCAATGGTTATATTTCATTGTTTCTACATTTTGTGAAAAGGTCTCCTTTGTCTAGATATCAAATTAATTATGCCATTTTTTCCTTACAGAGCTGTATGGATTTCTTAGAAAAATTCTGCAGCTAAAAAGATGTAAAGTAATATCCCTTTCTGCTTTTGTTTTTTATTCACAATTCCTCCTTATGAATTTATAAAACCTGTTACTGCATTTACAACACAATGAGGTTAGACTTAGTTTTCCGTATTCTACAGGTGATGGCTAGACACAGTTAAGTAAAGTTACCTAAATTTTAAGTTTAAATGTTTCTAATTTATGACTTTATATTAGGTCATCGACTCCAGCTCTATTAGTAGAGTATTTCAAATATTCCGATATAGATAAAAAACCATGAGTGATTGTGTGTGAGTCCAGACAGGTTTGAGAAGAGGAGAAAGAGAGGAAAAGGACCCTACTTCTTAAACATTTCTTTGTATAATAATTCCTCCATTGGAACCTTAGGAAAACTTGCAAATTATGAAAAAAATGGTTGGGGAAGGAGGATACGTGAGTCATATGTATCAACTGTCCTTACCATGAGACTACGTGACCCACCTGTAGCAATTGGACTGTGTGAAAACAGCTCTATACACTGTATATGCAACCTATGTGGGGCTGTCTTGTTTGTCTATGTGTGTCTGTACTGAATAAAAAAAACCCAAACAAACTCACAACTGTCTGGGGGGCATTTAGCAGAAACTAATCTTGTTGAAGAGGTAGACAAACAACAGGCTCAAACTAACAATCGTCCTCTGGGTTCAACAGCAACTGGGAAATATCAACAAGACTTTTGAAGCAAAGGAAGAATCAGCCTGCCAAGATGTATAAAAGAAGCATGAACATTTCTAACATGGAAATAAAAATTTTGGGTAGAAAATACCAGAGAGGTCCCTGATGACACTATCTCCAGGACACCTGACTACTGCCCAGACTTAGTAGCACAGCATTGCCACCTGTCGCCAAGAGCAGCCTGTACCTGGCTAGCAGAATGACAGCACCTAAGTGTTTAGTAACAAAAACCTGATGTTATAGCTTGTATGTTGTTTTAATGATATTGATCCTGAATGTGTAATTCACTGACTGTCACTTAATAACTTGTCATTAATACTTTCATAAATCTCTTTGATCCGGATTTTGGCTTAAAGCATTTGAACTGAGTAATTTTTCCTTGCAATGGGGAAAAATTCTGACATTTGTCTTATCAAAGTAATATGGAAAGCAATAGACTTTAATATATGTTGAGAATTGAGATATAAGAGTAGTTCAACTTAAGTCAAAGTGAAGTATGCAAATTAATACTGATTAGCTGATGTGATAAAGCTTGATCGCGGAAGTAATTATTAGGGCAGTAGGGGATTAAAAAAATATTCCATGACAAAAGATAATGGGTTGTTTCAGACTTACCTACTAAACAAGGTATCTTTACCTTTAAGGCTGGCACATTAAATTCTAACACTCAAGGGTCAGAGATCTTGCACAGGAAACATTAAAAGGTAGAGGAAAGGATGAGGTTTTTCTCAAGTATCTACTTGATATGTATCTGTTGTCTCAGCAATGATACTTCTCTGGTCGATATCAGAAAGGACATGCAGTAAAAAACCTTACGGCTGAGCTTTTTTTTCAACTCTAATTAATTCTGCTGCACAATTAAGATATTCACAAGACAACCCCATCCAATACCTTTACATAAGCACATGCTTCCAGCAGTGCCCGCTATACGCTTTCTTTCTCAATGTCTTCACAGGCATTCTTGTTCCACCTTCTCATACACTAATAATTTTGCTTATCTAGGAAAATCTACTCCAATACCATCTTTAGTGTTAACTATTTAATACCTTGTTACTGTATGTGAAAGCTATAGTAAAAGTAGTACAAAGAAGAAAGCAGCATACATAAGAGTGCTTAATTATGCTTTTCAAGGCATCAAGTAATACGAAACAAATGCTAAATAGCAGAGATATTTTTAAACTACTGTTTGAAAAACAGTACTGCGTTGGGTGTAGGTGGCAAGGGTTTGGTAACAAGAATGGGGGAGTGATGCAGGGGTGGCCTCTGTGAGAAGAAGCCAGGGACACTGTTTCCAGATGACTCCAACAGACCCACTGAAGGACACAAGTGAGATCTTCAGCCAAACCGGTGGAGTCTATGGGAAAGAGGGTTTAAGAAAGGTCACAAAACACTGGGCAGGAAGAGAAGGAGAGACCTAATAAAGAAAAAGCAGAGGGAGTTCCAAAGTCAGAGAAGGAGGAAGAGGAAGTGCTCTGTGATGCCAGAGTAGATACTGCAGCCTACAGCGGACCCCACAGCCGAGCACTTGTGTATTTCCTGAAGGAAACTGTGTCCTGTGGGGAGTCCGTGCTGGACCAGGGCAAAAGTCTGTGAGGAGGAAGGTGCATCAGAGAGGAACTCTTACATGGTGAAGCTGGCATTAAACTCTGCAGATGAGCATCTGGGTGGGAAATTGGCTGTTAACCAAGGATATCTACCACAGTTACCCCAGCTTCCTGGAACTCAATGAATAGAAATGAGTACAGTATAGACTCTCTCAAGAATGTATCAAACAATATGTGTATCAAATGTGTACAAGAATGTGTATCAAAAAAATCACCTAAATTAATCTCTTCTGAACAGAAATTCAGTAATTTTATAATTCCATCATTATTTGTCTTCCCTTTTCAGTATTTCCTTGAAATTATGACTCCATTTAAACTTGAATTAAAGTTCTTATTAATGCCAATACACTGTAACACTTTTATTCATGATTCTATTTATTGTACCAATCACAATTTATTTATGATTGCTATTTTCCAAGCAAGCAGGACTCATGGCCTGTGTCTGTAGGAGGTCACAATACATCTTAGGTACAGTCATCAAATTGCTATTTCTATTTTTCAGTGACATTTCATTGCCATTAACCTTTTCCAAACAGATTTAAAGAATGTTATTAGTTATGTGTACTAATCGATTAGTAATGACATTTAAGGCTTAGGAAAGGTTTTAATAAACTGGATCAAGTCCAACAGGATGGCCATGGCTGGAGCACTCAATCTTTCACAAAAACTGAGGGACTGGGAGTTTTTCAACTCAGAGAAGAGCCAGCTGTGGGAGACCAAACAGCAGCCCACTCCAGTTCCTATTAGGGTTGTTGAGAAGAGTTAAGAGTGTTGTTAAGAAGACAAAGATGGAGTTTCTACCAATGTACATAGCAGAAAAAGAAGCAGTGATCCTAAATTGAAACAAGAGGATGACATCTGGACATAGAGAAATAGAAATTTTATTCAGAGGATAATTAAGCAGCTGAACAGGCTGCTCAGAGAGGTTGTGCAGTCTCCATCCTTGAAGGACTTCAATACTGAGCTGAACAAACCTCTAAGCACTGTGTCTGAATACACTGTGATTCCTTCTTGGAGCAGGAGGCTGGAAGTTTGCAGTTGTTTTCCTGGCCAGATCCTCTTTGTGCAGCAAAGCAGGAGAGCAGCCAGAAAGATTTACGCAGGTTTTTCTACAAAGTCTATTGTGATTGGCGGGAAACCGCCCACAAACTTCAGTAGGATTTGGCCTGGACGAGCATCTCCACACTTCTTAAGTGCTATGAGAAGGTAAGTACTATGTGCACTGTACATCAAACATGATAAAATAAGGTGGTTTATTTCTTCTTTGGTAACTTTTGATCAGTTCAGCCTGGTCCTGTATTGTAATTCTACTGGCCTCTTCACTGTGGTGCACAAAAACTTACCTGAATTATCTGATTAATTATAAAGGGCAGAAATTATTAGAAGAGTCCATTGTATTTACACTAACCATCCTCTGCCCTAGATGAAGCCTTAGTATATTCTCCCTATTATATTTTAAAACATCACTCAAAAATATGAAAAGTAAATAGAGGGGAAAATCAATTTTACTTTCCCATGAATAGAGAGGTTATAATGAAACACATTTTCGTATGCTCAACATTTTTAGTGGAGGCACATTTCTATGTGGTTTTGTTGTTGGGGTTTTTTTATGTCTGCCATAGAGGTATTTCCACTGGGGCTTTCTCAGTTTTTCTAATTCTTATTCATTGTTTTCGTAGGAATGGAATGGAGTAGAATGGAATCACTGGATCTCAGGGAGAAGAGTTCAGCACCTCCCTTTCCATTTCTCCTCCTTAAGAAGTTGTAGAGAGCAACAAGGTCACCCCTCAGCCTCCTTTTCTGCAAACCAGAGAAGCTCAAAGCCCTCAGCCAATCCTCACAGGACATGTCTTCCAGCCCTTTCACCAGTTTTGTTTAATGCACCCCAGGGTGTCATTTTCCCTCTTGTCTGCCAGGGCACACTGCTAACCCCTTTTGAGCTGCTGCCAACCAGCACCCTCAGATTCCTTTCTGTAGGGCTGCTCTCCAGCCACTCCTCTCCAAGTTTATGCTTGTGCAGAGTGTTACTCTGTTGATGGTACAGGATCCTACATTTGGACTTTCATCCCATTAATCATGGCCCAATGCTCAAATCAATCTAGATCCCTCTGCCAGGCCTCCTGTCCCTCAAGACAGTCAACAGCACCTCCCAGTCTGGTATTGTCAGCAAACTTGCAAATGGTGCATTAAACTCCCACAACCAAATGACATGATTTTGATCACTTATCTTTTTTTTTTTTTTTTTTAATATAACTTTTTTTTAACTGCTTATTAGCCTAGAGAGAAATATTTCCGTATTTGTCAACACATTGCAGCCAAAAATAATACATACACATATTTAAAAGAGATATCACAGCAATCTTTTTATCTGTTAACTCCAACAATCCTAATGTCAAAAGTGTGGGATCAGTAAATACAATAATGATAATGAAAAAACAGAAAAAAACAAAACAAAGCAAACACCAAAAAATCCCACCAACCCCAAACCAAAGAACCCCCCAAAAACTGAACCAAAGCCCAAAACACTTTCCAAAGTATCAAAACCACCCATTAGCATTTGTACAGCAGCTTGTGTCTGCTTATCTCAGCTATTCCATTTGTTCTCTGGCTTACTGTAATTTCATCATCTTCCTTTGTACTTTTTTGCTACTAGATGGAAGTCCATGAAATTTCATTTGCACAAAGATTATACTTGTTGACATGTGAAAGCATAATGTCCCTAGTGCAAGAACAAATAATTGAATGGTCTTTCTTGTATGTATATGGATAAATACATAAATATGTATAACAGACATTAAAATGGTGGCGTGATTTCAGCAAGAACCTCCTCTGAACTTTAAACTCCTCTTCCTCCTGTCTTAAAAACATTAAATGTGTAAAATATTTCTTGATACTCATGTAGTATTTTCCCATATTTAACTACAGGCATGTACATCTTCTGTTTTGTTTCAAATAAACAGAAGGCCTGTGGAACTGTTTGGAAGATATTTTTAGAAAGGCTTATTGCAATATATTTCTTCCTAAAGATTTTAGCAATAGAAAAATTATGTAGACTACTCTTAAGTACAGTAAGAAGAAAATATCTATTCTTGCTGGATCACTAGGTCCTAGATTAATGGGAGCATGTTTGTAATTTTAAAATATGCTACTTTTTAATAAGGTTGATTTTTTTTTAAGTGTGCCAGGCATCTATTCACTTAAAAGGATGGTTATTTATTTTTTTCTTTAAATAACAAGCTAGAAAAATTAAGCAATTTAATTAAAATATTTTTTAAATGCCATCCTACATCAGAAATTAACTATAGACAAAATAACCAGAAATATTGCATCCTTTTCATTTCCTTTATTCTTGAAAATGCTTATTTTTATTGCTAATCACTAAGAGATCATTATCTTTGTGGGGGACACTGTCGTTTTTGCTTGATTTCTCTATTATATAAGCACATTATCATATAAAAGTATGAGCATGATAATGCTCCATTGTTAATAATATTTTGTTGTTATTTCTTGTGGATGTTTATCAACTCCTAGAAATTTAAAGGAACATTTTATGAAGTAAAATTAAGAAGCTGCATTTGATTTTTTTTTTTTTTTTATAATTTGGTTGGCTGAAGTTCTATTCTTCAGATCATACTGATGAACAGTTTTACCATGAGCATTATGTAAAGCAAAAACACTTCTTTAGAACACTTAGTTGACACCTAATAGATAATAAGTGGAACAGCTGCTTTGGAAGGGGAAATGCCTTGCAGAATCACAGAATGGTAGGGGTTGCAAGGGTCTTCTGGAAACCATCTAGTCCAACTCCCTGTTGTAGCAGGATTACCCAGATCTGGTTGCCCAGGAGCATATCCAGCGTGATTTTTAGTATCTCCAAGGATGGACACTCCACAGTCTCTCTGGACCACCTCTTACAGTGTTCTCTCACCCTCAAAGTAAAGGTTTTCCTTTACCCATTACCCCTTGCCCTGTCACTGGGAACCACTAAAAAGAGCCTGTGACCATCATCTAGGCACCTATCCTTTTAGTAGAATTGATAAGTTGTTGGTTTTTTTGTTGGATTTTTAAAAATATTTTTCATTTAAAACCCAAAAGCTTGTGCTGAGAGCTTATTCTTGATAGATCACACCAAGAGAGCAGTTCTGCTACATTAAAACCCCTGATGCAGAATCAGCATCATTCAGCACCATGATCATGCAGTAAATGACAAGGCAGAGGTGGTCCTGTATCTGTCCACACCTCTGTTCCCGACAACCAGTGGTGCTCCTCACCAGGCCTGCCCCACGCAGAGTGGGAAGCCAGTCCACTGAGGTGCCAGTGGAACTACAGTATCATTATGTCTAGGCAGGATTGTGACTTTAGGACCTTTCAGTCACAAGGCTGCAAATGATAGGCTTGCATCCGTGGCACCTCAGCCAAGTAACTCCTCTCATACTGAGCAGGATTACTATTGCAGCAACACATCATCAGCAGGGTAAAACTAAGCCTTCTCACAACAGCCTAGCTGTTGCACTTTGGAAATTGTTATACTTTGGTTATTCTTTTCTGACACAATCTTTTATGAAAAAGAAAAGAACAGAAACCCAGAAACAAACAACAATAAAAAACCAAACCCACCACTGTGTAGCTGGGATATTATTAGGGGAAAACTATGTAAGTTGCATGTTTGTTTCTCATGGGAGGTTACTTCACTAGCCCCAAAAAAACAGGGCTTATTTTATTGTCCAGGACAGCATGGGTGAAGTGACTGTGTACCTTCATCTATGTGTATAGTATGATCTCTTCAGAGAATCATCAGATTCTCTGCCCAGACTTTTTTTTTTTTAAGATTGCAAGAATTTTTACAAATATTTGCACATTATAAAAGTATTTCTACATTAGATTAACAAAGTGTATGGATTATCAAATAAAATAGACTAAAACTGTAAGTTGTAAAATATTAAAAGAAAAATCTTTCTTCATGGTAGCATAAAGACATCTGTAAGAACACAATAATGATGTGTCAGACTTTAACAAATAAGGGTCATATATTCAAGAGCAAACTTGGGTCTTCTAATTCCCAAATGGAGGGACATTTTAAATCCAGTACCATCAACAATTACAAATCTGGTGTTACTACCCATGAGGGAAAAACTAACATTTCAATATGCTCAGTGTAATTAGACAAAATTGCCTTTTACTGCAATTCATAGCGATAAATTGTTCCCTCAAATATAGACAATAGTTTGCCAGACTGCTTGGTATAACTATCATTTTTAATTTGTTGATATTAAGAGACATATGGACTGTACTGCTGAGAGAAGTCAGATGAACTTATAGAAGGGGTCTGGGGCATATTTAAGGACATTAAATGGGAAGACATTGCAAGTAAATTCTGCAACAAAAAATTGTTCAGTTATACCTTTATCTCTTTTTCTCCTGAAATACATATTTTACCATTATTAAGTAGTTGAATATGTAGTAAATTATAATCTATGAATCACCTTGGGGACTACACACCAAAACTCTGATTTATTAAAACTCAGACAATAATACTGTTTCAGCTGATTTTTATGTGACTCAGAATGCAGACACTGTATGTAGTTCCAAAAATGTCTAATGACGTGAGGAAGTGTGCTTTGTTTTACATCAAGCAAGGATTTATAATCTTGAACAAAGAACAACATAATTCATTCTTGGTCAAGAATAGTGATTAAATGTTTGGAAAAAAAATATTGGTCAATATTATTTAATCAAGTGGTCCAAAGACAGCACTTCTCTGGATTTTTTTCTATACCTAAGCAAGCAGGACAAGATTGTTCATCTCAAAGATTTATGTGAGAATTGAGTATTAACATTTTGCCACTCCTGTCTTAGTGGTGTCACCAAATGGCTGTAAATCCATAGTGAAACAGAATACTACAGTAAAAAGTACTCATTAGTAACGTAGACCTAATTCATATTCCCCCTGAAAAATTTGAAAGACGATCCTACAATATCAGCTGAGAAATATGCTTCTAAAGAAGACTAGAATCAATCAGATCAAATGTTTATAAAAGTTATCCCTAAGGGATAAGCCAAAAATCCCCCCAAACCAGACATGATAGAAAGAATTCTCAATGCTTCTGAATTGCTTGAACACACTAAGATTTATGTTTACAAAATAAATTTGTCACATTATTCAAGGAAACTCAAAGTTCTGATCTAAAAATGGCATGGGTAACCAAGAGGCCAAGAATATGTAATTTATATAAAAATCCTACAATTAAAATCAAATAGTTACAATTTCTTTTAAAAATTTGGGCTGTCAAATAATAGCCTATTGCATTCAACATTCATACCCTGTGGTATACATTTAGTATCAATGCAACACTTGAGGCGTAGTATGTGCTAGATATTTCTTATGTTTCCATCCAAATTTTTTTAACAGGTATTGCAAATAGCAATATACAAACAACCAAGAGAACAATGAAATAAACAAATAAAGAAAACCCATGACACCAAGAAAATAAGTGTAATATGAAAAAAAAAAAAAATTGTGAATTAAGTGGAAGTATGATGCAGGATACTACTCAGAAAATAGATTGTACAGTTATCTGAGTGACACGATCTAAAACTTTAATTACAACTTGCCCTCAATAAGGAAAGGATGGTAAAAAACAAAGCTACTGGAAAATTATATAAAGCATAAAAAAGAAATTTAGCTCAAATTCTTCCACGATACAGTATCTAACTATAAGTTCCCTTCATTTGAAAAAACTAGAGCAACTCTAAAAATCCTATACTGCGTGGTCAAATTATTCTAATATAGAATCTTAAAAATACAGATTTTTGAGTAACAGCTGAAGAAAATACATTAGATATATTCAAAAAGAGAAGCTCAAACATCAGTTTAATAAAAGTGCCTTTAAATTGGATTTAAAAATATGCTGAATATTTTATATTTAGATTTTATTTGGCAAAAATTAAGCCATTTTCCTTACTGTATACTTCTCTTTATTTTTCAATACTTGTTAAAGTCTGACATCAAACAGGGAAAAAGAAAACTTACCCAAAAGTACTCTGGTAAAAAAGTTACCAGTTTATAATTGCAAAAATTTGGTAAGTGACTTAATTTTTAAGGAACATAAAATTTATGACCACTGAATACTCCACGTAATTTTCTATGGATATATCCTGGTTCCAGCTAGGCCAGAGCTAACTCCCCCAAGTAGCCAGCACAGGTGAGACGAGTTGGCTGGGGCTGCTTCACTGAATCACAAGGTTGGAAAAGACCTTTAAACCCATCAAGTCTAACCATACCTGTCCTATACTAAACCATATCCCTAAGTACCTCATCTACCCATCTTTTAAACACATCCAGGGATGTTTTCCACACCATGTGACATCATGCCCCCCTAAAAGGGGCTGGTCTGGGCGGTCCCAGTGCAGGTGGTATTTGTTATGTTGGTGCAGTGCTCAGTGTTACCACCTTGTTGGGTCAGTGAGTCACTCCGTGTCATCACCATGTGTGTGTATTCTGTCACTGGCTCTCTTGTTGTTCCCCTTTCATTCTGGTGTGTCAGTAACTCTCCTTATTCCAGGCCTCGGGACTTTGTGTTCCTTTGTGCTCCTGGGGAGGGGTGGGCAAGTGGTGTGTGGTGCTCAGCTACTGCCAGGGGCTAAACCACGACAAGATAGAAAAAATATTCTTAAATATGATATATCATATTCTAGGAAGCATATGTTCCAGTTTTTTTATCAAAGAAAAAAAAAAGGGAATTTGATGTAGCATATTAACTGAACATGTATTGAAGTTGCCATTTTTTAAAATATTCCCCAGTATTTCCTTCTCTCTGGTCAAAAATTTTATACTGTCATAAAGATCCAGGTTTACGTTTTACAAAGGTTACTTTGTGGCGCATACCAAAAAGTTCTGACAGCAACCATATCTTTCTCTTTTACCAGAGTATTCTGTGTTAGAATATTCTAAATTAGTATTTTATTTTTGACCTCCCTTGCAACTTGTTTGGTTTTTTTTTTCCTCTTCTTTTTTGTCATGAATAATGGCAACCCTTTTCAGAAGAAGACATATCTAAACCTTTCCTGTCTCCTTCTTCCTCAAAGTGCACTTTGTCTGATATATTGAAGTGACTGGCTTTGCGAATACAAATACATGTGGTGGCAAGTGAATAAACAAGACTGAGCCATGAAGCACATTCTTACCATATATACATCCAAAATTCAAGCAAGAATCAGTGTATGGTATAAAAAAGTATGATATGTTCATTATGCTTTTTTTATAAGTATGGATAAGAGGTATTCATGGGATGTAAAGGATTATTTATGTTAGCAGTAACATTAGTGTTAGGGGATATTTTGGTACTCTAGGACTTGATCTAAGTCAAACTTATGGACCAGATGATGGCCTGATTTTTGTCAACTCTTGATAACACTTTTCCATGCATTCCCTGGGCGTGATTCAGGAGTTAGTGTGAGCCAGGGACCTTTATCAAAATGTAATATTGATACACCTACTGATGTTGTGTATGTCAGCATGCTCAGCAGTATGGATACTGGTCATTATGTGACTACTCTCAGAGAACAGGTGCGGGGCACTTCTAATTTAATGGAGCAGGAATAAGTTACACAGCCCTCTTCCTCAGGCTTCTTCAGTCAGAATCTTAACACTTGCTTCACTTTAAAAATGATGCTGTAGCATAGAGGAAATAGATGTAATATTTGCAGTCATCCTGCTCAGCAAAAAGTTACCTTTAGCTTCACTGTTTCTAATACAATTGATAATATAATTTCCTTCCACAAAACATGAGATGCTTAGTAAAAATTATGTAGCAATTCATACTCATTTCCACTGAGATAAGTCAAATACAGTGGGATTTATCTCATCTACCTTTAAATTTTTACGATGCAGACATCTACATCTGAACTTGCCTGCTAGAGGCTTTATTCTATGAATAAAAATGGGCACTTCTAGAACATGATTTATCTCATCATAATACAGATATCTAAAATGGTTAGAAGAATTTATTTTTCAAGCAATATGTATCTCCTTGAATTCTATAAATAAAGTAGTTGATTAATCAACATGCAGATATCAGCAAAGCTGAAAATGGGAAGACCTTAGAGGTAGCTTTGTTATATAAAATATTCTGCCAAAATCCTTATCCCAGATCTCTTATTTGACTGTTTGCATTTTATAAATGTAATTCTAATCTTGATGCTCCAGCATAAAATTCTATATTTAGCAGTGGGCTAAGTGTATATTTTTTTTTCCCAATTATATAATCAAATAGTAAGAATCTCTGTTGATACAGAATGCTTCATGTGATTCTATGATATGCTTAAGAAGCACAGTAAAAATATAATTAATGAAAAATAAAGCTAAGAGAAGAAGGTCATGAGGAGTAGTCAGCATGGATT
This sequence comes from Zapornia atra, assembly GCA_013400835.1. Lineage (NCBI taxonomy): Eukaryota > Metazoa > Chordata > Aves > Gruiformes > Rallidae > Zapornia > Zapornia atra. The sequence goes on along the minus strand of VZTU01021375.1, from coordinate 4,420 downwards.
CACCAAGGGGAGATCGTGCTCAACCAATCTCATAGCCTTCTACGATCTCATAACAGGCTGGGTAGATGGAGGGAGAGCAGTGGATGTCATCTACCTTGTCTTCAGCAGGGCCTTTGATACTGTCTCCCATGACATCCTGATAGCAAAGCTGAGAAAGCATGGGATAGATGAGTGGACAGTGAGGTGGGTTGAGAATTGGCTGTCAGAACGAGCCCAGAGGGTTGTGATTCGAGGAACAGAATCTGACTGGAGGCCTGTGACTAGCGGTGTTCCCCAGGGCTCGGTG
>VZTU01021372.1:11959-24028 GCA_013400835.1 Zapornia atra | reverse complement strand
TCTATGATTCTATGATTTTTAATAAAGATAGGGGGGAAAACCTAAACCAAGTTCTGTGCAAAACATGCTCTGAACTGATTGTTCTGATAGCTACAATCTGTGGTTGCATCTGCTGTTTGCTTTACATCCAGGCAGGTACATGATACGTTCTTCAATAAGGAATGTGAACTAGCAGTCCTCGTCATGCAGAGGTAGAGGTTTTCCTTTTTTGAGAGTCCTAATTCAGAATGGGAATTTGCAATGTTTTTTCTTGCTAAGGACTCTTGAGCACCTGAGACTGAATTACTAACAGCTCTCAGAGCAGAGTTAACATTTAGGGTTACCTACACTTGCTCACAGGACTTGTAAATGTCATAATGAAGCAATCACCTTTTCTGCATCATGTCTGTTCTATGGTCAATAGAATTACTTCAGATTCAAAGTCTATTTTGTATTCTAACCTGACCACTGCCATAAACTGCCATATTAGCTCTCGTGAGCTGCAATAAAAGGCATATATGTTACATTAAATAAGCAATTTTATTTCTTTCTCCAACTCATTTTAACTAGATACAGTAATATCCATCTTAAAATACTGAACATCTTTTTATACTAAACTTTGCCTAATATCACATTTTCTTCTACTTTGTAATTATTTCTGTTGCTACATATAAAATAAATTTGTCTGTAAATTATTCTTTGCAATATGTGGACCTAGATTTTTTTTATTTTTATTTGTTAACAGCATAAAAATGTTTGTGAGTCCAAGATTCATGTAACAGTATGATCTGGCCAATATTTTATAAAGTATTTGAGGATTTGCCAGGATAAAATTAAATACAGAAGTATAAGATTTATTTGTTTAGATGCTTAAAGCATTTTAAGAGGTTTAACCTTTCCGTCAGCTTCACAGTTTAAAGAGGTATTATTCAGCTTCATGAGCTCAGTTGATTGAATAGTGAAAAGTTAAATATCCTGAATAATGCCAATAGTCTGGCTAATTAGCAAATGTTCCTTATTAGGATGTGAGATGACTGCTGTGCTTTAAGTATTACTATTAATTATAATGTTAGTTGAATATTTGCAATCACTTCAAAATTAACCTTTGTATCCTCAGGAGGTTTTTCTTTATAAGAGTCACTCAGAACCTGAGAGAGAAACTAATTAGTCAACGAATGATAAGTGCAGAAAGAACACAAATTAGTTCTTTGTTTACTATTTTATGGCTCTACTATATAATTTGTATTGTAATTAAAATTTGTTTCATATTGTAAAAGGAAAGTGTGCAATTCAAGGATAATAATAGTATTTTAGAGGGAAGCTGACATTTCATTAGCACTGTCTATATTCACTGGTCGTACAAGGTGAGAAGGAACCTTCAGATAGGTCTTTGACAAGTAAAGAACTTCTCTGCAGCTCTTGACAGAGTCCAGATTTTAAACCCACACATCATGAAGCATGGAGAGAAACATTTAAGATGGAATTTCTGAGTTCCAGCATGACTGCCTCCTTCACCCAACTCTGTTTGCCAAAAGTTTGTGTGCTTGGCATTTGCTTGCTGCATCTTGGTGAACAAGTCATTGGTTAATGATGTCACCCTCTCAAAAAGGAATCTAGGGCCATCCCATTAATCTAATAATATTTTAATGTAACAAATTCAGTTAAAATCTATGAAATTTTTACCACATTATGCATTAATCATATATTTATTTTCCATTACACTATAGACACACATGTAAATATGAATTTGGTGTAAGGGATTCTGAAATTATGAATATATAAGAAATAAAAATAGACTTATACTAGCCAGATTTAAATCTCTAGGGAAAAAAAAATCATAGGTTTCTGCTAGCTGATACAACTCACAGTCCAGTGCAACACAAATTAACCCTGCAATGAAGGTGGTTATATGGGTCAAAATCCAGACTATATTTACAGAGCTTAAAAGATCTAGGCTGTAACACTGCTTCACATTTTGTGTGTCCTACTAAGCAGCCTATCATTTTCATGTAATGAATTTGTTTCTTGATTATTTAAAAAAATGTTAATGGAAGATTTTAAAAAACAACAGCTTCTTAGTTTCTTTAGATCAGCTTACAAGAAGATCTCAGTCTTTGAATGAATGTCCAAAATCTTTTTCTTTACTGCCCTTATTCTTCCTCTATACACTACACAACATAGATACTTATATTTTGATTGTAACTTTCTGACAGAGAAGCTAGATAAACAACTAAAAAGTGAGAGGCGTAAGATTGCACATCTGCTTCCTGGACAGATTCTTTCACTGTTGCATTTTCTGAACAGATATTAACATACTGAGAAGTCTTTACTGTGAGCAAATTAGTGACAAAATTTGCTAGCTGTTCACAGCAAAATGTGGGTATTTTTTTGTTGGGTGGTCTCTGGTAGAGTTGTACTGCCTTCTTCTCTCCCCTCAGAAGCTTCCAACAAGCACAGCTGCACCTCAAAGAAAACATGCACACCCTGTAGTGATTTACTCACAAGGTGAAGCAAAGCTCATACCTGCTAACTATTAAAATCTAACTTTTTCAAGAACTACCAGAAAGGACTGGCTGCAGCTCTGCTGCAGTTAATAAACAATTAATGAGCACACTGCTGATCTTTTTTCCAAATGCTGAGCCTGCTCTGCTCCTTTCAGCCTCTTGGCACAGCCCTCAGCCACAGCACAGGCTTTCAGATTTCATGAACCAACTTCCAAAAACATTTCTGTTTTGCTTTTGCACGTCTACTTTCATGTCTTGTTTTGTCAATTCCTGACTCTGATCTGGAGACCAGGATGCACATACAGGCTTGTCACAACCCAGGCACCATGAGGGCCAACTGCTCCTGTAGTGTAATGGAGCCAGGAGATGGGAACTGTGAGCAAACCCTCTCTCATAGTTTCCATCCTGACCATAGCTGGGGGCTACTAACAGAGTCCATCAACTGCCCTAGACAGGCAAGTGATGAACCAGGGTTGGGGTCCAGCATCACTCCTCACAGAGAGGAGCCTCTCAGCCCACCTGCTATAAGATGGGGCTGAGGAAGGGCTGGGGGCCAAGGATGAGACAAATCAGGCCCCAGAGAGGTGGGCAGGGTGGGAGGGGGGTCCCCATGGGGCTGCCTGGCCTATGGGTGCCCCCAGGGACTAACACATTTTAATTTCCACATCAGTATCACAAAAAGCTCTTAATTCCTCATATCTTATTTGCCTGGCTACATTTCCTTAAAAACAGTAACTTTTAATCAGACTATGAAGTGCCCATATGTGGGAACCATGTTTATATAACAGAAACCCCGTTTTTTTTACAGTTGGCTAGAACCACGTTTGTCAGAACAAAGCCCAGAATTTTTTATATTTCTAGTGAAAGAAAAATGATAAAAATAATTAAACATAGGCTCCCTTTACATGAACTCATAAGTGATTGACTTTTGCAGGAAACCATTTATATCACTCTGAAAAACATATCTCAAAGTGACATTTTTCATGTTCTACCTCTGTGTCTTCACTGTCTATTAAGGGATCTTAGGGAACTAACAAGATGGATAAAATCATTTTAGATAGCTACAGTTACATGTGATCACTCCCATGCAAATTATTTAAATGTTATCAAGCATACTGATATTTTCTGTGAGAAAGCAGAAAATTATTTCATTTTGTAACAAATGTTTTTGAAATCTCCCTGACCTCATAAAATATTTAATTTCCAATGAAACTGCATTTCTCAGCCCTTATGAGACGGAATTCATCAGATCTAACATTAGCAAAACTTCCAGAACATAAAAATACAATGTAAAAATTATTAATCTCAAAATAGGTGCGCTTCCTACTTCTGTTTTCATTCCTGCTTTCTTTGGCGTGTAGTTCCAGGATCTACAATTTATTATCCCTTCTCTAGCATTAAAAAATCCAACCTACAAATTAATTATAAAAAAGTCAAGCACCTAGATCCAAACAAGGCACATGGTAGCAATATAATTTTCGATAGTATTCATTATCTGGAAAACTTGCGAACATTTTACATCCAGTCTCAAAAGTGTTTGTGTTTTTTTTCTTTTACCTCAGTTTAGCTAACTATTTCACTGTAAGGCTGCTAAGCCTGGCTATTTCATTTATGCAGTAGATTTTTCATAGGAACTGTGTAGGCTGCTGGGACCATGAGTCCGGTTCCCCATAACTGAAGCCCGTTTTGAAAAGTATATTTAATGTAGAAGGTTTTGCTGAACCTCTACTCCCTGAGCTTCACCTGACTACATACCAAAGGACATTTTTCCATCCTCACATAATAAATTCACAAACAAATTTAATTATCAAAAAAGCTACAGTCATAGCATCCAGCAGAAAAGAACTGGGAGAGATTCATACCAGGCTACATGACACCTGGGATTAGAAACATTGACCTTCTCAACAGTACATCCAAAATAAATTCACTGGAGTTATTTCACTTTGCAGCAGCGAACTGAAAAGAGTTTAGTCACAAGGCCAGAGTTCAGAAACATTATTAAAACAGTCTCATTCCTTGAGAAATCAAAGTTTTAAAATGTCTGGTAGCTACAAAATATTAACATCTTCTACTCAGCATGGGAATAGGTATCATGCTGATTCAGTTCCAGATTTTGTAGACTTTACTATTACTCTCTTTTAAGTACCTTCCTAAAATAATCTTCTCTTTCTAATAGTCTTCAATGTGATTCTATCCAGCTGGAGTAAACCGTATTTCCTGCTAGTCAAAGCTGCTTTCACAATATTTTGATTATTCTTTCTTAGTCCACATATTCAGTGTTTCAAATTTAGCTTGTTAAACCAGTAATGGAACTAATTAGTTAGTGGTGGAATCAACTGATGTGCAATTTGAAGTAATTTGTGGTTTTATTTTAAGGATATCTTCTGATATGTCTCCTAAGCCTTAATTGGTCCACTGGAGAGGTTAAATAAAACTTTGTAGATTAATTAAGCAAATTCCATCCATTTTTCTCTAAGTTAGTAATTTTAAGATAGTTTCATTCTATCAGTTGCGCTAATGTGTCTTGTTTTTTAGAAAAAAGTACTCAAAAACTTGAGTTGATACAAAAATAAATGTCCTTTTGCTCTGAAGACTAAAAAGATTAAAATCTTGGTTTATTTTAAATTCCATCATGGTAAGTACTGTTGAACTTCTGTTTTTCCTCTCTGCCCTTTTTCTATGTCAGATAGATTCACACTCCCTAAATAATTGCAAGCTTATAATGAACATCAAAACTACATTAATCGGAATGGGTGCATTGCTGGACTGCAAAAGTGAGAAAGACAAGTGCTTTTGACCACCAATTTGAAACATGCTTTAGGAAGCTGTAGAGTATAGCTCCTCTGTTCTCTCCTTGGGATGAGAGATAAGCATGCACAGATAGATTTTCACTTAATGATGAAGCTCCATCTTTTGAGACATGAAAACTGCAGCCAGCATGGAAGGGAGTATTATCAACACAATGTATAAATGTCTTAATGTTCCTATACTTCTCTCTAATGGAAAAAATGTGACATATATCATTCCTAAAATCACATTTATATTTTTATATCAAGTTAGTGGCTCAATAACATATTTACTGATCAGTAATATCTAGATCTTCTTCATTGCCATTTTCCACTCCTATTCATATCACAGTTAATCCTCCATGAATAGATTCAACAAAAGCTTTAAGCGTCTGAAAACACCCTGCAATGAGCTAAAACTCGTAGTTAAAAGGTCAGACTCCTTGGTTAATACCAGGAAGTGATAAAAAAATCAAAATAGGATCCAAAGTGAGATCCAAAGGCCAAGACACAAATAAGAACTGCTGAGAATAGAGATGCTTTTAAAATCTGACAGCCCTCATGCAGAGTTCCTGGGAGGTGTTAGCATCCAGCTGCAAACCATTGACTTGAACCCTCCTCCCGGAAATTATGTTTATAATAATTTTCTAAAGAGTTAAGTAGTGTTCAGTCTTTCTTTTCTGAAGTATAGCTTTGAGAGAAGAGTCTGATGGTTCTCTCCATTCCCAGCCAGGATAGGAGATATCCACGTCTCTTGCCCTGCTCCAGCTGAGCAAACTCTGATGCTCTTTACTCCGCTCCCAGCAGAATGCCATAGCCACCAGTGCTGTAATACGATTTAACTCAGCCTTCAACAGTTCTTCAGAGCTGTGCAGCAAAGTGTTCACAGTTCTCTAAGCCAGAGAGAAACATATATGAAAAAGTAAGAATTTGAAACTGTATGGTATTGCCCCAGGGAATTAATCCAGGTCCTGCTCCCTGTATGGCTTGTATACATTTTATTTAGCAAATACATTTTAAAATAAACCATTTTACCATTTATGTAAATTGATTTTCTTCATGAGCATTAGCTTGTACAAGGTGTAAGTGTTTCAGTGAATGAACCACTGCATTTTTACTTAGTGGTGCTTCTTTCACAAAGTGGGCACAGAACTGCTCAGCACAACCAAAATGAAAGCACTCTAGGGAATGTTAAGAGCTCAAAATGAAATCTGGGCTTAGGCACCAAGATTACACCCATTAGCAAGGTTAGTTATACATTTAGACATTACTATTCACTTGACTCCCACACTATGTGCTTAAACCTGGTGTGTAAGCCTCAGGTCCTTGGTTCTATGGTGGTTTGGGGATTTTTTAATATTTTTTTTCTATTACCTTTTGTTGACATTATTTTTTTTTCTACTTAGAATTTTCTATCAATAATGAGCCAAATGTTTTAAAATCAGATAATTTAATAACAATTTTAGTACAATTGGTAAAACATTGGTCAAGATTGATCGCAAGAGCAATGCTTAAAGTAGCCCATTGGTAACCTCTCCAGAATGAAATTTCACCTTTCATCAGAGCATGTCCTGCATTTTCTTCTCCCCTATGTAATATTACACTGAGTTCCTATTCTAATTTGACTAACATTTTCTACTGAAGACACAGATCAAACATTTTAGTGACAAGCAGATAAATTAGATTTACTATCTCCCTTTATCCTGGAAGCTATTTATTTTAATCAAAGAAGGATATCCTATTATTCAGACATGATCTGCCTTTGATGAACTATGGCTCAGTTTTACTATACTTTCTGTTCACTTCCATTGTCTTCAATTTACTTCCCTTCAAAAGTGTACTTAAAAATGCACATTCTCTTTTGAAAATAAACTATTGAGTCTCTTGCTGCCCAAGTCATTCCTTCCTTCTCCAGTAGATGCAGTGTTATTAGAGATACTTCACTAACAAAATCTATCCCCAAGTTCACAGATTTGTTAAAAATTCTGACTGACTTACAATTTCATTCATTCTGTGAGCCAGATCCTCAGTTATTCTTCTGTCAAGTTCTCAGAGCTTTGCTTTTCAGATGTGCTACTGACTTTTTCCTGGTTTTTTGTTGTAATTAGCTCTGCTTTCACTCCCACATTCAAAGCCAGCAACTATACTGAAAACAGAAGAAAAGCAGTCATTTCATCCTTTGGCTCTAAATTCCCTCCATCTTTAACCTCTGGTCTGTCATCTGTATATTTTCCTTGTGCTTTTCAAGTTCTATACTATTAGTTTAGCTAAAAAATCATATTTAATTATTACTTTACTTACTTGAGGAAATAGAAAGTCAAGTTTTGCTGGTATTTTTTTTATTCTCATTTTATCTCAAAACCCAAAAAAAAAAAAAAAGGAAAAAATGGATTGTCATTCAGTTTAATTTCTCATTCACACAGATTTATTTCTTTTGAAGATAATGTTTTCTCTAGGAAAACTGGCAACTTTTCTTTGTGATAGACCAGTTTCAAATATTCTCATGCTTTCAATTTTTATATGGAATTTCATCCGGGGTCTGAAATTAGTGGAGAGTAAGCATTTCTCCTAATTTATCGGGGTTTAATTTTAGTAGAGTTATTTACTTTCAGAAAAATGTCTTGAGCATCACAACTTTTGTGTTTTTCAAGAAGTACTGTTCTATCAAAATTCTGTGTCAGAAATAATTTTATGTTCCCTGAACAGGTTTAGAAGGCAAAAAGAACTCCTTCATAAATGCAAGGTCTTCCTTTCATTATGTCTAATCCTGCAGATTTCAGTACTTGATGAAATAAATCTTCCATTAGGGGCAACACATTTTTTACATTAAGTGTCCAGGATTAGTCCAGTATGATTACTTGTCCTCTTAAGGAGAACTATTATTTTGGTACAATACCAATAACTAAAGCATTAAAAATTGTCTTTCATAGGTTAAGCCACCAGCCCTTTGGAGCTGTGTAACAGTATCTTGGTGTTAAGGGGAAACTGCTAGTGACAGTGTGTTTTGTTTTCCATTTCACAGCTTCAACATGGTACCATTTGGCCCTGCATCAAACCACAAGTTTACAAGGTAAATTTGGTTTGGACATATCATTATCGATGCCACAGGTCCACCTATATTGGAACTAGGAGAAAGTTTCGTTACATACAAATTATAAAGCCAAAGTTATTTCACATATGAATACTTCAGTGCAGCCTTTAACAAATCAGTGTATTTCGTTTGTGGATTCATAAGTTGCAACTTTGAGGATATAAAGAAAAAAGTGCTGAGGTAGCAATTGTGCTCCAAAGCATGATTTTGAAGCCACAATAAAAAGTGAAGATATATTAAGAAGTGACATGTATACAAATGGGCTTTTGGCAGATACTCCTCATGACTGCATGATACAATTCTGGTTGATTTGTTAGTATTTGTTATTTGAAAGATCTTTGCAGTTCTTTTGAGAAATGCACTGGCAGAACTATAAGAAACCTCAGTAGTATTAAAAATCAATATGAAAGAAAAGAAAAAGATGAGTGCTAAATTCTCATTTATAAACCATACACTTGTTCCATGGAGAAACTCAACACAGACAGCACAACAACATTCCTTCAATATGAATGATTCTGAACGGGGCTTTCCCTGTTTTTGAAATGTTTCAATATGTTATTTGACTTTTAATATTCAGTATATCCCTGCCACTGAGAGAATACTGATTTTGCTGAAATAATTAGATGACACTGCAAAGGCTAAATCTACACAAGATAATATTTTGTGTATGGCTTTCTAAAACAAGGGATGACTGAAGGATATGTTTCATGGACTTAGCTTTGTGTACAGTCCAGTAGCCCCTAACCGTGCAAAGATCCCATAGCTAGTAACACAGCTTTTTCCTGACAAATTGCCTCTTCACAAATAGGTCGGTTTATGGAATTCCTTGTTTACTTTTTTCATATTTCAATTCTTGAAATTCTTCTTGTGTTCAAATGTGTGTCATGTCTGCTCACATTTCATGTTTTTTAAATAAATGGGTGATGCATTCTCAACACATATTCCTCTATATGACTCATTTATCTTTTCATGCAGTCCTAATCATGTGAATGTTTCAGCTAGCAAAGCATCAAGTATAGTACAAAGCAAGAACTATCATCTCTTCATGGAAAGTTTGAACCTACAAAACCAAGACATGTAGGTATTTCTTTTATATTAGGTCTGTATAAATTTCATTTTTAAAATTTTTTTAAGTTAAATTATTGTATTAGTATACACACTGATACAGACAAACTATTTTTCTGTGCTGATAAGACTTTAGATTGACTATTCTGAAAGTACTGGAAAGCTGAAAAACGTAAAGAGTATAGCTTTGTGCAAGGATGATAATAAATTCCACAATTCAATAAATTCTGTAATTCAATTCATCCTTTTCAATAGTAAGAAAAGCTAAAATTCATCTTGTTTGGATCTCTCTATTTAAATTTTTCTCAGCTTTTATAAGGAGAAGGAACTGGATATTACATTTATCTCACGCTCCAGATATCCATTTATGTTAAATGTCACAGATTTCATATGCATTGGTCAGCCCATTCTCCAGCAAAGCCAGTGAAAAAGCTTTTAATAACACTGTTCAGTAGTTGTCTGAATCATTGACCACTGATGAAAACAGCATTGGGTTTGTTCAAGGACTGGAATAGCTCTTACTCAAAGCACACATTTTTCTATGGTAATATATAAAAATCAGTACTGCTAACTATTATGAGACACAGTGCTGCTCAAAATCTCCTGCGGAACTTGCATACAAGGGATAAAATTTAATTGCTCGAGAAGCTCACATAGCTTTTACTTAAAGACTTTTAAAAATAGTAATTATTGACTCAGTTAACAACCCTGGCTTCAGAGGTGCTTTGGCCAGCTGTGCAGATATGCAGCAAAAGGTTTTTAAGATGCCATAAGGGGAGCAATAGAATCATTTTGGTCAATTGTGTAAATGTTTTGCATGCCTAACATTGACCTGGGACCTCTCACCTCCCTGTACACTTATGGCCCACATGGTATCGCATTTGTGAAGCCTTTTCACTGTAGAAATCAACAAAAAGTTACTGAAGGTGAATTCTTTTCAGAGACACGAGAGTGTTGAAAAATATACTTAAAAACACCATCTGCAGAGGAAATTGGAAATTGCATTTCAATTATACATAAAAATATGTATAAGTATTTAACATTAATCACACAAATTTTTAACTTTGTAGGGTAAAAAATGTTTTGCTCGTTTCAGAAAATTGTTTTAGAAAAACAGAAAAAAAAAAGTTCTATTTTTCTTTGAATCATATAGTTCACTGCAGGTTGTCTTGATCCTTGCCCTCCTATTACTTGTTTTTATGCTGCCCCTGTATAGCATCCTTATCACCAGAACACTGTCTGAATAGCTAGTATCTTACAATACCATGGATTTTGCAGTCCAAAGTGGCAAGCGGGGCATGATAGATACCTCACATAAGAACTGAAGTGGGTGATTTTTAAAACTCTTCACAAAATAGTACTGGTTTTCAGGAGGAAAGGAAAATACATTGTGCTTTTTCTACCTTGTGGACCACTAAGCATACTTTATAAAAGTATGCATGTTCCTCTGAGATCAGAAAACAGATGCATGAAATACAACGTTGCATCATCCAAAAGAGCTTGTCTTGAAGAGCTGATTTCAGAGGAAAGATTCAGGTCCCTAGCATAGTTAAGCATACCCAACTTCGAAATCAAGTGTTTAGAATTTGTAAACTGAATTTTTCAATTCCTTGAAGCGATATGAGACTCCAATGCCCAGCAGTATTACAAATCCCAGCTAACATCAACACAGATGTCCTGCAAGAAAACAGGTACTGTATGAGTGTCACTACAAATACCCAGAAAGTCTTTGAGGGAAACAGATATAACATAAAACCGTTGTGATATAAAAAAACATGGATGAAGTTCCTAATTATTTCTTCGAGAAGGCATGATCCCCTAGGCTTCTCTCAGATAATTAACAGTGACTTCCTCACTCAAAACCAGTGGACTTTTTGTATTCTCTTTTTGACCTTCAGTTATTATTTTGGGAAATCTCAGTACTCTCAGTGTCCAAGTGTTCACAGATCATCTGCTGTGATGTTTACCCATAACAAGAAAGAATAAATCAACTAGAAAAATAACCAAGAAATAAAGAGTGAATTAAGGATTAAGGAATTTAGCTCTCGTCTAGGTCTCTTCGTAAGTAACTCTGAATAGTACAAGCCTAATATTATACTTTGTAATTATCACTCTGATAAACGATTTGTAACTGAAATTATCTATTAAATAATATGTAAGTGTTGAGGTCTTTTCACATTTAGATTTTGAGCATTTTTTAAACTCAGTATGATTACTAACAGCACCACAGCGTAAACATGAATTGAAATTGGGTGAGAAGATATAATCATTCCCAGGTTGCACACTACACAGATCTTGCTTACCTAAAAAAGTGTTTAGACTCTATAGTGCAAGGAGATTCAGGTAAGAGGTAAGTAGGCTGAGTGAAAAAAACAGACAAAATATTAAAGATGAAGGCAACTTTATGTAAAAGGAAATTGTGAGCTAGTGAAGCTATTAAAAAAAATCCCAGGAAGACATGGTCAGTATAAAAGGAGTAGAACTAATCCTGGCAGAGCTGGCGGAGGTGATTGCTGAGCCACTCTCTATCATCTTCAACAGGTCCTGGAAGACAGGAGAAGTGCCTGAAGACTGGAGGATAGCCAATATCACTCCAGTCTTTAAAAAGGGCAAGAAAGAGGAACCTAGTAACTATAGGCCAGTC
>VZTU01021372.1:0-10845 GCA_013400835.1 Zapornia atra | reverse complement strand
CTCTGGAGATATTCAAGACCCGTCTGGACGCCTATCTGAGTGATATGTCCTAGGGAGCTGCTTTGGCAGGGGGTTTGGACCCGATGATCTCTTGAGGTCCCTTCCAACCCCTACGATTCTATGATTCTATGATTCTATGATTCTCGTAGCAGTACAGTTGGTAGAGTATAATAGGGAAGCAAGTTGGGCTTCACAGTACATTAGAGCAAAGATAGGTGCAGATCAAAATGATTACACTAAACTGATGTCGAAACTTAGGTATGGACACATACAGATTTGCTCGCTCTGGGGCGAGCAGACAATGTCAGCATGTGTTTTTCAGGAAAAAAATCTGGACACTGAAAAATTCTGATTAAAATATGTGATCTGAGCCTCAACACAATGGTTAGTTAAGTCATTACATGAACAATGTAGGAGCAGAAGTTTAGTTTGACTGTACTAGGACAATTTGTCTAAAGAATTCTGAAGAATCAAAGGAGAAGAAAAGCTTTATATTTTATCATCAGGAAGATTTTATTAATATAAGCCATTACCAAGCTGTCATTATAAGTGATTCAATATGCCATTGAGAAATATGACCTTTGATAAACAAAAATTACATAAATCTAGATCTCAGAAATATTGAATCAGGGTTTCTAGAGATGTCACGGAATAGGTAAGGCCATTTTACACCTAAATTTTAATTTGTACTTTAAGCAATTAACACTGCCCCATAAGAAATTCCTCTTGTTTCTTTTCAATGAGTTATACCACTTTTTCTTGAAGTCAGTCAAACGTATAACAAGAGTTGGGTTTAATTGGCTCTTACTTAGTTTCACAGCAGGAAAGCCAGACTCAAAAGATTTCTCCTTCCCTTTCACAAGGAGCTCTGCTGGCTTTACAGTTACTGTATCAGCATATAACAAATAGATTGCTAGGGAAAAAAACTCCCACCAAAAACCACTAAAGAAAAAATACAATGTTATATGTTCTTTCAGAAAAAATTCATAAATACAGTAAAATTAGACTGTAACTCAACAGAGTAGCTCTGCATGGCAGAGATGTGCAGGGGTTCTGGGCTATAATGAACCTTATGGATGTAAGTCTAACCACATATTCAGACAAAATGCTTCCTGAAGCTGCAAGGAAGAACATGAAGAGTGAAACTTGTCAACACAGTCCTCTGAAATGCCATGCAGTAGCCCGGTTACACCCCTTTCATAAGAGGCAGGTACCACTGGGTTCCCGATAGCTTGTGGCTTACTCTGTGCAGAGAAGCTTTTATTTAAGTAAATATCCTGAAGACTACAGTGAAAGAGGTCACTCTTTTGCTGCACACAAACTGTAGTAAAAGTTATTTTAAGGCAATTCCCTAGTTCAGATTACAGAATTAGGACAGGTCACAGAATCATATTTGAGGGCCAAATTGCTGTCACTTTTCAGTGGATATGAAAGATGATATCCTAAATCTTAACAAAAATTCAGTAACTTTAATTTTATTTTCACACATGATCCAATTATTTGGATTTTTACTCATAATTCAGAAAAAAATTTCTTTGTTTAAGGCAGAGTGTAATTCTCTGGGAATATTTATAATAGTTGTCTCTTCCTACTACCTGCAGTGCACTTAAATTATTTTCTTTTTATGTTTATCATATCTACCTATTTATATGCAGCATGAAAATCATGTAAAAATCTTTTAAAATATATAGTGACCAATGGCAGGTAAATTTTGTTAAACATCAAATTCAGATAGAGTTTGTGATGAATTACTGGAATTGTTAATGGCACACATATTTCATGTCATAATTGTTATGAACAGATTTTCTTCAGTTATTGGTCATTAGTTGATCATTTTATCTCATAAGAAGATTCTCATCTTTTCTGATATATCTTATTGACGCTAATATGAACTGAGGTAAAATTATAAGCTTAGCATCCTAATTATTAAAATTATGATTCTGCTTGTTTTTCAAGAGAGGGATCTGTAGGAAAGGAATTGTGTAATGGTGACTTTGTCAAGGAAGGAGCTGTGAAGGCATAGTGCAGCTCCCAAGTATATAGCAGCTTTTAAAATAAAAGTAAAGGAGCGGTACTTCAGGGTTCAATAGAAAAAAGAAAATACAGAATTACTGAGCTTTCCAAGAGTAACATCATTCCTAACTTTTATAGCATTCATTTAAAGAAAAACAAAAGCTTCATTTTTTTTCTTTGCTTTTAGTAAAAGAAGAAAGCTGCCATAAATGTGAAGAGAAGGCCTCTTGATTTGATAGAACTTTAAAAAAAAATGCTACTAGTTCTTTGATAAACACTCAAGGCCTAAAGAATGCTGTTTTAAGCTGTTCTGTCTGTATTTCATCAGGGTTGATAAATATGAACATCTCCAAGGGCATCTGTGCTTTGCTGTGGCCTCCAAAAGCATAGCTGCTATGGCTAATGTAGCTCCTTTCCCCAGGGAGCTTGGTCCCTCAGAAAGGTGAAGGAGGAATTTAATTAATAGCCCTTCTTCATGCATGAGATTATCAGAGTTATAATAGAACTCAAAAAAAGTTAGTGGCTGCTGAAGGATAGGAATCAGACAAGCACAGCTTGCAAGAGGTTCCTGTAGAGGAAGATGAAATGAAAAGTTTCATCTAAATCAATTTCTGTGAAACTCTTGCAGACTTTTATCACTAGCAAAGCATGCTTCTTCCCTTTCCTTCATCCCCTATATCTTGCAGTTCTGAATATCATCTCCAACTCATCACCCCACACCAGAGGTGGGCTCATGGCAAGTGATTGTCTCCAATGTCCTCCGACCTTCTGCATATGATCCCCTGGGCAAACAAAACCAGTCAAAGCCTTCTAAAAAGCATTATTTTCCAGGCAACATGGAAAAGCATTTTTCAGTACTCTTCATTTCATGCTCACCTATTTGGTGGAAAAATCATGATGGCGAACACCAGAAAGTACAGGAGCAGGAGGCATTCAATGATAGACACTCTCAAACCTACTGGATGCATGAAGAGCACACGGCACTTTGTGGGAAAAGATGTGCTTACCAAAACTTAGTTTTTGAAGGCCATGCTGACCAGCTTAATAGGATATGTTTAGGATCAACAAAAATACAACTTTCTTTTGCAAGGAAAAACATATAGAAGGCCCAAATTAAATGGACATTAAGCCTAATGCTCATATACCATTATTATGCATCTTTTCAGATACATGACAGATAGATATAAGCTTTCAATTGATATCCACTTCAGATTTGCACTGAGAAATCTATTCTTATCAATCTCAAATCTATAAGTATCAATTTACAGTTATAGACAGTCGTTATCCATAGCTACTGGAAAGCCAAAGGCCATTCTAAAAGAAGCAGAGGAAATAATTTTACCAAAGTGCATTGACTGTAAATTAGGGGCTCAGGAACTGTGCTGATTAAAGTCAAGATTTCCTTTTTTTTTTTCAAATAATCGCACTGATATGTTAAGTTTATTTCAGGTATTATTGCAAGAAAGGAACGGTTTCTCATCCTGAACAAAACCAGCACAGAGTACAAAAGCACCTTTGTATAAATAAAATAGGCTGACTACCATTGACAAAATAGGAAGGTTAATAAATGTAAGAAGCATAAAGAGACGTATAGAAAAAAAGACCAGGGTAAAAGATGGGAAGTTAGAATTTAAATTGCAAAGAAAAAAGCGTGAAAGTGATTGACACAGAAAATTAAAAAAGAAAGTATAAATGTGACAATCAAAGAAATAAGGTCATGAAGAAAGAAGATAAAAAGATTGGACAAGATGTCAAACTAAAACCTAACAGTAAGAGTTGTGTGCAAATACACAATATTAATAATGCAATAGAACAAACCTAGTCTGGGGGTTTTACTTCTTTTTCACATGCTCACAGCTATTAATTACATTTATATCTTGCCCTAATATAAAAAATTTTTAAAATGGCTGCTATTCCACACATCAACTGCATTTTATTCTTTGACCAAAAAATTCCCCACTACCAACATCTGAGAACAGTTTGCAAGGACTCCCTCAAGAAAGAAAGGTTTTCCTACTCATAAAATGGATCATAAAAGATTCCCCTGCTTGTAAAAGTAACAGCCTGTCATTTTGTATTATCACTTTTCACTAACTAATAGTGATTTTATTTTCATCAAAGGACATTATTGTTTGAATTCCCAAATCAATGTAACAGGAGAAAGTTGCATGTCTGCAGATACAAAAGACAGAAGTGTATCTTTTTAAGAGAAGATAAATAGGAGTTTGGCTAAACAAATGAACATTAAAAGCAGAAACTTTGGGGGGAAAATAGGCATCCAATGATTATAAAACCAGAAACAGCTTTAGTCATCTACTTAAATTTCATGTTTATAACAAGAAAGGTTTATCTGAGATTGATTTGTCAATCAGTGGCAGTGACAAATCAGTGACAAAGATTCTGGGTATATATCAAGGAATTTGTTCTGATAGTGAACTGTTAGTATGGAAGTCAAGACTTGTATGTGCAACAGGAGAGGCAGTGAAGAGAAGCTACATTTCATATTATGAGTTTACATTTTTTTCATCTAAATTGTGATACCAGTAACTCCTTGTGCTGCATGAATGTTCCTGAAACAATGTCCATCTCACAGTGAAATAAGGGAATTGTGACTCACACAGGACATCCAAAATGGCATTCAAATGATGGAAATACTGGTCAGAAAACATGGTTCAGAAAAAAACGACATAAATATTCTTCAAACTAAATGGAGGTGATGTTTCCCATTTCCTTGGAAATGCAACATGTGGATATTTCAGAAACAAGGAATTTAGAGTAGTGTAATTTCAACTCTTATTGTCATGTTTTATATTGCATTAAATAGATTATGTTTAAATGGAAATTCAAAAGCAGACATGTACCTTATAAAACCTTTCTAAAAAAATTTTTAAGCTTTTTTTAAACTCTTGCACTCCTTTTTATGCAAACATTCAAGAGGTGCCTAGCCAAGCAATAGCAGTTCAAAATACTGTGTACTCAGATGCAAATCCAATAATAGGTTTTCATTGTATTTCTAACAATAAATATACAAAGAGTGGAAGGTGATGGACTTGAGGATGATTTTTCACCAATGCCATATATGCCAAAGTGCTCTGATAACTGAATGAAGTTGTGAATTATTATCTATTCATAATATTTAAAATTATAGACAAGGGAAGCTACAGTCAGCTATGCACCTTTTATTTCTCTTTTTCACATTAAATGGAAATTAAGTGCATGGATAAGTAGAAAACAAAGAACAGGAACAGTATGGCTAGAAAGGGTGAAGAGAGTAAACATGCATTCAGGGAAATAATCCTCTTGCAGGTATATCCACACATAGCAAATGACAGTAAAATATAAAATGTCCAATTAATATGGAATTCCATATATATATATTAGAAAATTAAGAGAACTTAACAATTCCACTCCATAAGAATATTTTTTCCCTACTTCATTGCAAGTATTATTACTAAATGTTATATGTCTTCAGGAGTAAGAGGAAACTAAAAGGAATTCCTACATAGGAGAATGAGAAGGCTACCAACAACAGCCAATTGTAGAGATACTACTTCACTGGAAATCCTCTGTCAAACAAATATTTTTCTATTCTAACCTTTTCTGTGAGGTAGTAGATCTATTCTTAGGAGAGTTAAAGAACAGGATCTATCTAAGACGACGTTCATAGTGAAATTGAACACTTTGTGTTAAGTATTTCCTATGCTATCTGGGTATTTATGTATTTTACATAAATACCTGCATCGATTTCAGGTGAAGTTGTAAATCTACATCAGTTTGAACTGGAAGTTAACCATTAAAACTATAAATAAGGATGAAATGAGTTAAACCTCAAAAAATTGTGTAGGTGTCCATCTACGAGATGGGATCAAATACTGGTTCAGATTACACACCTAATTGATCTTTATATCACTAAAATTAAAAGGTAAAAATCACAATCTCAAATCTTCCTACCACTGTCAAAAGGATTCCCTGTAGTCCTCTCTCGTTCTCGGGTAGCACTTGTTTCTGAAATATTTACTCCTGCAATAATACCTAAAACTTTTATCACAACATGCTGTTTGATTCTGACCCCCTGCAAGAGTTACTTTGGAGAGGTAGTGTTTACCAGTTTACCAAGTGCAATTGTAAAACCCAGCTGTGTCCAGTCTGAATTGTATTGTTGGCTAAATCCACATGACTAGTACAAAGGGAATGAGATCCCCACTAAGATTTCAGTCTGCTTTACTTCAGACTGCCTTTACTGTGTTCCTGTGAACAGAACTCCCTTTAGTGTCTTGGGCACTGAAAATGAGCTCCAACTCAATTAACTAGCAAGGCATTCAAAAGCCTAATCACTTCCAGCCCACAATCTCGACAAGATAATTGCCTCAGAGCTCCAGGACTTTATGACTTCAAGGTTTTCTTTCATGAATAGGACCTCTGCAACGTTCACATCATGAGCTTGGAACTAGCAGCACATACAGCAGTGTTCACCAAGAAAGTAAAGTGACATGATACATGGCAGCCCTCAGCTTTATGTGTACACCTCCGAAGACCTGGGCTTTGTGTGCGCACTGCTAGAGACCCAAGGTCCTGCAGGCAGCCAGGAGTCAGCAGTCTCAGAACAAAGTCTTAAAACCATGTTCCTAGGGCAGGTCAGTTCTCAGGTCCAGGGGTACCTCTACAGCTGTCCCTGGCCATGGGGCATTTGCCATAATTTTGAGGCAACCTAGTGAATCTTTTGGGATTTGCTGGCTGCTCAGACATAACACAGGAAGTTCAGTTAGTTTGGTTTGGTTTGTTGTTTGGTTAGGTTTGGTTTGGTTTGGTTTGGTTTGGTTTGGTTAAAAGGAAAATACAGGATGATTCTTTTTTCTAGTATGCTTTTCAACATATTTTTTTTCTGTTGAAAGGACTGATTTTCTTTAAGAAAAAACCCTGCAATTTTTCAAAGTCTAGTTTTCCTGCAACACAGAAATTAAGTTTCACCCTCTCCCCACCATTTAATTGGTAATTGCAAGCTAATGGCACAGGTGTCTGTCTCATCCTTCACAGTAGCAGCTCTATATGTACTTATCTAGATCTCACACTCTTACCAAAGACTAATGAATACTTAAGAAATTATCTGAGATACTCAAGACGTTCTTGAATGAGTGTGCAAGGAGAGAACTTGAAAGGAACATGAGGAAACTGTGAAGTTTTCTATGGAAATTAAAAGCTTCAGAGCAGGAGAAAAGGGAATCTACAACTCCTGGGAAAATTATGTTCATAAAAGAAATAATATAATAGCTGATATTTTAAGACCAGCAAGTGAAGTATGAGAACATATTAAATAGAAATTATGTTTTTCAACCTTACTTCCTGTTGACAAAAAAAAAGTCAAATGTTTTGATCAAGAGTTCCCTAGACAAGTTCATTTATTAAAATAATATTTCATATAACTAAGTTCTACCCTGTGGACTGATTACCAGCATTACATTTTGAGTACCTCATATCTCCACAGAGAAGACTTAATTGGATATATCAGTCATTTGGTACATTCTTCTTCCCTGTCTGGATTATTTCAGCTTTTCAGCTGACAGGTTTATGGTGAGTGTGAATAAATTCAGAGGAGTTAAAATCAAAGTCAGTGTTGAGAATGAATGAGAACAGAAGGTGCTGTGTCTACATGGAGAGAGACAGATACACATACATTTATAATAATATTTCATGCACACAATCCCAGATCCATCATGTTTCCTTCATGTTGGCACAGTCTGCATCTTATACTGCCTTTAAAGAGTCCTAAAGTACTCATGAATTTTCTAAAGTCAGTTGTAAAAACAGAGTCAAGCTCTGCCCCTAGCCCCCAGTAGCCACAAACCATTAGTTAGATCCAAGACTAGATCAGTCTCTCAAATTCAACCATTCAGGCACAATGGCTAGTAACAAACATAAAAACGTATACCACTGATTAGCCAGAATATGGGACCATGAAGCCTCAGCTCGGAACACAACCAGAGAGAAATAAATTTTTTATTTTCTACTATTTAATGAATTAAGTAAACATTGTGCTGGAAAGGATTATCCAATAAAAGGATTAAGCCTCCATTTGAGGAAAACATCTGTATTCCACACTAAAATGTGTACTTAAATATAACAAATGCTGATGTGCTCCACGGTCTTTCATGCTTCCTCGATGTCCAGGCAATTAAATGTTGCACCAGAAGAGCAGCACTCCTGCTCCCCTAGCATGTGTCTGCCATGTAAAGAGGTTCCTCTCACAGTGTAAGAAGAAATAAACCTCATTTCCAGCCTTCTTTGTAAATACTTTTTTATTCATCAGGTTGGAATTATAGCACTTCTGTGGATTGGAAATAGCCAGTTAATTAAGCTTCTGGTGACTTGAGACATCTACATCTTCCTAAACACTCATTTGTCTGGCAGTATGGAAAATGTCAGCATCCCAATTAATATTTAGTTTGAAACTGAAGTTTTAAGGTACGGTTATAAGAATGATGTAAGAGAGCTATGCCAAATAATCAAGTTGTGCAGACCTAAAAATATGCTTAATGAAACTTGTTACTTCATGCCTTATACATCTGAACTTTGAGATTCAGGTACCTTATGTGCAGACTTCCTCAGGGACTTGCCTGGCTGCTTGAGAGAACTCTGTCAATATTTTGCATGAAGCCTAGATGAATCACTGGTAATGACAGTCACAATGAAATAAATCATAATTATATTAGACACTATTAAGGAGGTCACCAGGGATTATAAACTACTATGGTAAAACCAAATGGCAAATAAAATCAAATATTAACAGTTCAGTGTTATCATCAAGCCTGTTACACAGGTCAATTCCTGGCTCTGCTGGTGGCAGTGAACCAGAATTTCACCCACAGTCCTTAGATTTCTTATTAAGATTGGCATTGATATTATTTCTTTAGAACAGCTCTCAAGGAAAGTGAGTAACTTCTCTTTTGAGGTCTTCCAGCCATAAAAACTTTGTTGATTCATTTCAGTTTTCCTGAAGCACCCCAGAGGCTTTGATCGCCTCAGAATCAATACCTCATTCACACCTTGGACAGCTGAAGTCTACTGTTCTTCCAGGAAGATATGAGAGCTGGAGTGAAAAGCCTTAAAACACCTCATTCTATCCCTGTGTGAGGTATTAACATGGACTGACACAAGTACACACTACCACAGAAAAGCATCTAAGCCTATGATTAAAATGTTGTTCAAAATGAAGCAACTAGCTTCCCACGTGAGTTTTACAGTGTGATCTACTACAGGAAAAACATAAATCTGAAAATAAACTACTTCGTATTGGTGTGCTTATTTACTAATGAGTTAAGAAAAGTGGAAACATTTATGGTCCTTTCTAGAATCTGACAGCTGAACCCACCCTGTCTCTGCAAAACTAAAATGAGGACACATTGCTCAAGTTTTCTGCTTGCCTGAAAACCAGTTTTCAAGCCATGAAGTCTTAGCAGAGCCTTAACAGAGTCGTTCCAGCATTGTGACTATTGACAGTGAAGTGGATTAAGTTTTCTTGGCAACTGACAGTCTCTGTACTCAAGGATATTTTGCTTTCCCCACTAATCAGCTACTCCCTCTTTCATTGCAAAGCTCTCCCAAATCTGCAGGGTGATTTGGCACTCAGCTCCATTCTGCTAAGGGAGTTAAGAACACAGGTCCAAGGCCCCACTTAAAAGCTGCTGGAGGGCTTACATAAGCTCAGGAGTGATCCTAAACCCAGGACTGCATTTCATTAAAGGCTCTTGAAAACAACCAGGTTCCAGTTTGTAGCAGATTGAGAAGAAAATGCTATTCATTCTGATGAATATAGGTACTAAACCTTCACCGAAATAAAGCACACACATATACACACAATATAGTTTTCTCCTATTAGAATTTTTTGCATATATATAGATTTAAGATGCTCTGCTATATTTATATATATGTATATCATATTATTTTTAAAAGCATATAGGGTTTTTTTGCTATATAAAATTATTATAGTCTCTCTTCAGTTTCAGTTCTGCAAAAGGTATTTAAGCTCTTAACTCCCTTGTGAAGATATTTAAGTGACTAAATGACATTTGAATCTAGTTATTCTGCAAGAAACAAACCCCAAAAATTAGAATTTATCTTCACTGATTAATTTTTAATCTTTTTGGAAATCTTGGCTAAAGACCTGGATTTGAACTGCTTAGATACATACTTTGAGAACAAGTTCCTACAGCTGGAGTTTGGAATATATTGTTAGGAGAACACTGGGAAATTATGTGTGCTAAGTCCTTTTCAACAGAAATAATTTCAAAGATGCCAATCTGTCTGCTTTATCTCATAAATACGATTTTCCTGTGCATACAAAGCAGAATGATGGAACCCAAACGCACATGCCACAGTGTGGCAACAAAGCAATGTCTTGATTGCTCCCCATATACAAGACATTAGATACACCAGTACATCAATGAACATGAAGTTAAATATAATAGAGCCACAGAGATAGGGTATAAGCAATTTCTTTACCAGCAAATCCATATGGAATCAGAGGCCCTTTCCAAAGAAATAACAAGGATTTTCTATATTCTATTCTTTGACTATATCACAGACAAATAAAAATTAAAATCCTCACCAAACTGAGTTAGGAACAGTGTGTAATTTTTATCACACTGAACAAAATACAAAGCTAATGGAAAAGCTAATGAAAATTTTCATTGAAATGCCTGATTAAAAAAAAAAAAAAAGTAACCCTGGTCACCCCCCCTTTTACTGTTCTAATCTGTATTGTGTGCACTCACACAGATGATACAAAGCAACTAACACCTCACAGAGTGGCTACATGAGGGCACCCGTTCATTAGGG
>VZTU01021370.1:273254-314123 GCA_013400835.1 Zapornia atra | reverse complement strand
GCAAAGTCACAAGTCCCTTGGCAAACCTGCTGAGGCGTGGATCAATCTTCACAGGGCAGAGGTGTCTCTGCTCCCCGTCCTCATCCATGGGCTTCGGGGGGACACCCGTTTCACCATGGGCTCCACCACGAGCTGCAGGGGAAACTTTCTCTTCTCATTCTTCATCCCCCCCCTCCTGCGGGCCTGGCCTTGGCGTCTGTGCAGCTTGTTCCATCTTCTCACTCCCGCTCTGGTGGCAAAGTGCCCCTGCCAGCAGGTTTTTTTCTCCTCTCTGTGATTCCCAGAGGTGCTGTGACCAGCTCTGATAGGCTCAGTCTCAAATTTGGCCTTGAATGGACCAATGTTTTCAAAATATGGGGCTTGCAGAAAGCTGTTACTGCAGCTTACAAGAGCCACTGAAGCAGCACAGCTACACCAAACTGCAACACCTTGACACTGATGTTGAACACACTCTTACACCATGAGGTGTGATTGCTGACCAGTTCATCTGTCACATTAACAAAAAGATCAAAAAGAAATTGCTTAATATCATCCCCTGTAAACTACCTAGTGCTGAAAACAAAGGCCATCAAAGGGTATACTATCAGGAATACTTATCTGGATTCTCATTCTGTATTCCAGTACCTGGAAAATTCTATGGCCCTAAAAGCAGGAAACCTCTTGTTACAGAGAAAAAAATAACTCTAGAGAAGATACTGTGTTCTGGTATGGGACATGGTGATTGCAATATAATCAGTGCACAGAGGGGAGAATCACATCTGCCTCTTCTCTGCTCTCAACAAATCTATTACATTGTTACTGGTCTTAATATAAAACCCAACCAAGACCAGAAAACACTAACAGACACTCTCAGAAAAAAAAACCATAAAGGAATGGCTTGTATGAAACAGCACAACATTCTCATCTGTATCATCAAAATCAATTAATTCTGCACAAAAGGTGATTGAGAAGGGATAAAGGGGAAGTCTGCAAGATCAGAAAAAATGCAGTAGCCTAGAAGGTAACAAGCAGGACAGGAAGACACAGACATGCCTGAAAAGGACTCAGAAAAGGGCTGTTGCATGGCAGTAGGTGACAGATTTTGAAGTAAAATTTTACTTCCAGCTGTGCCTTTTAGGGCCCAGTGGATGATGGAGTCCACTTGTACAAGGAGGTATGTGGGCAGAGAGTCAGGAGCCATACCTGGAGTCAGCAACCCAATATATCAGATACAAATCATGAATCCACCAGGATAAACAGGTGTTCTTTCAGACCAGAATTGATGGGTGGGTTTGAGGATAAAGGCAGTGGCAGAGCTTTGGGTAAAAAGCTTGCTGTACAGACCACATCTGGATTTCAGTTCTCCAGTCTACTTCGATCATGCATGTCCTCTGGGAAAGTGCTGTCTGTTTGGTTTGAGCAGAAGTCACCATAGTTTGCTCAAACGTTTTTCATCAGGGGGTTGTGAATTGCTATATAGGAAGAAATAACACCTTATTAAGCAACAGGTCCTTTCCTACAGTTTTGGTTTTTTCATTACTTTCATACTCTGATTTACAGAGATCAGAAGTGGGACCTTTATAAAGGACACACCAGTATGAGAGAACAACTGGGCAAGTTTGTCCTGGTCTTCTATCTTGGATTTAAACTATTGACCCAGCATGACTCTCCTCAAGTGGGGATGGTATCCTTAGCAATTGATGAGGATCAGCACTTGGTTGAATGTAGATTAGCTTTCATCCTGGCTCTCTTTCCCAAATCTCTCAGATCCAGCTCTCCAATTCTTTCAACAATTGGGCATCTATAAAAACCTCTGTTCAGCCTGTGGATGTTCTCTAGGGATATTTAAAAGTTTTATTTGTGACCATCTGTGAGAAAAGCAAAGCTACCCACTCAGCCAACATAATGGGGAAAGACTGGTGTGAACTCTAATTATTTCTAAGCCTCATGAACAGAGTATTTTGCTAAAGAATAATCTTTATCTGTGATTATTAAGTCTTTTTAAAGTAACAACAATATTTAAATCAGAAAGATTTGGCTACCAGCTAACCAGAATGTTCTCTGAGTTCCAGACCTCTAGGAGACATATATCAATATATGTATGTAGAGACTATACTAAGTATGAAGTATGTACCTTAAGCTACTCCTGGCAACAAAAATGTTCCTTATTTATCATTTTTGTAAATAAGTAACAGTTTTAGACTTATGTTGCAAATGGATACTGGGACTCATGGACCCAAGTCTTATTCATTCCATAGGGTTGCCATGTCTACTGAATCTTTCACTGCCTGTTGCTGAAGTTGAGGTGAATCCTCTGGGGAAACAGATGAAGATCTAAACATTCCCACGTTCTTCATTGAAGACTGAGATTTATAGCTTCTATATATTGATTCCTAGTCATCAGCTGAGTAAATAGCTGTTGTGCATATATTTTCAGATACACTTGTATGTTTTAGCATGTAATAGGACACTGTGAAATGCTACATGGTTAAAAAGTTCTATTTATAGTTGTCTAACATTTTGTATATGTAGATTGTTTGACAACTTTTCTGACACATATACTCTGTCTTTTTGTACAAGTGAAGCAATCCTGAACTGTTATGGTATATTACTGTGTAATTGCAATGTTTGCTTACACAGTCATTAATGTGAAATTATAGATGCAAAGAACTCTAATTACTCTGTAGGAAATGTTATGTGGTAGGATGTGCATGTGTTTTTAAAAGAGCCTGTAATTTGTGGATTTGTAACTAAATATCTGCGTTCAATTTCCATTACTGAAGATAATTACTTCACATATGTGTCTGCTTCCTCAGACTCCTAAACCTGACTTATTAATGGATAAGGAGAAAGACACTAGTTTATTTATCCTCGTGTCAACAAGCTTTTAATAACCATGTGGTAAAAGAAGTTGTAAAATTAAGACACAGGCAAAATAGATGAAAAGATAACAGCTAAACTGAAAAAAAAAAAGAAAAGCTCTGTGTTATGAACTTAGAGATTGTGTAGTGAAGTGTATGAAATTGTACCTAGATAATAAAGATACACTGTCATATTAAGGAGCTCACAGAACTAAAAACATATCAAGCAACAACTGTTTCCTAATGTTTCCGTGGTGTTATCTCTCTAGATGAATTTTAATACTAAAAGAATGCTTATTATTTTGGAAAGAAGACTTCTGATTTGGAAATACAAAATAGTTTGAAAATAAGTATTAAAACTAACAACTCAGTTATTAAGATGAATGTCACCTTTTATGAAGTCTTCCAGTTACAGAAACTTGATCTCTCAGTCGTTTGCAGGTGTCAAGAGGCACAGAGAATCTATATGGATCGCTATCAGAAATAGCAGATGGCTGATACAGTTAGTACATCAGTCCCCTTTGCCATGTCTTTGGACTCTGATCTAAGTCAATGGGGAAATGTCTCTCATATGTCTACTTGTTCCTTTATTGTATAATCTTTTGCCCTGGGTCAGATGCCAGGATCAATGGATTCTCATGTTTTCTGTTGAATTCGCTGACTTCATATTATGAAAGGGCTACTTAGGATGATGACAGTAATAGCAGGGGATTGCACCTGATGAACTGAAAATGCCTTGCACCATAAGTCCTGGTTGGGGATTACTGCCAGCAAACACCAAGCAACATTGGAAGTGAAAGCAATTTGGGGAGAGGATCTGCAAAACTCTGAAAGGCATTTGTTTTTAAGCATATGCCTTTCCACTCTGAAGCTGTGTTTTGGTGAAGCGCTATTGTCAGACAGACTTGATTAGATTACTCTAACCCTCACAGATCTGCTGGGAAGCTGAGGAACACACCTAGCAAACCCATGGGGGCGTGGAACCAAAGCAAGTTACATATCTTCGAAAGAGTGTTTTTTGATTGGGTCTTGTCTGAAAGAGAATCAGAGTGCTTCTCTCAATAAACATGGTAAGAAAACCATGGCTTAATTTGCTGGAGGCAAGACCTGAGATGTGTCATACATTGGGTTCTTAGATATGGCTAAAGAAAATGAGAAGCTCTTGCGTATTATGAAAGGCTATGTGTGCTAATTTTCCACTGCTGTTTTTGCCCCAGAGGAGTATACTGTTTATATTCTCAGATTGTTGGATATATTCAGCTTATTCCAAGGTCTGTTTATGAGTGTGCAAAAAACTACAATGAAATGTCACATTCACGAATCGAACATAACCCAACACTCTCCCAATACGAATGAGATGAAGGAGCAGGGATTTGTCTTCAGCAGATTTTGTAGGTGAAGTCCTTTTCCAGTGTCAGAGAGCATCAACTCTACAAAAATTAAAATTAAGACCATAATATATAGGCCTATGAAATTCAGTGGAGGCCTGTGGTGGTTTTGGCCCTAACCAAAGGCCAAATACCCACCAAGCCGCTCGCTCACTCCCCCCTTCAGCTGAAAAGGGGGAGAATACAGATATTGGGAGGCTTAGGACTTGAGATAAGGCCAGAGGGCTCACTCTCCAATTAGTGCAATGAGCAAAACAGACGCAGCACAGAATAAAGGAAAGAAAAGGTGATTTATTACTACTTGCTACAACTACTACACCCTGTGAACCGGAACGAGATAAGAAGCGGCCAGGTCTTCAAGCACCTTCCCCCCACCCCTCCCTTCTTAGCAAACTTAAAACTCATCACGATTTTACTCCCTTCTTCCCCCCCCAACATGGCGCGGGGAGGGGCAGGGAATGGGCAGTGGGGTTCTGGTGATTCCCAACAAGCTGCTTTTCTTCCCCAGATATTATCACTTCTCCTTCCCCCCCCACCCCCGGCCTCTTCGCACTCTTGACTTTCATCAGAGATTCGCTCACTTCTTCCCTCCCGTTCACAGGACAGGGAGGGGCAGGGAATGGGGAGTGGGGGGTTNCTTCTGCAGCGTGAGTCCTCTCTATCGGGGAGTCATCCCCTCACCACAGGCCTCTCAGCAGGACTCTCCCCTCCATAGGGTGCTGACATCCGGGTCCAGACCCCCCGGCCTGGTCACCCGCAAATTCACAAGTCCCTTGGCAAACCTGCTGAGGCGTGGATCAATCTTCACAGGGCATAGTTGTCTCTGCTCCCCGTCCTCATCCATGGGCTTCGGGGGGACACCCGTTTCACCATGGACTCCACCACGAGCTGCAGGGGAAACTTTCTCTTCACATTCTTCATCGCCCCCCTCCTGCGGGCCTGGCCTTGGCGTCTGTGCAGCTTGTTCCATCTTCTCACTCCCGCTCCGGTGGCAAAGTGCCCCTGCCAGCAGGTTTTTGTCTCCTATATGTGATTCCCAGAGGCGCTGTGACCAGCTCTGATAGGCTCAGTCTTAAATTTGGCCTTGAAGTACCAATTTTTTCAAAATATGGGGCTTGCAGAGAGCTGTAACTGCAGCTTACAAAAGCCACTGAAGCAGCACAGTTACACCAAACTGCCGCAAGACCCATTCTTAAATATGTTGACTATGTTTCTGAGAGTATGCACATTTCAGTGCAGTTTTTAATAAAATTAATACTTGCACCTGGCACCACTGTTTTCTAGTAGTGGTGGAACAAATCTATAATCGCAATTATTCTCCTGCTGGGTGATTTAGCTCAACTCCCTGCATCATGCAGGATATTCCCCTACATTATTTCTACTACTTATCTAATCTATTATTGAATAGTTCTGGTGATGGTGCCTCAATTACCTCCATTACCTCTCAGTGCTTAACTGCTCTGTCTGATATGATCCCCTCCCACCCCACAAGGAACGGCTTGCATCATAGGACGTGTAGTTTTAGGCTGTATCCCTTGGTTTGTTCACTTTCTCATTGTTTGAAACCTCCACTTTGAAGAAGTTTACACGTATCATCTCTTCCATCCCCAGCCTTAAGAACTAGGATGCTGTCCAACCCTCCTACCATTGATGTGGCTTTTCTCTACACTTTTCTGAAGTTTTTGTTGTGTGTGTTTTGCTTTGTTTTCTTCCCAAATACATAGGCCAGAAACACTCATCATACAGTGAAGTAGGACCTAAGCTGGTGTTGTACAATGGTAGGTTAACAAAGTTTGCTATATCCCCTTTTCTTCATATTTCCATGGCACAATACAGTGTGATGCAATGACAATTTTCTGTATTTTTTTTGCTCAGAATCAGTATTTTAATGTGTTGTTTAATTTTAGTTGTGGAATGAATGCCTTTACCCATCTGTCCACCTACCAGTCTGTCAATATATCTGTCTCACTTCTACTTCCACTCTGCAGTCTAACCACAGTATATCAATAACACCATGTATTTTGCTTACAGAAGCAGATCTATGGCTCCTACCCTTATTTTCAAGTAAGCAACACCTCTCTCAAGAGCATTTGCCAGTGACCCCACTGCCCTAAATATTATGTCCAAGGGAAAATGGTAAAGAAGAAATATAATTTATTATCACAGAATCACAGAATCCCAGAATCGTAGGGGTTGGAAGGGACCTCAAGAGCTGATTGGGTCCAACCCCCCTGCCAAAGCAGCTCCCTATCTCATATTGCACAGGTCGGCATCCAGACGGGGCTGGAATATCTCCAGAGAAGGAGATTCCACCACCTCCCTGGGCAGCCTGTCCCAGGGCTCTGTCACCCTCACTGGGAAAAAGTTCTTCCCCATGTTGGTGCGGAACTTCCTATGCTCCAACTTGCAACCATCGACCCTTGTCCTGTCCCCACAGAGCACTGAAAAGGGGCTGGCCAATTCCCTCTGCATCCCATGCTTAAGATAATTATAAACACCAATTAGGTCCCCCCTTAGTCTTCTTTTCTCTAGACTGAACAGTCCCAGCTTATTCAGCCTGNACCAGGACCCCCAGGTCCTTCTCCACAGAGCTCTTCTCCAGCAGGTCATCCCCCAGCCTGTACTGAAATGAACGGTTGTTTGTTATTATGTATTTAGCATAACAAAACGGGACCCATCTTGGCTGTGATCTTAAGGCTGACATATACAAATACGTCACACATCAGTGATGAAGCTGGCAGTGTGGTTAGAGATCCTCTGCTGAGTAAACCTGAAGTAATGTGAAATCTACTCCAGCTTTCTCCATATGTGTATGCTGAAGAAGAGTCGAGCTAGGGAGAGCCTGGATGACACTACAGAAAACGAAAACAGAAACACCTTCTATCAGTGAAGATTTTTGTAGTTAGGGATGTAATGTCTATTACATCTCTGTGTAACACCTGCTTGAGCATTTCCACAGAATCACAGAATGTTAGGGGTTGGAAAGGGACCTTGCAAGATCATCTAGTTCAACCTCCTCGCCAGAGCCGGCTCACCTAGATTAGGTCACACAGGAACATGCCCAGGTGGGTTTTGAATGTCTCCAGAGCAGGAGACTCCATAACCTCTTTGGACAGTCTGTTCCAGGGCTCTGTCACCCCCACAGGGAAAAAGTTTTTCCTTATGTTCCCATGGAACCTCCTATAATCCAGCTGGCACCCATTGTCCCTTGTCCAGTCATTGGACGTCACTGAGAAGAGCCTGGCTCTGTCCTCCTGACACGCTCCTTCTATGTATTTATAGACATGGATGAGGTCACCCCTTAGTCTCTTCCAGGCTAAAGAGACCCAGCTCCCTCAGCCTGTCTTCTCCCTTAATCATCTTAGTGGTCCTGTGCTGGACTCTTTCAAGTAGTTCCCTGTACTTCTTGAACTGAGAGGCCCAGAACTGGACACAATATTCCAGGTGCGGTCTCACCAGGGCAGAGTAGAGGGGGAGAAGAACCTCTCCCAACCTACTAACCACACCCCTACTAATATACCCCAGAATGTCATTGGCCTTCCTGGCCACAAGGGCACATTGTTGTTTTGCCTGTGCATCTTTATTATGCACAAACAGATGGGATTGTTTAGAAAAGAAGCATAATTCATTAGGGCAGAAAGTGGAGGATAGGTGTGAGGAGAGCATACATACCATGAAGGCTGTCCATTCTCTAGGAAATGTGGACTCAGGTTTGTGTCAGTTTCCTTATATCACTGCTGGGGGAGAAATGGGCTATCAAATATACAGCTTATAACCTGTTCACCCCCCTAGTAGGTTGGCAGGTCTGGTGCAGGTGCTGTCTCACCACTGCTGCTTTTGACCAGCAGATCTAACTGTCCCTAGAGGAACCTGAGGGCACTTTAGTGGCTCAGTGGTCTAATTTGGCCCTAAATAGTGTATCTTGCCAAGCTATGCATTGGGTAGGTAATATTGACCAGGGATGAAAAGACTGAAAAGGAGACAATTAAAGGAAAGGGGTACCTAATCAAGCTGTTGAGGGTTATGTGGTTAATCTGTGACAGGGTGAGGGTGGGTCCCCAGGCCTAAAGAGATTTGATATCCCTACAGGTGAAAGACAATCCCAACAGCTATCATAACTAGGATCTCAAAGTTCATGAAATATGGACAGACAAGAGAAAATGATTTTCAAATGCTTGTGATACTTTTTTCCATTTTTGACAGCTTTATTTGCAATAGGAACATTTTAAAAATCACAGTATTTATGTGCTGGAAAATTATTTCATTAACAGCTTAAGAAATCAATAAGGATTATAAAGGAGCAAAATTCAGATCTTTTTGAGCATTTTTCACTAATTTCACCATTCAAAGCTGTGTTTGATTCTTGGATTCAAGGCTGGTTTCTTGTCATGTTGGAAGCCAACCCAACCCAAAGACACGCTGTGGGCTCTGAAGGCATCCAGATATCCACAAAATCCAGCCCCTCCCAGCCCTATTCTATTGCACAAGTCAATGCTTGTGGACTATTCAAGCAGTTATTTCCAATGATAATACAGTGAAATCAATATTGATTTTAATTATTTTTTGGAAATTCTCCATGGGTGAGTTCAAAGGGAAAAGCTGAGGACGAGTGCAACATTACATGTGCAAGGGTAACAAATGGAGTCTGTCATGACATGACATGAATTAGCTCTGAATAGCCCAGCTTTGTGCACTTTGACAGACTTCCATGACTGCTCTCTGGAGCATGAAACGAAAGTCTAAAGTGTGACTGCAGCTCCCCAACAGTGTGTGTGTGTGTTTCTCCATACTTTCTTTATCATTCCCTGAAAAAAGTGAGAAATCATGCCCTTTCTCCATGATTTATGCCAGTTGGATGAAGAAGTAGCACAGGCTTGCATGTTTTATAAATAGCTGAGGTAATACAAACCACTGAGAACTTGGAATACAGAAACTGAGCTGAGCAGAAGCTGTGGGAGGACACTGAAGATTGCTTCAAAATGCTCTGGAGTCTACAGATAACAGATGGAGTGCCACCTAAGTTCAATTTGTAGATCCTGAGAAGTCAACACATCATTGCTACAGGAAACGAAATTCCTTTCATAATTAAGGGCTTGATTCTGCAAGGTCTCCAGATGGAAAATTCCTGTTGGAGTCATCCTGAATGAAAGGAACCTACTTGCCTATAAAGCAAAATAAGATGTATCAACACTGCAAAAAGTTACTATCAACAGTAAAGTGGTGATTACACCAGGAACCAAGGAAATAAGTCAGAAAGTCACGTTTCTGATTGACTCTGTAAGAATGGAAAGAGAACCTGAAGTAGGGGAGGGGAACAGACTAGTTACAGTATTTGGAAAATAAGGATTCACAAGAATGTAACCAGTCTGCAAAATTATCAGTGACCTTTGTTCTTGTTGGATTAAGCTTGTTTAATTTACATTATAACTTATGTATTACAGAATCACAAGGTTGGAAAAGACCTTTAAGATCATCGAGTCCAACCATTCCTGTCCTGTGCTAAACCATATCCCTGAGTACCTCATCTACCCTTTTTTTTAAACACATAAGATAATATTAGATATTACCAGTGGTGAGATTCTGGTTTTAAATGACTGTGATCAAAATGAGACCTCTGTACATAAAGTGTGGTGCAGGTCAAGCTGGCTGAAAATGCATGAAGTGGATTAAAGATGATCTCTTCTCAGTGTAGTGGGTGACCACTTATGACCAGGTGCAAGGGCATATAAAGCTGTGATAACTTCAGTCAGGTCAATGTGTCTGTTCCTGAGTTGTGGCAGAAGGATTCACAGTGAAGTTTGGAGTTGTAGAGGCCCCAGACTTCAGGCTTCATAAATGACAGAGTATGAACAAGATCCTGTGTAAATGACTAAGCTTTACTGAGAATTCAGAAAAACTGTGAAAATAGAGAATTTGGTGTTTATAATGTAATCTGATTTACTAATGGACTCCTGTTTTAACATCTCTTGTGTTTTGATATGTCTGTATGTTTTTAAGATTTTTGCTGAAGGAAGGATCAACAGAAAAAAAGTCAGACAGGTATTCCTACATATCTGCTTGTTTTACAGGCAAACATATATATCTATATATGATATAATCAGCCCCTAGACTCAGAGCTAATTTTTTGCTGCAGAAAAGAGACCTTCGATGTTACTTCATTGTCTGGGGACTTTCTGGTGAAAGAAGATATGGTCTGACTTTGTCCTTCAACACACTCCCCCTCTGAACTCTGAACTCAATAGAAAAAAAAAAAAGTTAGACTTGGGGCTTCTCTAAGTAATTCTACTGGAGAACTCGTCCTTGGTCCCTGCTTGACTTATGTCTGTGAGGGCATAAGATTGACTAGCACAAGTCCTGTTCTGCACAGAACTTGCCTCTGTCCAAAAATCTACAACTGTGAAAATATGTCTGATAAGGCTCCTATCTGAACCTTGCATTTGCCCAATTTATTAATAAATCAACCAGGGAACACACATATATGTGTTCTACAATTTATCCCTATAAAAGTATTCAGTAACTTCTTACAGGGAGGAAAACCCTGCTGAGCAAGTTAATCATTATTTTGAGAGCCAAAAAAAAAAAGAAAAGAGAGCTAAACTATAATTATAACCTTGGTGATAATGTATGTAGGAATCTTTCTTAATCCAGGCTAATCTTGTTCCATGCTCTTACTTACTATAAAAATCTGAACGATTTTTGACAAGATCCAAAGTTTTGTCAGTTGTTAAGAATTAATTGAAAAAATTACTAGAGCACAGCAGCCATTTCAAAGGGACTGACCCAGAACCAATTAGAATTTTGTAACAATTGACCATTCACCACAAAACAGTTATCATGAGCTTTGGCCTCTGAAGTGTGGTGTTGGGGGTGGGGGAGAATCAGATTAAAGAAACTTTAATTTTTTCCCCCTTTAACTAAAATATCGTTAGTAGCAGCTTTCTCAACACAACTATCAATCAACTTATCTGGGTTTTAAAGGCTATGCTCAGCTTGCAGGAACAGCAGTACAGAGTATAATGGATGATTATCCCCTGGCTTTAGATGATACACAATATAGGTTACTATCTTGAAAAAACAGGTCAGACATAGGAACATTCTTTATCAAATTGCTGTTGACAGCCCAAACAAGAGATTGAAGAATACCACAAAAAGGTTCTTTCATCTAAAGACAACAGAGTTTATAATTGGTCATTCTTTCCTCCTTCATCCTCTCCTTCTCAGCAGAAAAAAGAAAATTCCTAGTGCAGTTTCTTGAACATGGTCAGCACGAGGATAGGCTGGTACACACTGAGAAATGGATTCAGTGCTCAGTTGTTCCTCTTAATGCTCAAACTAGTGAGGGGGGAAGAAAAAGCCAACAGTGGTCTTAAATATTAAAAAAGAATGAGGGCAAGGTAGAACTTTGTGCTGGGATATCAATATTTCGTGACAGCCATTATGTAATTGCTTTGACAGAGGAAAGAAAAATCAGGGGTATAAGTATTTGCTAGATTATTCTCTAATACGTGCAATATTTTGTCTCTTACCTTCTGTGTAAAGCAAATACACGTAGCAGGTACATAACTATGTAAAAATATATCTGCAATAGCATAATATATTTCAATATATGCTGTGTATATATGCACATATAGGTATAAAACATAAAGATTTTAAATGCATTGAAAAAGATTCTAGAGAGAGGTAGTTAGTGATGAAGACTTTTCCCAGAGCATCACTATGCTTAATATGAAAAAGAGCACTTTGATAGTCCAATTTTCTTCCTGTTTCAGGCTGTTCTATTCTACCCAGTTACCTCTCAGTTCAGCTGATAGGTTGTAATGCTGGTTAAAGCATATTTCAGTAAGATGCTTGCCTGAAAATGGAATTTGAAAATACCAGAGCTGGAAAGTTTACTATCTCCTTTGGTACTTTCCTCTATCAGTCAATTCTTCATGAAGAATAGCATAAAAAAAAAAAAAGGAAAAAAAAAACCATCAGAGCAATTAAATCACTGTCCCACAAACACTTACGCTTTTGCTTACCCTGATACATGTGAGTAGCTCCACTGAACTCAGTATAAAGAGAAATCAATAGAACTGCTCATGTGTATCAAGTTAAACATATGAGTAAGTTTTTTTAGATCTGCAACTGGAAATTAGCTTAGAAAAAGTCTACAATAAGATTTTTTACAGATTTTATGAATTAACTTCATCCTGGAGCACAAGATTCATCCAGGAGATTCACAGCGTACATGAACTGATCCAACCATTATCCTACAAAAATGCTCATATCTGCTCATGTTTCTTCAGTCTGGCTCAGTGTTCTGACTGGCAACAGCAGAGGAAAGCCCCAGACTGCACAAGATGATAAAGCTTCATAGGGATCCTCTGTGCATGCTTCCTGAAAGAAGAAGCAACCATAACTGCTAACTGTCTGCAAGAAAGGCAAAGCCCCTTCAAACTCTTTATACCTTGAAATAATCTTAAACTACCTCTCTGGGGACTGACAAGCATTTGTAGTAGCTATCTAATAAACACACTTGTGCCAAGCCTCAGTGAGAGGAAAACACTGTTGTGTGCTTTAGTGAAGTAGGAAGGTCTTTGCTGCCAGGGGCCAATATAGGGAAGTTTTTTAGGTAGGAAGCACAGGGCTGTATAGCCTTGCTATTATTGAGAGGTGAGTGAAGCCAGGTCCCAGATGATGGGAAGTTTGCAGATATAGAGCCTTGCTGAGGGTGAGCTCCAGTGCAAGGTCTTTCCATCTCTTGGCTGGAGGGTCCTTCATGCACACATGATGTTGGCAGTTGCCATTTTGAAATAACTAAAGGGAGAAAGCTTGTGACAGAGAAAGGAGTCTAAAGGTGCTTTACTTTAGGTTTCTTGCATAAGATTTGGAAAGTATGTGGGCTATGTTCTATGTCGCTTTACTGTACACAGCTTTGAGTAAAAACCATTCTAAGAGAGTAAAGAAACTTACCATCTCCTTCCTATGAAAGTCAGGATGTTCAAAGGAAGGACAGAAGATGAAGTCTCCTTTGAAGAATACACTTATTTGGTGATGCTTAGTGGTGTAGCACCATCCAAAACTCCTAATGGGGCAGGGAAAAAGAAGACCTGCAGAATAAGGACATCTTGGCTTCTCTGCTTGTGCAAAGGCTATGTTGGAGACTCACTTGAGCTTGGTTTCTACATGAGTGTAATTCCAGTCCCTTCAGTGGATTTATTTCCAATGCATTTCATGTCACTGCGAAAAGAAACAGACACACAGTTTGCTTTGGCACTGCATATTGTGTTGCGTCACTGTCTAGCAAGCTTCCCATTGCACATGTTTTCAAATAGATGCATCTGCCAGCCCAATACAAACAAAAATAACTTGCATGTGGCTTATGTTAAAGCTGAATGTGAAACGTGATGCCACATCAGTGCTGTCCACTCACCAGTTAAAGTTGTAATGTCTCATTAAAGACATCAGGGAAAGTCTATGCATGTTTTTTAATTTCCTCATGCATAAAGGATTGGAACAAGTCCTGAGCAGCTTCCATTCAGGTAACTTTTAGAAGTCCCTTTATTTTTCCATAACATCAAGATCTTTTTGTGCCATTTTTTCATAAGCCTCTTGTATAACGTCATCAATCTTAGAACCATTTCTGGCCTTCTTTTCACACAGCTCAGTGGTAGCTAACAAGACAAATCCTGGAGGTCTCAGCTCCCATGAGATCTGATCCAGAGGCTGTGTAAATTCGGAAGGTCTTGTTGTGACTTAGATGCTCTTTTCCCCTTATCTTTCTTTCTATTTAATCTAGCTCACCAACTTATCCACTGACTAAATGTTCATTTTTGTGCTGCTCTCTTCTTCCTATGTCTTTAAGCTATTAGATGTTCTCTGTATTGACTTCCAGTCAAGCTTCCTAGAGAAAGTTCTTTTATGTCCCGATGCTCAAAGCAGAGGGCACTTTACAGGATTCCCTGGTTTTGTTCTCAGCCTATTCAGGGCAGCCTTGTTAGTCCTGTCTTGAGCTCACCCTCCCTCCGTGTGCACTGGACTGTGCCCTCTGAGGCAGGCCAGTAGTTGCTTCCATACAAGTGTTTCAACTGGAAAATTGACTCAAAACTCGACCTGCCACAATAAAGTGCATTTTGTTTGGTTAATTTGTCTTCTGTGGCAGTGTCAATGAAGTGATAGCTCGGTGGCAGTCACCACTTCTGTCTATCTTTCTCTAAATATTTTGTTCTTTGTACAATGAAAATAACACTTCCAAATAGCAGCATAATGGTTGCAGCCCTGCTTTTGCTCCTGGAAGGTGTTTCAAACAGCAGCTCTTCTTGCTGAGTTTGGTTTTCTTTTTCCCTACTGTTGAATGTAAGATTTTTAAACATTGGGTTTTTTTTTACAGCACAGCACTATGTTTCTATCATCACCTATCTTTATAAAGGCACTAGCCATCCCAAGGGATTCACTGTGTGGTTTTGTGATCACAGTATAAACCAGATTTTGCTGCTCATCACTGTTGATCTAAATAAATGAGACAAACTGTTTGTTTTCCTTGATCTGTAAGGGCATGGGGAACAAAGGAAATTTCTGCCAAAACCAAGAGTTGAAACAAGCCCTGTGAATACCAAGCTGTGCCTTAAAACTCCAGCTCACCTTCATCAACTTTCACTTGTAGGTGGCTTTTTGTTTTACATGGATGCAGGAGAACAGTTGTTCTTTGGATTCCCCATCATCACTCATCTACCTTTTGCAGTTATTTATTATAGGTCAGAGTGGAGACGCTGTGATGGTCTGCAGAACGCACACTTCAACTTATGTTGTGTGACTCTCACTGTGAGTCAAGGAGAAGATAAGAGCATGAAGGAATATGCTATAGTTTATTCGTAACAGAAAAGTTGCAGTCTATGTCTCAAATTATTCATCTAGCAGTTTTTCTTGGTGCTAGTTTTTTATTTGGGATAGATTTTTTATTTGGGAGGTGATCCTCCCCCTCTACTCTGCCCTGGTCAGGCCCCACCTGGAGTACTGTGTCCAGTTCTGGGCTCCTTGGTTTAAAAAGGACAGGGACCTTCTGGAGAGAGTCCAGAGAAGGGCTACGAAGATGATTAGGGGCCTGGTCCCCTATGAGGATAGGCTGAGTAAGTTGGGACTCTTCAGCCTTGAGAAGAGAAGACTAAGGGGGGACCTAATTAAAGTCTATAATTATCTTAAGCAGGGGATGCAGGGGGAATCAGCCAGCCCCTTTTCAGTGTCTGTGGGGACAGGACAAGGGGCAATGGCTGCAAGTTGGAGCACAGGAAGTTCCGCACCAACATGGGGAAGAACTTTTTCCCAGTGAGGGTGAGGGAGCCCTGGGACAGGCTGCCCAGGGAGGTGGTGGAGTCTCCTTCTCTGGAGATATTCAAGACCTGTCTGGACACCTATTTGAGTGATATGTCCTAGGGAGCTGCTTTGGCAGGGGGGTTGGACCCAATGATCTCTTGAGGTCCCTTCCAACCCCTACGATTCTATGATTCTATGATTCTATTGCCAGAGTTATTCAGTAAGAGGTCAGGGTTCTCTCACATTTGCCAGCCAAGACTGATATTTTACCACCTTCATCAACTTCTGTCAATGACAGACCTCCCATTTGTAACACTGACCATAATAGCAAGAGCAGCAGTGAATGAAATATATATTTCTTACTGTGTTATGCTAAGGAAGTAATAAAATAGACAAGGCTTGTGGGTTGATGCAACTTGTAGCTGCCACTATTACCTTCCCTTTCACAATATTCCCTTTTATTTTGATTAATACTGAGCTTATATGACTTAGGAGTGCATGAGAGAAAATTTTTCCCATCTGGCTCTGCTTCTTCAGGTTTGAATTATGGAATGAAGATTTAATGTGCTTTTACCACAATGCC
Organism: Zapornia atra; assembly: GCA_013400835.1. Classification (NCBI taxonomy): domain Eukaryota; kingdom Metazoa; phylum Chordata; class Aves; order Gruiformes; family Rallidae; genus Zapornia; species Zapornia atra. Next base: position 298,020 of record VZTU01021370.1, on the reverse strand, counting down.
CTCTTGATGTGCTTCCAACTGTAGCAGGGAGAAACTCACAAATATCTCAAGACAGTTTACATATTTTTCCTTTAAGAAGGATGTATAGAGAGAATGTGATTTCCTCAATATTAATTGTGAGAGATCTGCTAATCTGGAGGTTTCGGTTCACTTCTTGTGTTCAGTTCACACATGTACTATAATTCTCCATGGAAGCTGTGCTGATTGGTGGTAATTGCTCAGGTAAGCAGTGAAAACCTGAGCTCATGGTCATGTATGCCAGTGAAGATTTATAAATGCAAAGAGAAATCTTGGCTCCTACAAGCACTCATGGTGATTCTCAGCATTCATTTCCCCAGAGGGTCTCTGCTCATGAAATCCAAAGGTATAGATCGATCGTGAAGGAGCTGGATGTAAGCATGTATGAACTTCCTACAGTGAGAGTGAAATCAGTGCAGTGACTGGAGTGCCACAGGGGAGCAAAGAAGATCCAGTTTTGGTGGTCAACTGCAGAGGAAACATTCCTGCAACTTCCAAATCTTTTGATAATACTGATACCCCTATGAACTTGAAGCCCATTCAGAACCAAAGGAAATAGAAAACCAAGCAGAAAGGGAGTGGAAAAATCAGTACACAGATACACAGAGTATGAAATGTTCTGAGGCTGAAGAATATCAGTAAAACAGTGTAAAGAGTGCATGCTACTAAGAATAGTTTAAAATAGCTAAAGGTGAAAGTTAAAATTGAGAAGGGTTAATTTGGCAGCATGCTGAGACCCCTACAAAGGTGCTGAGCCCTCTTAGCTCTTAACTTGACTCACTTAAACTGCCCCAGGGGCATTTATGCTCTCACTACCTCAGGTTCCAATAAAGTCCATATTCAACTCCTTGATGCCATTGAGGCATAGAGGCTGGATGAAAGAGCAAGTATGGACATAAACACATCTGAAGGGCTTTCCTCCCAGTCATTTTTCTTTACCTGTGGTAAATGTGGACAGTGAATAGTTTGATAAATTTCTGTGTCACCAGGAAGAAAGGTAGGGCTGGCAGTTGTCAGATAGCTCCAGAGGTGAGAGGCTGGAGGCAGGGTCTGACTTCACTGCTTACTCACTGTCCACCACTGGGAAAGAGGACAAATGTCTCAGCTGGTCTCTTGCATGTCCATGGGTGAATATGTATCCCATGGCAGTCTTCTGAAGTGCACAAGCTTTTTAAAGAGCTTGAACCTCTGCACATTCCGCCTTCCTGGCTCCAGTATGAGTATCTGTTGGGAAGTATCCCTTCTATGCATTATAGCTGGACTATTTACACAAATGGATCATAAAGTGACCACGTTTTCTTCAAATTGCCTTTGATCTAACTGAAGTTTAGGACTATAATGATAGAGAGGGGAACCAAAAAGACAAGACTGAGCAGGTAGAATAGAGTGAATGTTGCATATTTCAGTTGCTTTTTTTTTGTTTGTCCCTGAATTTAATGCCATCAGCTGTCTGACAAGCCCCTTGGTTTCTTAAGAATCATTTTACTAGCTTTCGTTCTTGGATTGGTTTATTATTGGTCAAGTGGTAAGTATGTGCCTTGGCTAAGGTATTAAGTGTATTAAGTGCAGGACTCATCATTTTGGGGTGACAAAGTAATTTCCAGCTGACAGTTAGATGAGGTTTAATTTTCTGCCTTGAAATATGCCAGTATTGGCAGTCTTATTAAGAGAGAATTGGTAAAACAAATGGGGGGACCCTGCACAGCAGAACAGTTATGTTACCTTTCCCTTCCAGGGTCTGCTTAGATTTGGCTTGATTGCTGAAACCTGAAATTTTGCATGAAAATCACACACAGCATTATTCCAAGTGTGTTAGAAGGAATTACTGCTCCTGTATGTGTAGGATACGGTGACAGTCTAGCTCATTGCTCAGCTGCCTGTCTCCATGGCTGAGTATAAGAACAGTGATTGAGGATACGGTACGCAGTTATGGAGATGCATGGGAGAAAGGAGAGGCAGGAGCACACATGGGCTGGGAGTTTGAAAGTGAGGTCAAAATGTTAAAAGGAGAAAAACAAAATATGGGCTATTGAAAGGCATGGTGATTTCCCAGGTGAAAACGTTAAACAGTTTGAAACGGAATTAGCATTCCCTGCACTCTCCCTCCAAAACCAGCTAGCTAAGAGGAGAGGGATCTGAAATTCCTTTTTACTTTTGATACAAGTAAGGTAAAGGATTTTGGGGTGAATGGCATAGGGAAAAGCATTTTTCCATTCAACCTGAGTATCTGCACAAAGAAAGAAAAAAGTAGCACTTTTTAACCTGATAAACACTTGCTTCAGTCATGAAGACAAATCACAAGTTTGGTACGTCACTGACATAAATCAATAAAATCTTGTCTTAGAAACTCAGTTTCAGAAGGTGACTCTGCTGTATTTTCCACATTAAAATCTTCTCTGGCACTTTTGTTTCTTTCTTTGTTTGGCACAAAGGGCATAACTGTAAGCGCTATGACAATATAAACAAATTACAGATTTTTCATGTCATAGTTAGGCAATCTACTTCTAGATATAGTCAGGCCATTTGGCATCAAGTCTAGGCTGAGGGGTTTGCTGAGAATGAAGAGATTTAAAAATGTGTGACTTGCCTTGGATGATGCAGCAATTAAAGGGAGTAAAATATTTTATTAATATTATAAAAATTAAAAATAATTTTACCCCTCTACCCCCATCAGTTACTTTTTATATAAAGGAGAACAGAGCCCAGGGACTTGTGTAGCTGTGGTTTTGGCTGTCCATAGGGCAGCTCTCCAATGGGATGTGGCAGCAGGAGCATCTCTCACACCTTTCTCTCTGAGGAGAGCAGCTGAAACAAACGTGTCGCATCTCTGACTTGCAGTCAAATGTTGAAAAGTTATAAATACCTTTGATGTGCTTCTCCAAGGCTTTTGGACCTTGTGGCTTTCTGGAAGCCACATCCCTACAGCCAGTGCTGGCTCTGAAGCGGCCAGAGACCTCCACTCTGGAGGAATGTCCATTGCTTTTCCTTTCAACATTCCTAGAAACTTATCCTTTGGGATGCCCTGGGGGTTGAAGAGGCCTTTCATACTATATTACAGCTATTTTCTCCAGTTTCTCCATCAGGAATATGTTAAAAGGCACATACATGGAAAGCAAGCTGGAAAAAAAACCCCAAACCAAATACAAATGCTGCTTAGGAACATTTTTATAGACCATGAACTTGCACATTTGTACTCTGTCTGGGCAGCACATGGGTGGCTAAAAATGCAGTCTTGCTCCCACATTTTCTCATTGTGTCTTAACCAGGCAACACAACTTGCTGAAGTGAGCTTTCCTGTCACTTCCCCAGCTCTGTGTTACCTGCTTCTTTTTCCTTTTACATTTTTTTCCTTCTGTTTAGCTGGTATATGTTCAGGCAGGAAGGGGTCAAGCACAGAGGAAGGCAATGCCAAATATCTGATTATATGGCTATATGATATTACTAGTTTCTGGCTTTCTTGAATATGTCAGAGTTACGAAGAGTTTACACTCTCAAACTAATGTGCCAACAGGTACCTCCCTGCAAAGAGGGCTTCAGGAAGCAAGGGCTCCCTTTAATGCTGTGGTTTGAACTAACATCACCAATATTCTGGATTTATCTTCCTTTTCTAAATAAACTAGTTCAACCCCAGTAAACTTTAATCTAAACTTTTTTTTTTTTTTACTCAGCTAAATTATTAATGTGGATGAAATATTTGGGTTCTTCAGGTTAGGGAAATAACTGATTAAGATAATCTTCCCCTTTTACCTTAATTAGCTTAACATGCATAAAGTCACCCAAGACACAAATCTACCAACTTTGGCTATTGTTTGCTTTTCTGGTGGAATTAGTGGGCACCTCAGAGATCTGAGAAACGATTCAGTAAAATCAGCAGAATTAAATAACCTCTGGTATTTTAATCTAGCCATGGTGACCAGTTTGTGGATTTCAAGCTCCAAACTCTGCTTCTTAGAGGCAATTGAGTTAAGTACTTGTCCGAAGGAGGAGGAAGAATGTGCTCCTGGTGAACTCTCTCCTTTTCAAAGAGAAGTGTTTAAATCAGCTCCATTTTTGCTACAAGCTTGCAAAACAGGTGAGTAGTCTGCCATGACCTGTTTCTTATCTTCCACTGTGCCTAAAGGAAAGAGGAAAAGAGCTCTGGCTGCTCCCTTGCTTTCTTTTCTTCCTGCTTTCCAAAGCCCCGAACCCGCGGGCTTCCCAGCCATTCCTTAGGAAAGCATCCTCCATCAAGCTGTACAGCCTGCAATGCCAGCTGTGAGCCCACAGCAGCACTCGCAGGTGCAGGGAGAAAAAGACGGTGCCTTTGCTAATGAGCTTCCATTAATGGATAATTTATAGTGCAGATAATGAAAGTATTGATCGGGGCTCTTTAACTTTGAAATATTACATTTAGCTTGAGGCCATAAAGATTGTTTATTATAGCAGTGATAATGACACTCTGTGGAAGCAGCAATGCTTGTTGGTATCTATTTGTTTCCATGAAAAATGGAGAAAATGTATTTTCAAAGGTCATCAAGGCATGGTGATCCTCCTCCTCAGAAGGAGGCTGATTTTCACAGGACCATAATGACGGCGTGTGTTCAGAAATACCTTACTCAGTCCCAGTTAGGGATAGTAAAGAGAGTGTGATATGCATGCCAGACCTGAGCATAAAAGCCATAGGTGATTGTACGTATATCCTCTAGTGAAGGCTGGCCTCTCATTTGGAAGAATAATTTCCATTTGCAAAGTATCCTGATTTGGAAATGAATGTTAGGATCTGAGGAGTGTCCAGACCCCAGCCCCACACCTGCAAGTGGAGAGCTGGCTCTGACAGGCACTGCCCTGTTGGACTGGTACAAAAATGGGGGGGGGGGCATAAACTCAAGCGTGGGCTGCTGTCTTTGGCAAAATTAATCCCTCCGCTTGTGTTTGCCAGAGAGCCACAAATATGTCTCTGATTTATCCTGAGAAAGTACATCCAACGGTGTCTGTAAAATGATACGAAATTAAAGGAGCTGTGTTATTGCCAGGGATTACACTGAACAGAAATGCTCCTATTAAACTTACCGATGTTTTCATAAGATACATCTGAAGTCTCAATATTTTCCCTATATAGCACACAGCCTACTGATCAGACTTTTTTCTGCTGTCTTCAAAGCATTCAATAACCTGTCATGGCCCATGTATGAAATGCTGCAGCATCTGACAGGCTGCTACGGTCCCACACCGGTGGAGAATGCTGAAGCAGACTGTACACAGATAGAAATAGTGCTTGCTGTTAAATGGGAATTACTAGATTTATTTCCATCATTCAGTCTTTTAAAGTTTTGACAGCTCGATCAAACTAATGAACACAAAAGTGACAGACATATTGGTTCACTAATATTAGGTTACCAATCTTTGCCTTAAGTCCCCACTAATGCTTCTTCCCCTGCCTGCTAATGCTAGGATAACAGATAGCAGCCAGACTTTCTGGCTCTACCCATGTGCAAAACTTCTAAACATTGGCCCATTTTTGTCTCCCACTGCACTTTGCTATAAAACCACAAGGTTAACACGACCTTCTGGCCTTCCATTTTGTGTCTTGTTTTGAGTCGGGCTTTGTTAGGGACAAAAATCTATGTTATATTCCATCTGATCAAAGTACTTCAGATGAAGACATGCCATCTGTATTCATTTAGCGATATCTAAGACTGTGGAGCACTACAGTGGTATTTCGTACACGGTATTGATTGCCCTCATTTGTAGCTATTATAGACACCGGACACTGTTCACTTTTAAACCTGAGCGTCAGATTTCCCATCTGCAGTCTCCAGGCACTCTCTTCCCACCCCTCTAATTCCACAGTAGCTTTCAAAGACTCTGCTTGAGCAAGCTTCCTGGAAAATGGTTGAAATAGCCTCACATGTTATACCTTGTAGTTATCTTCTCAGAATTTCATATATAGTTGTATTAGTTAAGTGTCCCGATCTCTCCAATGGAAGAAAGGTGTTTAAACCTATAATTTTAATCACGTCTCCCATATGAATCCATTTGCACTTGGTTGCTGTACATTTTGCATCACTCAGAGTGTTGTTATGCAGTAGATCTCTAGTAGTTAAGCACTGTATTTTTGCTCTTGTTCAGCTTCTGCTTCAGCCTTGGCAGCGTGGTCACAGACCTGTCTACTTGCATCTTGGTACAAGTAGGTGCTCAAAGCCAGCCTAACTGACAAGTATTTAGATAAGGTTTGGCCATGGAAATATATGTCAGAGCTAAAGGAAAAGATAGCAACTCCACACTTTACAGATGAACAAACCTGATACATGGATTATTTTCAGCAGACAAGGATTTTGTGCTTGAGCATATCAGCTAAAAATGAAAACTCTTTTCCTGGTTAAGCCTAAGAAGATGACAACTGGGTTTTTTTTGTATAAAGTGTTCAAAAAGAACAAGTTATAAAAGTAATCAAAATTATTAATGGATTTTATTCTTGCTGCCTGTTGTCTTTTAGGAGAACTTTCTGCAACTATTAAATCAGAATCTGATCCAGAAAGTACTTAAGCACAAACTCAGGTTTAGACCTATAGACAGATTAATTTCTCTTCCAAAAAACCAGGCCATCACCCACAGCAAGAGAAAACAGGTGTTTGGTCTGCTAGGACTTATTTAAAGTTACAAAATAACATGGCAAGAAATCTAGCAGGAAGGTTGGGAATGGCAGTGACCATGTAATCCCAGACAGGATTTCTGTCATGGATGCTGGGGTGAGACAGTACCTGAACCATCAAAGACTCTGAAGCTGTGACTGTGAGAGGTGCTTTACAAAACCAGGGGAAAACACAAACCATTCCCTATAGGAACAGGAACAAAGAGCATTAACAATCCTCTTCCAAACCAGTGAAAGACATACAGGTTTCCACCTTGCCCTCTCTAGCCTTACTTAGGGGTAGCAGCTTTTTCATTCATCTTCCTCTTGTCGTGCTCATGTACCTGCATGCACCTCACAAGGTGTGGTGGTGCTCTGTATCTGGGGTGTGGAGGCAGGGAATAAGGTAGGGAGGATAGAACAGTTCAGAAAACTCTTTGATGATGGTGAACTAACACACTGGTATGTGCAATAATTTGGGGTTTTTTTGAAGCAACTTGAGTAAATGACAACTTGCCCTGTGGTGTGGAAGGTGTGGAAGGTGTCTGTCCTCTCAGTGTCTTTGGCAGAAATGAAAGGATAACCATGCCTGTAAATCTTCTACCTCTAATGGGACTCTGGGAAGCCACTTCTGGAGCATCTGTAGAAGACCCCAACCAAAAATGAACAGCGGATGCTGTGCAGAAAGTCTGCTCCTAATACTGGTGTCTTGCTGCCTTCATGGCTGATTAAAAACCCGCTGGAGTATGAAGTAGAAATGGCAAGTTCTCCATTTTAATGGCTTGAATGAACTTCAGGCTTAAACAGCTCAATTTTCAGAAAAAGATGAAAAATCAACTGAAAGATTTAGTGGAGATTTGATTTATTAATTATCAGGCACCTGGCCTGTAGAATGAAATTTAGTGCAGGCAGTGACCAGATGCTTCAGCTGGGTGAGCTATTTGGGAAAAGTCGTATCTGCATAACAGAGAGCAGATTTTGTTCTTGCTGCTGCTCTTTAAAGGGGGGGTGGATGGTAGGAGGATAACTTCACAGCAATAAGTCATTGCTACCAGTGTGCATTTTAATAACCTTTAGCACAGCAATGACAAAACCAAGAAACAGATCTTCAAATGCTGACAAGAAGATTAATGTTTCCCATAGGTGTGCTGCATCATTCTGTAAAGACCAAAAATCTGTAGGAAAGGTTTGCAAGGGATTATTCTCTGCAAACATACAAAATTTATCAAACAATGCTCAAAGCCAATCAAACAACTATTTTGATGCCACTGGTTTAGATAAGGCTTAAGTCATTGCAGAGACGTGAAAGTCTTCCTGGACAGATGAGATTCCAGACCTGAGCTCCAACTAAAAACAGTACTCAATAACTCCAGGCTACATACAATTTATTGGTAGGATTCAGTATGGTATTTTGCAGGCAAATGTCTTTTGGATTCATACAAACCACAGAGAGCTGTGAAACTAACCTCTATTTCTGTTCTCTAGATTTTTTTTCTCTGAATAACGAAGTCTACAATTCTAATAAGTGATGTTTTGCACTAGATAAAGCTTCTAGCAAAAAATATGGAGAAGATGAGATTAAATGTCTGGGAGAAAAAAACCAAACAACTTTACACAAGGATGCCCTTGCAAATGGGAGTCCATGTTAGCAAGTAAAGCATGCTGAGGGAAGAACTTGTCCATCAGCATAGGTATTTGTACCAATGGCCCAGCACTTAGTTCAAAACATGGCATGTCTAGCATATGGCTGCTAGAATGTTATTTTCTGTCCATACAAAATCTGGCAGAACCAGATTTCCATATGTAAGGGAGTACTGAAACAATGATATGATTGCATTCTGCTTGGACTTATACTTCCCCTCTTTTGGTCACCAGGAAAAGACCACTTAAAAAATCATTAAAAAGAAATGGCTGGTTCCTTCAGCAAAATTGAGTAATTTAACATGTTACCAAAGTTATCTTCCAAAATAAAAGTAGGATCTAAGCCATCTCACAAATATTACTGCTTTGCTGAACATAAGTCTTTGACTTATGACATTGGAACTGTGCAGTTTTATCATAAGAAGGGTGCACTGGTTGGCTTCTCTGTAATGAGAAAGATTTGGGCAGTGACATGGAGCAAGAGTAAGAACTAACACCTCAGTTCTGTGAGTGATTTTGGAAAACAAACCATGTAAACTCATCTGCCAACTTCCACAATCTCAGGCTGTGTGATAAAGGACTTTGTGACTTCTGGCAGGCCTGAAAGATAACTTTTTTTTTTAAAAAAAGAAATTAAATGTGGAACTATGAAGATGTAAATTAGGAACAAGTTTGTGAACAACTTGAAAAAAATAAATACAGGCATTGCATGGGGAAGTTATCTGTGAAATGAGTTGTGTGAACTACTGGGCAATTAGGACTCTGATAACAGAGTGCAGTCTGTGCTCAGGGGTGATGCAATGTTGCATTGTGCCAGTGAATCTTGGAGTATGAATTTATTTCTTGGTCTGCAGCTTTAAGCAACAGACTTGCTCAGTATTTTTACATTCCTCAAACCTTTTATCTAAATAAAGGATTGAAATCAAGATTTTCTCATCAAGAAACTTTCCAGAGGACTTTTAAAATTATATGCATGGTCTGTATGCTTCCAGTGCAGTGTCAAGGTATTTTCAGTGTCTGGAAAGGGATGGCTGAAATGTAGAGTCATGTTCAAGATATCTCCAAACATGGGCTGAGTGTCTGTGAGGCTTCAAACACTGGAAACTGGCCTTGGGAGTGCTTCCCACAGTGTATACAAAGAGATTGATAAAATGTCAAATAAATAATGTGCAATATGAATGTGGCAGCTCTATATTATGTAATTGTAATTGGTCAAAAAAAGCACCCGAGAGTTAGGAGTGAAAGAAAAAAAATACTGAAAATTGTGCAGTTTTGTTACCACCTGATGAACTAGTTAATATTCTATAATTCTGTTGATACCAGCTGAGGGTCTTGGCCTTTGAGTTAGACCCAAGTCTCCTGGTCCTTAGTGGTAAACCTAATGGCCTTGTTTGCAATGGATTTTAAATGGGTTGTAAGTGAGATGGAATTGGGCCACAAGTGCTTTGCTTATTGTGGGTGATACACTGTTATGGCAAAATGTGGTATTTCTAGGTTTCTGTGGTGTGAGATGTGTGTGAATAGATATGACAGTGCCAGACAAATAGCAAGCTCTGTCTCCCATGGTTTGTGCACAGTGTGAGGAGCAACCCCTGCACAGACCCTGAACATTTAAAAGCTTATCACCTCTTGGAACAGCAAAACCAATTGGGGAAGGGAGTTTTTGGCTTAAAATACCTCTGTTCTGAGTCTGATTCTCGTTTTTGTCTGGTTCCCACAATGAAACTTTGGGGCTGTGATTATAATCACTCTATATTCACATTAATGTCAAATTAGGAAGGAATTCTTTGCAGCAGTGCTCAGAACTGAACTGCATGATTGTGTGCTTCATCATCCAGCCTACAAGAGGGAGTGGTGGATGTTTAAAGATGTGGGCAGTTAAAATGAATGGAAAAGCTGATATGTAACTCTGGGAAGACAACAGGGGTGAGGGCTAAAGGTACTCTCTGTGTGAAGCAAGTTGGTTTGATGCTGTTGACCTACCTGAAAATGTAGTTGCGCCTAGCAGTAGAAAAACAAATACCCAAATCCCAAATAAAATAGTATTCATCCACCATCTAACACTAATTAGATAATGGAAAGTGGTCATCTGCTTTCACTTCACTGTTATTTGTTTGTCATCAGTGAGGGATCTTTAACGATCCGGCTGAGAGCCAGTTTTCCAACAAAATGAGAAATGAGAGCAATTAACAAATGGAAGCAGATGATTGCCTGGATGTTAAAAATCCAAGGAAATTGAGAAGCTCGTCTTTGAGCAATAACAAATATTTTGGCCAGGAGCATGGTATTTAACTTGGAGGAGACAGAAAGCCACCTCATCAATGTTAGCTTAGTGCAGTGCTTTTGGCAAAGACCTAATGACATATCAGCTGCTGTTCTCCACAGATCTGGGGGAAGGAAAAAATTTTCTCAGGATACAAGTTTGTTTCTACATTGCCATGATACATGTCGTATCTTTCTGATCTGTTTTCTGTCTTTTCACCTATTGACTGCTTAGAAATTGAGATATGTGTAACAGGGTAAAACACAGTATTGAACTTCAGGCCCTTTCACCAGTTGCTTCAACTATTTGTATTCTGAGCCTGGTTCTTAGAGGCACTTTTTTGTACTGACACATGTATATAAATGACCCTTAGCACTGGAGGGAAGAGGGTTACAAACAAGCACTTTAAAAATCTGGCCACACACTCATTATATTCACTGTACTTGGCATCATGTCACTTGTGATCTAGTGGGCTCCATTCAACTTCCATCCTAAGGCCTCTGCGTAAAGAGTCACTGTGATTGTTTTTAATGCTGTGGCAGGAACAGATGGCAAACATATTTTAAAGTGCTAAAAATATGGAAGGGCAGTAGAAATCTACATGGCAGACATCTATTAAGCTCCCACAGCTGTGACCAATTTTTTTTTTTTTTAAATAATAAATATATTATATGGAAGCCCAGTCCCTAGAAGGAAAGTCTCCTTTGAAATTGGTTGGCGTTTTGCATTTGCCTGAGCTACAGAAAAGACAGAATAAACTTCCACTTGTATTTTCCAGTTTGTTTCAGTCATACTAATGAAAAGAAACAAGCAAGTGTGGAGAGGGACAGCTGAACCCCGACTCAGCATGGCAGAGGGCAGCCCCTATGGATCACTGTCTCATGGACACGGTGTTTCATCACTCTGAATGGTCTGCTAACATGGGATTTTTATAGCTTTCGCAGATGTTTCAAGTTTCTGTCCATCTATCATGCTCTGTGAGGATGATTTCTTTTGGAAGATGCCCTGTGGCTCAAGCAGCAATCTGTACATGTAGCTGTCAGGCTGAAAAGGCTAACGCCCATCCGCTCTGTCACATGCTGTAATCTTACAAGTGCCAAGACAGGAACTTACAGAAAAAATACAGAATATTTCTTAATGAGTTGCTTGTCACTATCTAATGACAAAGCCCAAGGAGGAGCTTGAAGGCCAGGGTATGTTTCTTAACTTTTGCTGGGGAGATCTGTGCTGGGAGCCTGATACATTCAGGAAGAGGAGCAGCTCACCGGCAAGAGAGAGATTATTCTCCATGAACAGGTGGTGTAGGGTTGCTGCTCCTCTTCTCCCCAGTGCAAGCAATGTGTGGCTGATGGCTCCTTTCTGAGCAGCAACAGCACAGAGGAGCCTGGCTTCCCTTCCCTTCCCTTCCCTGTGCCTTTGGACAGCAGGGGCAATGGCTTTTCTTCCCTGCTGTGTCACAGCTACCAGGGCAGTGGTGCTTGGTGTGAAAGTGGAGAAGTCTGGGGTGTGGGGCCGGTTGGTCTGTCTGTGAGACTGTTGGGTAGGCAGGACACTTCCCATGGGGGTTAGGTGTCAGGTGCTGTCCTGTAAGCGTTTTCATCCTAAGGAGGCAGGGGCACTCACTGCTCCATACAATACAGTGCCTTGTTCCGCTTGCACAATCCAAAAAAGCCCTCACAAAGCTTCATCCCCAAACAGAGCTTGCTGCAGACTAGTCTGTGCTCTCAGTAAGACCCATGCTGGGAATGGTTTTGGAAATGATCCTAAAGGCCTTTGACTTGATGTGTACAACCACCCAAGTCAGGCTTTGAAGACAATGATTCTCTTGCAGACAGCAATGCTGCTCAAAGCTCCTCCCACTGCTCTGGAGGCATTGCATGGGGAAGGGGTGAAGGACGTAGACCACAGCTCTGCTCTCCCAGACCAGTCAGGGTGCAGCTGCAGAGGGCACCATACTCCCTACAAATATGCCCTGGGAAGCTAAGAGTATGGACCTTTCCAGTGTAGCCCTCCAGTTTTATGGGGCACAATCAGATGTATCTGTGTTAGTAGTCTTAAAAACGGAGGCATCAAAAAGCTTTCAAAATTCTGGCCTTTTTGGTCTTTAACATCACATTGACAGTTTCCTGCATGTTACATGCACTCCAGGGGGAACCCACAGCCACATCTAATTAATTTCCCCTGTAGGAAATTGAGTCAAGAAGATTTTTTTTCCATGCAAGAAATAAAGAGGACAGGATACAAAGAGGAGTCAGACTTCAAGGGGAAAATGATCTGAACAGGGTGTGCCAGATTGGGGCTTTAAACTGCCCCAATCCACACACACACTAGTGCATGCATGTCATAAGCTTGATTTAGTTTGGCTCAGCCAGTAGATCCCAACATGTACTTCAGGAACCCTCCCCAAACAAAACCATGCTCCTATCAAAGTTGAAAGTAGAATGCCTAGCCCAGGAAAAGCTTTACAGCCCTTACTACGTTATTTATAAGCAGCCTTGGCTAACAGCTAACATGTGGCTGGGCTTTGGCCCAGGGATGCTTGCTGGTCTAAGGGAAGGAATAGTATGAGCTAGACCTCGTTGTTCTCCAACATCTGGGGGCAGGAGGCTTGCTGTGCCTGGTGGCACAGCAGGTGATGATGGGGAACAGGCAAACCACTGGCGAACTGCATGTGCTGGCTGGAAGGTCGATGGTAGCTGGAGAGCTGTGACTTCTGGCAGGGCAAACCCAGTGCATACTCAGAGCCACAAACTGGGGGAATAACATAACTAATAGGTATGCTACCCTAAGTCTTCAGTGATATAATTACAATGAAAAAATAATGATAATAGAGACATGCTACTCTAGCTAAAGGCAAAATATAAACAATTTATATCATACCTTTTTCTAGTATAAGCTTTTCTCTACATTTAGGCTCTGTTCTGCAAACACTTGACATAAGTATTTAATTTTACATAGTTCCACTGAAGCTGGGGAGGTGTTTAAAATGAGCCTGTGAGTAAGATTTTGACCACAGTAAGAATGCTTTCCTGTAGAGGAACACAAGATCACTGGCCTGACAGATCTTCTTTTCTGCAGATGCAGCTCTGTTGTAGCACACCAGTTAGCCTAAAAACACTGGCAGAGTTAAAAAACAACCCTAGGGGCCAAACAAATGCAATCACAAAGGCAACTTTTGCTGGCCCACATTTGTCTAAGCTATAAGGAGAGACTTAGAGAGATATTCTGATCCCTGTTGTCTTCTGGTTATCTCCTTTTACCTGCAGGCTCAAAGGCAGTGGAACTGGTATTTTACTCCCTTCCTCTCTCACCCCCTTGCTAGAACCCTGGCAGTGGCATTTCAGGGAGACAGCACTTCTCCTTGCAGCTCTGACCTACTGAGCAAAATGGTCTGAAGTCAGCAAAAGTCTTGGTTAAGGCTTTGCATACATACAGTATAGCTCCTTCATCTCACTACGCAAAGAAAATGAGGTATATGGACATTTAACTATAATGCCTGACTATCTCAGATAGGTACTCTTTGGTTCTACCTAGATTTTTAGGGCAGCAATTTCTGGGTCTGACTCTGATCTGTGCAGTTCACAGGGTAAACTAACTTTATAGTTTTCTGCTGTGCTCACTGGAATCCACGTGGTTACTTTCATTTAGGGAACTATGAAACCCTCATGTAGTATCTGAACACAACTTGACAATGGTTTCAATGCTGACGAGCTATGTATCGTTCACTGATTGATTTAACCTAATGAAATAGTTTCTACATCATAGAAATTTCATAACTGGGCAGATATATTCTTCAGATTGTGATATTATCCCTTCTTCAGCTTCAATATTCAGCATCTACAGAGGTTTTTCAGGCTTTTTTTCTGATGGTGAACCCATTGGGAGCAGCGTGTGGGCAGCGTAGCCAAGACAGCGCCCAGAGACTTTAAACAATATGGCTGAAGTCCAGAGCCTCTTGAAGAAATGGCAGCACTCCCATTGACTTCAACAGTATCAGGATTTCACAGCTGTTGTGTGAAAAACTTTTCCCAACACCCAGTATCTGAAGATTTAATTTATTATACAGCTTGAAAACTGCATTAAAAATACCAGGATCCTGCGATGGTTGGCTCAGATAAGGTGTTTAAAAATAGCTTTAAACTTAATTGAAGACAAGATGAATCTCCCTTGTCTCTTCATTCAGGGTCAAAAGGCATGAATTTCATTCACTAAATTATCAACACTTAAAACTTCTTCTGCATGATTAGACTATTACTAAGAGTCAGGACAGCAGAGATCCTCCCACTGCATTGACCTGTGAACTCTGTTAAATCTTTTGACAGGGGTCATTGTCTATAGCATGATAGTGAATGACTTTCCAAAACGGAGCCATTCTTTCAGTTGTAACATGAAGCTGGTGCTCTTTTCTAATGGCTTGAAAACATTAATTTACATTGATGACATTTCTTGTCAGTTTATGTGCCAGCTGAATTTGCTGATTAGTCACAAATGATGATGTGCTGCTTATGGATTGTTATTATTGTACCTTTTCAAAAAAATTCAGATACTTCAAATACTTTCTTCGTGTGTGTGAGACTTCAATCAGAAACTAATACTTAAAAGAATGTATCTATCAAATGAATCCTCTGTAGGGTACTGACTAAGTGGGAAGTTACCCGGGAAGAACATGTTTGTGCCTGTCTTGAGCACAGGTATGCCACAATTCTAAATGTCTTGTTGTAACCTAAATCTGTTGTATATTATTTTAATGCAAACATAATTCTGTCAGAATTCCCACTGTGATGGTCTCCAATCCCTTTAGTCTGAGTGAGCTGCCAATTTGTTAGACATGTTCTCATTTCCAAACTCTTTCCCCAGTCCCAGTTTCCTTTCTTGTCCTAGGGAGCTGCTTTGGCAGGGGGGTTGGACCCGATGATCTCTTGAGGTCCCTTCCAACCCCTACGATTCTATGATTCTATGATTCTTCTGTGGCATACATATATTTCAAAATTCCTGAAAGTCTTTTGCAACTCCGATGGCAAAGGATGTGATAGCAAACACCAGTGAAACTGAGCCTCTTCTGGATTCCAGGGTCTTTTTGTAAAATATGTGCCTGGTTCCTTCCAACTTTCTTTAAAATACTTATTTTCAGTGATGCATACATATAAAACACTGCCATTGATTAGGTGGCTGATATGCCAGGACCGTTTCTTCCCATGAGCTTTCATAATGGTCTCAGTGGCCCCTTTAGTCAGTTTTGCCCTAAGTTTTACACTGAAGATATTGGTGTGCTCCTGTCACAAATACAAAACGAGTGTGATCTTAGCTCACAACTTGGTTCTCCAGTGATTTAAATGTGTCTGTTTTTACAGGCTGCGGTTTGAAGGCAATCTTAGTAAGGCAAATTCTGCTCTTATATATATATATATATGGCCAAGTATCTGAGAAACTTTATAACTTTCCTAAGGTGTGAAGGCAGTTCTAGAGCATGAGCTTCTCCTTTCAAACAAAAGGATGAGTTACAGCCAGCCTCGGATATATTAGTGGGTGTTCATGCTGGATACCTTAGCAGACGCTCATGCTGGTGGTTACTCACCCAGGGATTCCTGGCAGATTTGTAATGAATTATTGTGGTCTCTTCCTTTGTCAATTCAGCTCTGGATGGGACTTAGCAGTGTTATTTTGTAGATGGCCTCATTTAAATTATGTATGATTGCTATGTATTATTGAAGACTTGTCTGTCTTATGTTGTTATTGCTGACACAAGTAATAACTGACAATTTTGCTGATAAATGGCATCAGAGCAACCAGGTTGTGGCTTGAATTGCATACGGCGTGAAAACAGTTTGCAACAACTTCTGTGCCAGAATATATAACATGTCCCAAACAAAATCATCTTGGGAGGCCACTGGGTTTTCTTCTGCTCTCCAGGTCTTCATATTTTTGTGGAAAATTTTCTCCATGAGGAAAAATTTCATCCTTGCTGGTGCGCACACAACCCCAGCTTGACCAGTGGGGTAGCATTAGCATGACTTTCCCTGATGAGGCTGCCCTGGGACACAGCAGTGCTTTAGCTCAGCTGCATCCTAGGATGCATCAGGAAGAGTGTGTCCAGCAGGTCGAAGGAGGTGATCCTCCCCCTCTACTCTGCGTTGGTCAGGCCCCACCTGGAGTACTGTGTCCAGTTCTGGGCTCCCTGGGATAAAAAAGACAGGGACCTTCTGGAGAGAGTCCAGAGAAGGGCGACAAAGTTGATTAGGGGTCTGGAACATCTCCCCTGTGAGGAAAGGCTGAGTGAGCTAGGTCTGTTCAGCCTGGAAAAAAGAAGACTTAGGGGGGACCTAATTAGTGTTTATAAATATCTTAGACATGGGATGCAGGGGGAATTGGCCAGCCCCTTTTCAGTGGTCTGTGGGGACAGGACAAGGGGCAATGGCTGTAAGCTGGAGCACAGGAAGTTCTGCACCAACATGGGGAAGAACTTTTCCCCAGTGAGGGTGACAGAGCCCTGGGACAGGCTGTGATCCTGCAGGGGCAATCGGTGTCTCCTTATGGGTTTCTGAGGTATAGGGCATGCCTTTCATGGCTCTCAAATGTATATGCATAGTTTTGAAGACAGGATTGTTTTTCCCTCAGGGATTTAGAAACCGAGGAGTTAAAGTCTCTTATAATAAGCTAAATAAGGGGAAAACTTCCCTCAGATAACCTGCAACAGTAAGTTATGCTTGTGAAGTATTCTGTAGATCTTAGCATTAGCAAATCTATGAATTAAAATGTAGGAGTTCTGTGCTTTTGCTGCACTTAGTGAAAACCAATAGACATAAACATAGCATGGGATGGGCATATGTATACCAGAATTCAACTTTAGGTTAATAAGTTGTTAAAATGGCCCATTCCAGTCCCTGGGTGCATGCTTTCAGTGCCAGCATATTTGTACATATATGAATATTATTTTAAACCAAGATGAATTCATAATCTGATTGCTATGGCTTCCAACCCTGACTACGGATGGAGACTTTAAGTGTAGGAGAGAGGCTCAAGTCTCTCATCAGCGTTTCCTATATCCACTTGGGACTATGGGATCCCCTGCAGATCCAGGTTCTTCCTTCAGCTGTGATTCAGAGTAGGAGGTAGGGATTATTTTCTTGCTGTAGAGGCCTGATCTTATTAGCCCTGCTTAAATTGTCATAGTGTTAGATAAAACTGGATACATCAAGGGTGGTATGGGAAACTGCACTTGTACTCTTTGCAAAACAAAGGGAATGGTCACTTCACCATGGTCCAGAGAACCAACAGGACTGGGACTTGAGCATTTTGGTTCAAGAGCAGAAGTGGTGGTTAGGTAATCACAGATGAAGAGGACCTTGACTGAAATTGATGGAATTATACCTACAGATGCTGCACTAATCTGGGTTGAAGAATGCTTTCAAATGTTGGTGTTTCTGGATGGGGGATAGTAAACTTAATGCCAAAATAAACAAATGATGCCATCCAGACCAACCTGATGCTAGCTGTCTTTCTTTTCAACTTCCTCTGTCGTTTCTCATGCTCTGTTTTGGACTTTGGGACCCAAATAAATGTTCCAAATATGTTTCTTAGTTGAGACTCTCTAGTTTCTCTTGGAAAGCTCTAAAAACCTAAATATTTTTACACGACTTCACTGTACAATAGTAAGTCAGATTTACCTCTTTCAAATTTTGTACCTTTCAAATTTTCTTATGGACATCAGTAACTTTTTAACCAAAGTTGTTCTTAGAATTACATTAGTATTCTTTAGATTTTAATGAATATAATGCCAATTAACTAGAATGGAGGAATAGATGTGGAAATTATTTTAAGATAGGAACAAAACCCTCAGTAAATATATCCATATAGAAGGAAACAATTACCACTTCAAAATAGAAAAGGGACAGGAATATTAAATTACAGGTCCTGTAAGAATGACTGTAACTGAATCTACTAAATGGGATAACTGGAAATGCATAACCATAAAGTAAAAAAGGGCAACTTTTGTGTGATCTCAGTAACGTACAGATTGTTGGAAAGCTTTTAAAGAACTGCAGTAATGGGAAGCCAAATGATTTAAATACTACATGAGTTTACAAGGAGATTAGTTGCCTAGATTACCACACAACTTCACTTTTAGACAAGATTAATGCAGTAGATCTTACTTAGTTAGAAAAATATAATAGTTGTGCACAAAACTATCTGAACTGGAGGCAATGGGCACTAGAGAAAAAAAACCAGCTGGGGAAAACCTTGCTAAAACTAAGCTGATTACAGACAGCCCTGCTTAGTCCTTAGTCTTTCTCAAAGAATGGTCTTGAAATGGTCAATTTCATTTTTAATTAATTAAAATAGCATAATTAACTTTGCTGATATTAAATGAAAGTTGCTTGCAACCAAAAGGTGGGAGTTCTTATCAAAACTGAAGGAGAACATGATGAATGGAATAACAATAACTGTAGAAATAAACCCGAGATGAAATATAATAGTACAAATGAGATACCCTTAAGGATCTATGAACTTGATTTCTCTATCAGACAGGCACTTATCAGCTGCAGAGGGCAGACATGGAGAAAGATTTTTCTCATTAATTAATTACATAGTTACCTATGAACAAGCAACATGGTAGGCTAAGGAAAGGAGAAATGTGACCTCAGTAAAGGGGTTTCTAGCAGAAGAAAGGAAGTTTTACAATAATTCTACAAAGTTGTTTGAAAACTACATCTGGCTTATTTGTTCCTCTGGATCATGTTCACAGAGAGGCTACCAAGGCAATCATGGGAGAGACATTTGGCTTGTTTCCCATCAGGAAACAAAGGTTGAGAGAGGACGTGCTTATTTTGAGCAACACAGCCAAAGGGAGTCAGAGGAGCAATGGAAAAAGAGTATTGGCATAACAAATAACTGCTAGTAAGTTCAAACTAGAAACAGGAGAAGGCTTCTAAGTCCTGGAGGGGTGACATCCTAGGGTGCCCTCCAGTAGAAGAGCCTCAGCCAAGAGTCTGATTCATTTCAGTGCAGGATTTACTGCATCTATTATCTGTATTATGCAATTTCCTTTAGCAGCAGGGATGAAACTTTATGATGTAGGATGGTTTTCTTTAGTGTTCCTTTTATACTAAGAGTATATGAGCCACTCTCATTAGATTATAATTTTATTATATTATTAATTTTAATTGTAATTGTTTTAAATCTTCACAGGGAAGGTAACCACAGGATTAAATACTGATATTTGGAAATACAGAATTTTAGCACAAACGCATCCGTCCCCCCAAATCTCATTGCTGTGCTACAAAACAGGTGTTACAGCTCTTCAAAGAAAAGGTCATGTAAATTTATCGAAGAAGGACAAATGCTCATTTTGCTGATCCATATTTTCCCTTAGTCTCCTTCTCAGAGATGTCTGAACTCCTTTGGTTCCTTTTTTTTTTTTTTTTTCTTTTAAAATTTTCAGGCTTCTGATGACATCTGACATGGAAAATCTTGGCTTTAGGCATTGAAACCTGTTCAAGCTATAAGCAGATGAAAACAGAATCTTGGAATAGGTGACATTAATCATAAATGGTATTCCCAGCACCTTCCTTCAAAGCACTTATCTACATCTATGGATATAAATATTTGTATAATACTTTTAGAGATAGGTACTTTATATAAAAATACCTTGCATTGTGTTCACATGAACACAAGATGCAAGCTGAATACAGGAATGCATGAAGTATGGTTTATTTTGGAATGGAAAAGTTTTCTTATCATTTTATACACTAAAGTTTCTGAGAATTTAAGAAGGCCTGAGGGTTTGTTGGATGATAGGTAATTAAGGGTTTTTCTTTTGGAATAACTATACTCAAGTGATAAATCAGATAACTAGGATTTACTTTTAAGAGAAAAATTAGCATTTTGGTTTGTACAATTTTTTCTTCTTTTTTTTTTTTTTCCCCCAGATCAATTTATTAATTGGTTATTTCTGGCCTGTGGCTGGGAATTCATGAAAATGCTGGCAAATAGTGGAGTTTTAGGAACTTCAGAGTTCATCTGAGACCTCATAAACAAGCAGAGGACATGTGAGAAACTCCACTCTCAACTTTCCTGAAACTCAATTGGGAAAGTGAATTGGGAAAGTGGAAATATAAAAATATTACTTCTCTAAATTGTATAAGTAATGCAATCTTAATTTGAGAATATGCAGTTTTTAATACTCTATTATTAATTATCTTCCTAAAGTGTATTCATGAAGTAGCAATATATGCCTCCTGGGCAATGCTAGCTATGAATACTGGAACATATGGGGCAGCTTAATGATCCGAAGAATGAAAAAGTAGGGCAACTGGATCAGACCTTTACATCTAACCATAACATCTTTAGGGTTCAGATTTTGCACTGAAATTCATTAGTAAACATCTTAGAAGACATTTTGGAAAATACTCCAGTGCTTGTAATGCGCATTATCCATGCTGAACTATTCAATCAGCTCTGTTGTTAAAAGAACCAGTCTGGCTGCAGAAATCCCAACACCACTTCTCTACCCTGTCTGGCTATGGGTATTTATTGGTGTGAACTGGTCTCTCTGGTGCTGTGCTGATCTACTCCACCGGAGGATGTAGAATACAACGTTTTGTATCAAAACTTCGGTTCCATAGTTAATATGGCATTGTTCTATATATATTTTAAAGAGCACAGCATTTTAACTTCAGTGATCCTTTTTTGGCTTGTAGATTGGGGATAGATTTTTGTGCACAACCTCTCACAGACACACACGCTCAGATTGTTAAGTATCACAGAATCACAGAATCATAGAATCGCAGGGGTTGGAAGGGACCTCGAGAGATCATCGGGTCCAACCCCCCTGCCAAAGCAGCTCCCTATCTCATATTACATAGATAGGCATCCAGACGAGACTTGAATATCTCCAGAGAAGGAGACTCCACCACCTCCCTGGGCAGCCTATTCCAGGGCTCTGTCACCCTCACTGGGAAAAAGTTCTTCCTCATGTTGGTGTGGAACTTCCTGTGCTCCAGCTTACAGCCATTGCCCCTTGTCCTGTCCCCACAGACCACTGAAAAGGGGCTGGCCAATTCCCCCTGCATCCCATGTCTAAGATATTTATAAATACTAATTAGGTCCCCCCTAAGTCTTCTTTTCTCCAGACTAAACAGTCCCAGTTCACTCAGCCTGTCCTCATACGGGAGATGTTCCAGACCCCTAATCATCTTCGTAGCCCTCCATCTTCGTAGCCTCATTAATAATAATAATACAAAAATCCTCAACTTTCAAAGTTATACGTGCAGTTCATTTTGATGCCACTTTTTACATTTTGTAGGCCATGTTTAAGAAAGTTTTGAAATAACAGAACCATTTTTTATTAAAATATGTGAACTACAAAGAGGAAAATTATTCATATCCAATGAAGCATTGAGTTGGTTAGCTGGCGTTTGCGACATGCTTCCTAGATTTCAGAGATAGCAAGGTATTTAAACAAAGGTTGGCACCAATTTCATTAATCTCTTTATGAGCTTGAATATATGTGCTCTTAACTAGTAAATCCAGATGAAGAATTAAATTAGCTAGGAAGTTAAATAGGGAATCACCTGGTGTTTCATTCAGTCTGGAACAAAATCTGTTCTTATCATGACTGTAATCAGGATCTTGGTTATGCACTTGTAAGACATCTAGGAAGTTATTAGAGAGATCTTGTTTCTGTATGATGTTAAGTCAAATGCAGCAATCGTTACATCTTTTTTTAAGGGTGAAACTGGCTCTTTACCAGCAAAGCCTGTGTGTGAACAGTGGGATGATTTTATCATGAGGTGACTGGCAACTGGAGCCAACCAGTTCAAATCCTGATTCGCAGCTTTCCTGTGTGACTCTGAAAGAATCGTTTAATCAGGTACAGCCCTCTCACCTATGCTAGAAGTCAGTAATGCTTCTCACCACATGACACCTGTCCATCAGATCTACTGAGAACATCAATTTCTGTGTGGGAAGGGAATGAAGGAAACTGTCCCCTCTGAGCTTCCAAATGAAGTCCCAATACATGAGATTGGTTAGAGATTAAGATACCTGTAAGAACAATTTTACAAATTCAGGTGAGAAATCATCATACACACAAACAGTATGCTGAAAATAAAGGTACTATATACATTTACTTTCATAACTCAGGTGAGTAAGGATTTTTCACATAGATAAGCATTTGCCTCCCACTCCCTTGTTTTTACCCTTGCTGCAACAGTGCTACAAAGGCAACTTTTCCTACACATGTGAATGCCTCCTGTCAAATGGATCTTAAGTAGGGTAATGATGTCCCTTATCTGAGAACGAAAGCTAATAATAGCAGCAAATATTTCAAGAATGCATGTTCCACATCACGACTTTATTACAATATGAAATGTTTAAGAGAAAGCACTGATGATCAAACATGGAAAGACAAACAGACTAAATTTACCCTTATCTGTGCCAAAAATAACAACTTAAAAAATAACTAGGAAAAATATTCAGGGGCATTTGTTAGGAACAGAATGATTCCTAAGCATGATTGGAGCATCAGTTGCTAACTTGCAGTAGAAATAGCTCAAAGCAGCTATTTTATGAAAGGTTAATCAATTCCAAGCTTTCATATGTGGCCTATCAAAATATGTCCATGAACATCTTTATTCCAGAAACGAAGTTTCTATTTCTCATTATTATATCTGACAAGTTTTGGAAACACAGATCATGCATTCTTTCACATTTAATGTAAAACAATCACTGCTCTATTCTTCTGTCAGATTAATTTTTTTTTTTTCCTAATAGCTCATGCACTTACGGGCTCTTCTGACAGCTATTTTTGTAGCAGAGCTGCTCTCTCCTCTGACCACTAACATTTATTAATCAATTGATCAATAAGTCATTTGAACACCCCTTGGGAATGTTGAAATAGCCGTTGTCCCTCTCAGATTGCAGAACTAAATGATTGTGTTGTTGTTTGTGTTGTAATGGCGAGTGTTATGAAGCTCTTCTTACAAACGGAGTATGAAATCTAAAGCACGCTGGAGGGCTATCAGTCGCTTTCCTGCTGAGGCAGAAAAGATGATTTGTTCCTGAGGAACTGCCTCTTCTTGCAAATACTTCTGTAGGAGCTTAACTTGTGTGTGCCAATAGCTCAAGAGACCTCAGAGGGTGTGAAATTCATGTGTGGAAATCTAGGCTCATGAAAAAAATGTTTTTTAGGCTGGGTCACAGAACAATGATATCTATTTATTCTATTCTTCCTGGTCCAACCTTTATCTTCCTTGCAAAATGCCCATGAAAGGACTGCTCAAGGAAAAGAGAATTTGGCTTCTTTTTACTTTGAAGCTTTGGCATGGGTTATTATTGAGTATAAATTGGTTTAGCTCCACTGAGGTTGCTCACTCACCCTGCAGTGAATACATGGCCTTCATACTTTCTGAAATATAAGGTCTGTTCCTTTTCCATTTAACTCTATTTTCCCTCCACAGAGAAGACTTAGTTATTACTTTATCGCAAGAAGTAGTGGGTGATAGTCTATACTGTAAGGATAGTATCATAGACAACCAGGATATGTTTGTGGTAGAAACTCCAACAGAGAGACAGAAACATTGTAGATTCCTGATCAAAAACTAAATTCAAGTGATGTTTGGAATGATGCTGTGCTGCTCCTACATACTGAAACAGTGGGGAAATTAAAATAATTACTTTTTTTCCCTAACAAACTGTTAGATCTGCACCCAGACATGGAGCAGGAGGACAGCTTTATCTGATTTGTTTCTGATGAAGTCTGGTGTGGATTATTTATGAATGGGACAGAGATTTGAGAGTCTGTTTTATTGCTGGAGCACTTCAGAAATTCATCACCTTAGTGGCATTGGGCCACTAAGTGCCCCTCTTGACTTGGTCACTGCCATAATGAAGAAATAATGAAGAACACTTTAAACGCTGCGGTGGCTGGAATATCAACAGCTCCAGAGAAGACTCTGACCTCCCTTCAGTGACAGCTTCTTGCTGCTCTTAATATGAATAGAGATAGAACTGTAGCAAAATTAAGGAAATGTTATTTCTTTTTCTGATGTACAGATGAAGTTGGACCACAAAAAGAAGGTGCCTTTGCAGATTGGAGGACTGTGCAGTTGGAATTTTCTCATGTCTGTAAATGACATGCTACTGCTAGTGACTGCTACTGCTAGTGACTGAGGAATTATGTGTCCTTGTGCAGTACAAACAGATTCTGTAAAACAAGGAGGAAATGATCACTGGGA
>VZTU01021370.1:240668-273232 GCA_013400835.1 Zapornia atra | reverse complement strand
AAAAAAAAAAAAGGAGGCAAAAAATAGTGGTAGTCACTCCTTAGGAGATGTCTCTAGAGTTTCCAAATAGCAAAGTCTGTCTCAGGCAACAGCACAAAGATATAGCACCATACAGTCCCTCTGATAGCAGAGGTCTCTAGAAGCTGAGATATTACTTATTGGAGAATTTTCTTCTCTTCCCATTAGTTCCTGGTCGTATACCAGGAACATTAGAGTTTTGCACCAAAAGGGTGAAAAGGAGGAAGATCAGAGTGATGTTTTCTTAAAAGCCAGATTCTGGCTGTGAAACCTCCTTCCTGGACCTCAGTATTTCAGTCAATTGTAAAATCAGTCTCTACTGCCTAGCTTTCCTTTAACTGAAAAAAGAAAATAGAGCGCAGGGGTCATCTCAGTCCTGTAAAAGACTTCAGCTTCTGTGGGAGTTATTTGTACGCTTTTGTCCTGGTTCTGGCCAGGCCAGGGTTGACCTGCCCAATCAGCCAACACAGGTGAGCTGAGTCAGCCCAGGTGAGCTGAGTTAGCTGGAGCTGTTTTCCACACCACCTGACACCACTTGCCTATAAAAGCAGCTGCTTGGGGAAGGGTGGGGGCTGTTTTTTGCCTCTAGGACAGTTGGAGTGTGGCTGGGATGTCGGGTCATCGTGCAGCTCTCTGTAATCGTCGGATCAATAAGGTACTGGGTGTCAGCACTGGGTGTTGGTGTAACTGGCCATTATTGTTCTGTATTCACTTTGATATTTGGCAGTAAACTGTCCTTATCCCAACCCACGGTGGCTTTGCCTCTTTCTCCTCTGGGAGTGAGTGAGTGGCTTGGTGGGCATTTGGCCTCTAGTCAGGGCCAAACCACCACAGCTTTAAACATTAAGTATCTGTAGGTCTGTAAGGGCTAAGACACGGACTGTTGCTTTGCTTCTGCAATTGACAGTCTCTTCCTTCTAATATGTGGCTGAGATGCCTGGCCATTGCATCAGGAGAAGCTCAGCCTGGAGAAAGATATTGTTGGGATTGCACTGTCTCTGTTTAGGCTTCTAAAATAATCTCACAGATGAACCCTTAAAAAAACAGGTTTGCAAGGACTTGAGTGACCCCTCAGTGATGTTAACTACTACTTCCACTTGCAATAAAATAATCTTGGCCAGAAGGACAGATAATAAAAATCATCTGGAAGCCTAATGTCTGGACCTCTAGTAGAAATCATGTTAGTGTCTGCTGCTGACCTTTGGAAATACATGTGTGCAAATTGACTGTATGTATTCTTTAAAATCAATAGTATGAGCTGATAATACAGAAATGTGAGACTAATGGATGAAGAATTAAAATGCCAAACCAAAGGGTTAAAATTCATATTAATATGGACAGCTAAGGCCAAGTCATTCTGCAGAAATGAGGGCAGCAGGTCACTTTGACAGTTTGTCCATAGTTAATGGAAGTTTATTGACCCAACTGTGTGAAACCACTGTGAATATTGCATATCACTTTGTCGTATGGAAAAACCACATTTATGGATTTCTGTTTCATCAGCTAAAGTGAAAAATCTTTTTTGAACCCCCCTCTCTTTTTTTTTTTTTTTTTAGATTGCAGGCATCTCAGTATATCTTCTGGTCTTAGAGATTTGGAGGTTTCTCTCATTTTGAAGTAGTTCAGATCATGAGCCTACCTCCATAGGATCTCACATAAATCAGACTACCAAGAAACTGAGTCTGTGTGATACAAAATCTAACTCCAATGCCACCCCACCAGCAAATATTATTTGGCTGCATTCAGTACTCTTGTGCCCTGCAATCTGTTATTTTTCCTGTGTTAGCACCCTTATGCTTGGTGATACACAGGAGACCAACAGTTCATCTCTACTGGTGAACTTTCATTGTAAAATGTAAGCAGGAACAAGGGATATCTAGTAGTTTTATATAAATATCACAATAAGTTTCCATAGTTAGGACATAGAATTCCTAGCTTGATATATCGTACAGGTGCAGCATAAGAGAAAAATCCTTTGGTGGAAAAATGTTAACAATAATAACTAAACAACAGACAGGAATGTTTTGAATTGCTGTAATTTGGATCAAGATTAGTCTATCTTCTGTACTTTTACAGAATCAGTCTGATGTGCAGGGCCTTATGTTTTAACTCTGCCTACTTGTGGGCAGGTTCACTGAGAACAGTTGGAAATTTGGAATTTCTGATATGATTTCCTTTGAAAATTTCAGATTTTGAACTAGCCAAACTAAGGAAATGTGAGTAGCCATAATGGCCTGTAAACATCAACAGAACAAATGAAGTCACCGAAATGTTCCATTTAAACTTTACAGGCTACAAATTTAGTTTTAATTATTTTAAGATATATAACATATGTTATTGACTTTGATATTCTGTAATGTTGAAACTCAATGAAATACTTCCACTTTTCCCCACTGAAAATTGCACTACATTCCTGAAAATAATGTTAAATTAAAACACTTATTTTTGATAAAAGACTCTTCTGCTGAACATTTTTGCTCCTCTTTACTTGGAAGTATTTATAAAACATTCCAAATTCTCAAGTTTGGTCTGCAAAGGCTAAAGATGTATGGAGGTGCATGGAACAGAAGCTGTTTTTAATTTAGGAGAATTAGCCTCAGTAGGACAAGGCTCTGCTCACTTCAACAGCTGCAAACACTGGCATACACTGAGGTAAACATGTTTAAATTACATAATTTCCAGACCACTGATTTTTTTTTTTTTTTGCAACTAACTGCGGGGCAGTTCCCTTGAAAGAAAAACTCAAGGACAGATTTGTGATACTACATTATTGTATCTATTAAAATATGCCAGAAACATTCTGCTCTGGCTCTGTATTAAACATATTGTCCTAATGTGTGATTCATGCAAGTCTGCTGCTCCCTCCAACTGGACTGAATGGTAGCAGGCACTAATAGCCTGGGCTAACAATAGGTGAATATTTCTTTTACTTTCATGTGTTTGCAGCTTTTTTCTGACCTTAAGTTATCTGATTTTTTTGGTGGTTTATTTCTCTTTCATATTCTGGCCCGACGCAGAAAAAAACAAGTGAGTCAGAGCAGAAGGCATTAGTCTGCAGTATTGACAAGCACATGAAGTGGCAAAGGAAGTTAAAGACTTTTATCAATTTAAGCATAAAGTCAAATCCCAACATTCTTGTCTATTTTTTTAAAAGATGTGTTTATCTGCATGCATGCTCTCCTTGCTTCTTTCCTAACTTATTTTCTTCAAAATGGAAAAAGCATCTGAACAAAAGGGGATTTTCTCTGGGTCAGTTTATGGTAGCCTCTTCACTTGAAGAGCATCTTCCTTTTGGGTAGTCCACAGAAACAAATCAAGTTGTTTGAAGGGGGAAGCAATATCTTAATTGAGTAAAGGTGTTGGGCCAGTGAGGTATTTGTGGGGAATGCTTCTCAGCTTATTGTTTAGAACAGTCAATGTAGAAGAAATGTTGGAGGTCGGTGAGGTAGAAAACAGGATAGCAAAGGACAAAAGGATTTTTAAGTTCAAAATTTAGGCACCATAGAAAGATATTCCTGGATTGATAGCTGACATTATTATTTCAATTGTATCATATATTTCTTTAAATTAAAAATTAAATATAGCACAGAACCATCTTCCAACATTGCTGTGATCCCTGCCCCGTAAGATAGGGATCTGAACTATGAGTGTATTTGGGCTTGGTTACCTGAATTTGGGGTCTTCTAAATTACCTCTGCTTGGTGAAGACACATATATTGACATATAAATAAGGGAAGTCAGCTTAAAAAGAGGAAACACTATGTTTTCTAAGGCTGTTGAAACTACTCAGTAGTTGAAATATGGAAAACAAAATAATTTTGGAGTTTATTTCACCAGTAGCATTCTTAGAACCATAGTGGCTTTACTCTGCTTCCATGGTATCTGCTTTCCATGGATGTACTCTCTTGACTTTCAAAAGTATAAATCAGTTGCAGTCCCCTGATCACAAAGAGAAGCAACTCAGAGGCTCGAGTGCTAGGCTTATCAATAAGCTTCCAGAAATGAGAAGGGATATGGACAACTTCCCTTCTTTGATGGGCCAGTGAGCAATCTCCTCCCGGATAGACAGTAAGGCAGGAGTATTTCTGGGGGCAAGTACCAGAATCCAGGGCTCTGCTTGTTCCCTGTACCTTCATATGCTGTGAGTAGAGTGAGCATTGCTCCAGGTGATATAACATTAAGAGGCTTTACAAAGCAATTCATTGCCTAATATGTAGCGAGGGCATTCTTCTGTGACTCACCAGTACTTCTTGAAGGAATGCCTAGTTACAGCAGAAACACCCATGAGAGAAAAATAAATTAAAAAATGGACTAAAGGAATTGCACCTCTTGCCTCTAATAACTAACCTGTTCTTAAGCTGCTGGGTGAGTCTGCTTCAGAGGGAGAGTACCACAGTGAGCTTACATTGAGGGAGAAAACAACATGGATGCCTTCAAGAAAGTGACTTCTAGCCTCACACCTCTGGCATTTTATGAAGTATTAGCTTTAGTAAAGATTAGGCAAAAAACCAATCAAGATGCACCACTCAGGGCCATGGTAGATACGGGCTATAATGGAAGAATAGGGAAGTGCTGAATGAAATGAAACAGCGATTCCAGGACTTTTTTCTATTAGCTCTGTTACTGGTGAAGGTGAAAATACCAGTGGCAATAGTGAGACAAGAGTTGCCCTTGTAGAGGCTTATGTTGTCTAATGTTTCTTGCCAAGAGGACATTCCCAGCCCCATTTTCAGATAGTAGAGCTTGTCAAAACAGTCTGAATAATTCCCTAAAGATGCATCATTTTCCTCTAAGTGTTATGACAGCTTTGTGATAGATGCCTTCATTTTCATGTAATAGTCAAAAAGGCAAGAACATTCTTTATTTCTTCTCAATGATCATGAGATTTTCTAAAGTCTTTGGTGTCCTGAAACTGCTCCAATTAAATTCAAGATACTTTCTGACTAGCTTAAATGGCAGAAAGAAGTTAGAGCCACAGAAAGCACTTTGGAAAACCCTTCATTTCTTTTTCATGCATTATTCAATCCCTTTATGTGCTTATGCAAGCTCAAAGGGTGCAATACAAAATGCTCATATCCACACCCTTGTCAGAGACTACTTAACAGCTAACAACCCTCTGCCAAAAAAATCTGAACCACGGTGTAATTTAAGAACCATTCAATTTTGTCATATTTCCTTATGGTAATTTTTAACAAAAGTAAATCACTACCGACAAACAGCACTTTCACAATGGTATATTAATTGAATTAAGATGAAGAATAAGGGAGACATTACAGGCAGTTAAGTGTGAGAAAGCATGTTCGACACTGAATAATTAATTTTCATTCCAGGATAAAAATGTTGCCCATCGATTTACAACCCCTTCTGGCTATAAAGCCTTTTGGTGGAAACCTGATTCTTAATTTTTGTCACAGGAATGCTAAGCTTGTCAAAAAGCTATTTCCATCATCATGATCAGCCTTAACTGCTTGAAGCAATTTTTGTGCCTTACTTAACAGCTGCCTCATCATTTGTTTTCTTTCTAATTAAGCACTCTATCCCTACATGGCTCATAATCTCTACAGAAGAAAGAAGCACGCGTGCAAACGCACACATGCTTACATACAAGCACATACTATCCTCAGCACCAAGCCTCAACAGCTGCTTGTCTCTGTTTTTCTCTATTATGAAGAAAAAGTTTTAAACATTTCTATGAAACATATTAGTGGAATATCTGGACCTCCATGTGGCATATATTCTCAGAATAACACAAAAGAAGACTTCAAAGCATCGCATCAGCATTTTTAGTTTATATAGTTTTCTGTGTCCCACTGTATTTCCATCTGCTAAATTCACTCCTCTCCTTTCAGTGACAGAGCTGAAAGTAGACTTATTGCACCGTCAAAGAGTAAGCAGAAACATGATTCTCCCCAAAAACATTATAGTGATGCATTTACTATTCCAAAACTAGATGTGTTGTGAATTGTCCTTTCCTTGGTATAGATCTTGTTTTTCCCATGTAGCTATTTTATTGGGACATTTGGTGAGACTTGAGTGCTTTTTTTCCTGGATGAGTTTAGCAGAAAGTAGAGAGGGAGGGATGGCAGCTGTCTTTCTCTTGTGAAGGGAGAAGGGAAAAATATGAGGAAACTGTTCTTCCTCATCTGATGCCCTTAATTGCCAGGATGACAGTATCTCCTGTAAGTACTTTAGTTCTGCACACGCAAATGCACATAAGAAAATTTGCTGGTTCATTGGTTTGCGATGTAAATCAATTCAAACTTAATTTGAGATACTTCATTTAGACTTCTTGTTTGAACCAGTGATCTGTGGCAAATCTTGCTTGTGCAAAAGCAGAAACAGAAGTTAATAGAGTGCCGCATTATGTTGCCAGACCAACCACTTCAACAAAGATTTTTACCTGCAGATTTGATAAGTAGTTAAGGAATTTTCTAGAAAGGTATCTTGACAAGGTATTTAAATATTATTTGCTGTCAGTTGAAAGCATGAATATGCCTTTGTGAATTTCCTAAACTAAGAATTGGGTACATGGGTGAATTATCTGTGTTATCCAAGTGCAGTTTGGAAGTTTTTCAGGGAATACTTATTTCTTGCCAATAGAAACTGGCATGTATGGTAAGATGTTGTAAACAACTGTTTGTTCTTCTTTAGAAGCCTGATCTTTCAATGAAGCATACTTAGCTCTACTGTTGGAACTATTAAGGTTTTTGTTAGATTGGAATTAAAATAAATTTTAAGGAAGAGTTTTTTGTACATTGTCCTGGTTTTAGTTGAGTTACTTTTATTTCTACTAGCTGATACAGTGTTGTGTTTTAGATTCAGTATGAGAATAGTATTGATGACACACTGGTGGTTTAGTTGCAGTGCTAGGTAGTTGCAGTGCCTACATTAAGTCAAGGACTTTTTGGCTTCCCACTCCCTGCCATGTTCACAAGAAGTGGGGAGAGCACAGCCAGGACAGTTGACCCTGCCTGGACAGAAGGATATTCCATATGATGTCATGCTCTGTATATAACTGTGCAATCTAGCTGGGAGGCAGATTTGCTGCTCATAAACAGACTGGACATCAAGTTGGCTTTTTATTCCCTCCTCATGTAGTGAACTACATCACTCGTTTTTGTTATGCGATTATTATTGTTGTTGTTGTATTATAATCTTTCCTTTGTTCTCCTATTAAACTGTCTTTATCTCAACCCATGAGTTTTTTCCCATTGTCTTCCCCATCCCTTTGTGGGAGGTGGAAGGGTAAGAGAGCAGCTGTGTCCTTCTGTAATGTCCTTCTTTACAGTTATAATGATGGCAAGCTAACCCCAAAAGCGTTTGTGTTGTATTTTTAAGACCTCCAGATGGAGAAAAACATCCTTTTCAGCTCAGCATTTTAAAAAGACATAGCTCCACAAGAACCTGCATGGCACTCCTAACAATGTA
Organism: Zapornia atra; assembly: GCA_013400835.1. Taxonomy (NCBI): domain Eukaryota; kingdom Metazoa; phylum Chordata; class Aves; order Gruiformes; family Rallidae; genus Zapornia; species Zapornia atra. The sequence goes on along the minus strand of VZTU01021370.1, from coordinate 265,786 downwards.
GGAAGTCTTGTTAACTTTTACTTTTACGTCATCAGCCTGTATGTAGAAATGAACACATTTTCTACAGCCCTTCTGATGATTTATGGTGCAGGGACACCAGCTGTGTCTAACAGCACAGAGTTTCTCCACTACAAATGCAAATCAGACATAGCTAAATTATTTTCTCTCAGATTACTTAACCTAAGTAACATAATTCTAAATATATTTAAGGAATATTAATGTGCTTGAACATGAAAATATCCAGCACTGAATATTGAGAGAAATACAATAAAATCAGTGTAGTTTTCATAAACCTTTTGCATCTCTCATTGAGACAGAAGACATGAAGACTAGCCAGTGAGATTCACTAGTGGAAAACAGGCATTGCATGAAGACCACAGCTGGTTTTGGTTGGCTCAGAGGTTCAATGAGCCTAAAGCATTTGTAAGACTTCTTCAGGGCCTTATCACAACCTGCCCTGAGTCATGAGTCAAAGTGAAAGCCACCATTGTAATAGGTGGTAACAGGAGGTCCCACCTTGAGCGCTCAGATGAAGGATGAACCTGGGCATGTCTCTGCTGTTGTGGGAGAAAGATATCATCCATAGTAGAGGAGTGAAAGAGAAATATCAGATAAATGTATGAAGACCTACAAGGGGAGAAGATACTCCATACAATCATTGTGGGGTTGGGTTTTTTGTTGGAGGAGTTTGTTGTTGTTGCTGTTACTTGATTGGTCTCTTTGTTGCTTTGGGTTTTTTTCCTGGGCAATGATCTAAGGGAATGGATGGGTTTGGTTTGGCAATGAGGCCAGACAAGCAGCGTGACACTGTGGAAGCACCTCAAAACTCTGCTTGGTGATGCAGACCCAGCTGATGTTTTCTGTAATTAAAGACTAGATGTGTTGAGCTCTGCTTGCCTCTTGTTCTACACTTCCAGACATGGGATTATTTTACCTGTGACAAGATGAGCTGGGTGGTGGTTACCATGCTTGTTATAAGGGGAGGAATGGTCTAGGTACCACTCTTTGAAGCTGGGAGAAGCTAATTGGGCTCCTCTCCCAAACTCAGGGCATAGTCTCTGTCCTGGCCTGCCAGGTTGGTACTCATCAGGCATGCTCTTCCTTTGTTAAATAGAAAATCTTTCCCCATTCTTTAGGATAACTGGCAAGAGGAGTAAGAAGACAGAAGTTTTCCCTTGTAGCCCCCTTTTAAAAATTAATCTCCAATTCTGTATCTCATTGCCACAATCACCTATAATGCTGAGCTCAACTTTCAGTTGGTCTTTGTTTCTTTTAGGTTTGATTACAAAATGCACCACTTCTGTAAAAGGTTTAGTGTTGTCACCCTACAAAAGGCAGCAAGTTACTTCTAAGTTATTTACAGAATCTGGATATGGGGCTAAAATTCATTTGGGCAAAGATGAGTCTATTCATATACTTGAGCCACACAGGACTCCATCAGATAATGTATTTGTACTCATGACATGGGTTGCTGTAAGGAAAAGGCAAAAAAAAAAAGCAAAGGAAAAAAAAAAGTGTTGTTTAAAGGGCTCATCTGACCTAAAGCATTTCTGTCATGCTTTGAAATGCTGAACCTGAGGCTCATGTGCTGAGTCCAGCTGAGGATCTGGCCCACTATTTGGCATCTGTGGGAGATGGTAGAAAAAGCAGTTGGGAGTCTCCAGTTCTTGAATGCCTCTGGACAGAGACTGCTGTCAGTTATTACACATGTAATCTACTGAAATACACAGATTTACTTGCTAGCCCCAGAGAAGGATAGATGTGTTCAAGTGTTGCTGTATTTGGGCAAAATCCACAGCCCACACTCTTGTGTGTGTAACCACATAAATGTTTTCTGTGTATTTATCCATAATGCCCAGAAAAGGGTTATTATTCAGTAGTACTTTTCACTTAACATAAAAATAAAATAGAATTCTACGCTACAAATAATTTTGATTCAATAGAATAGTAAAACCCCTTAAAAATAGATTTCTTATTGAATGTCTGCCAACATATTACTTCACATCCACTAAAAAAGTTAAAAGAAGAAGTTAAGAGCACAAAAAACCCCATTTGTGGCATCAAGAAATCAAGGAATTCAAACATGGAGTCCAGCAGTATTGGAAAAACAGATATGTTGAGGTAATTCACATGTGTGGAATACTCATGGAAAGAGATCTAGCTTGTCCTGTGATATTAGACAGGGAAGTAGGGAAGAAAGTATCACCTTATACATCTCTTTGTGCACATAAAATAATTTTGAGACAACTTATAGGTAGAGATAAAGGGAGAAAGGTGTGACCTGTTTTTGTTAGGTTTTATAATAACAAATGCGAAGGGTGGATGGGGCTCCTGGGGAAGTATCTATCAGTCATCCCAAATACAGGAATTGGTAGGAAGAAGGGATTTTAATAGTGTAAGCATCTGTCAGGAGAGTATGTGTCAGAACACTCTCAATGTCTGCCAGGTTCTTGGAAAGCATTTTGTCAATATTTTGATAAGGTAATCCGAGATAAATGTCTAGATTTGGGAGGAATGGCTAAAAGGTTGCTGAGAAAGGAGAAACTGTGAAATGATAAAGACTGCAAGTTGTAGTGAAGAAACATAAAATAAAAGCAAGAAAAGAAAAAATATTTCAGGAAAGAAATGTCAACATTGCAGAGAATTGGAAGGCTGGTGTAAAGGAAAAAAGAGTCAAAGACTTAAAAGTGGTTTTGAGGAGAAAAAAACCCAAATCTCTGTGGAGATGTGCTGGCTTTGGGTAAAATAAAGTTAATTTTCTTCAAAGTAGCTAGTACAGGGCTGTGTTTTGGATTTGTGGAACACTGGAAACAGTGTTGATAATATAAAGATGTTTTCACTACTGCTAAGCAGGGGTTACCATGAAGTCAAGGCCTTTTTTGCTTCTCACCCTACCAGTGAGTGGCTGGGGATGCACAAGGATTTGGGAGGGGACACAGCTGGGACAGCTGACCCCAATGATGTCATGGATATTCCAAACCATATGGCACCATGCTCAGAGTATAGACAGAGGGAAGAAGAAGGAAGAGGTGAATGTTCAGTGTGATGGCGTTTGCCTTCCCAAGTCACTGCTATGTGTGATGGAGCTTTCCTGGGAATGGCTGAACACCTGCCTGCCATGGGAAGTGAGGAACAAATTCCTTGGTTTCCTTTGCTTTGCTTGTGTGTATAGTTTTTGTTTTATTTATTAAACTGTCTTTATCTCAACCCATGGATTTTCTCACTTTTAGTCTTCTGATCCTTCACCCCATCACACCAGTGGGGGAGTGAGTGAGAGGCTGTGTGGGGCTTAGTTGCTGGCTGGGGTAAAAACATGACAGGAGGAAAGATACTGAATTTAGTGAGAGGAGGAGCATATTAACATCTTGCTTATGAGATAAAAGGTCTGGGCAATTTGGAGACACATCCCTAAGAAAAACATTTCAGCGGTGGGAGGAATAACAAAGCTGTAGCATAGGAATTTCTGAGACTTTTCCAGGTAGACCTATGAGCACATTTCTATCTGAGCTCTCAAGTTTCTTTTCTAGCACTGCTCTTTGTCTAAGCTCCAATCCTGGGAAAAATTGACTGAAATAAAATCTTAAATTATATAATAAGAATTTTTTTAGCTGAAGGTTATGGCTTTTCCTCATAAGACTTTTTCTTTTGACTCACCCAGAGATGACATTGCCTTTGACATCAAAGACTGTCCCCAGGCCACCTGCTTTAACTGACTTTAATACAAATACAGAATCACTTTGGTCTGCCCAAGCACATGCTCCTTTTCTGCTTTTTAGAGTCCTGGCTGAGAAGATAATTTTTACATTCAGCTCAGGCTGGGGTGGTGGAAATCCCTGTCCACAGCCATCCTGTGGTTTTGCCATCATGAGTTGGAAAGGGCTGGCATAACTATGGCAAAATCAGAGAATGAGACTTGAAGCACCTAAGCAGAGTTTTGTCACTGTATGGGACAACTAGGCACCACCACCTTGTCATTCCTTTTCTTTCTGCTGGAAATATAGGGCAGTGTGCCAAAACTGGACATTATAGTGTATGTATTTCTTCCTCAAGGAGGAGGTCAAAGGACTCATGAGCGATCTTGTTCACATCTAATGTCTTCCTTGAAGGTGCTTATATATTGCAGTAAAGAAGAAAGTAAAATTGGTTTTTCTTAGTATTCTATCACATGCATTTACTTATTTATTTTGACATTTTATTGGAGTTCAGTTTGTCTCCCACTTTTTGCCCATAATCTCTCATTTCTCACTTTTCTGTTCTAGTTGCTGAGACCTTTTTGCTGCAGAGATCTTTCTTTAAAAACCCTCTTTTTTGGATGTAATGTAATCTGAGAGCTCAGCCACCATGTTCAGTGGTAAGGAATTTTTTGCAGCAAAGGTGCCAAACCATTGCTGCTTTTGGATATCTCTCTTCCTTTTCTTTATTTAATTATAGGCCAAAGTACTAAACTTGCAGACATGGAAATAAACCACCCCTGATTGTAAGTGGCTTGATACCCATCTTTCTTTGCACTAGAGAATGTGTTGTCTGCTAGTACAAAGGGTGAATTTGCCTCAGTGGAAGGAACGTAATTTCTTAGTTCTCAACTCAATTAAATGCTGCCTTTTGGCTCCCATCCAGGGAAACATTAAGGAATATGCTTAATTGTAAGCATGCAAACAAATGAGAACTCCTATTGATTGGCTTATGGTTTGAGTTGTGCCTATGTGCTGTGTGCTATTAAAAAAGTCAGTGCTTTTAAAAAACAGGTTCTCCTTTCTGCTAGGTGTTAGACACAACAGGCAAAATCCTCAGTACAAAGCAGATGGCCACTGGCTAGGACCTCATCAGTGGGTGCTGAGTTAGGCTAGCAAAAAGAAATACTGAGACAGAAAGGACAAAATTATGAAAAGCTACAACAAGGCGTGGAGGAGATCATGGAGAAAGTGAGGAGAGAGATGGAGTTTGAACAGTCACCTACTCCTTGACTGCTGCAGGGGCAACATTCAGCAGTGGTCATGGAAGTCCCCTATATGCAAGAGCAGTAGAAAGGGAACGGCATCCTTTGGAAGGCCACCATCTGTTCTGAGACTTACCTTACTTGAGAACTGCCACAGGGCTGCAGTGGGCTCTGCTTAAGCCCGAAGTGTCTGGTGGCAGAGGAGTTGCTTGTTTCCATTATAACATTCAAAAAACCTGGTAAACAGAGAGTTGGGGCAGAAGGCACAATTTAATAACTTGCACATACTTTGGGGGCCCTATACAGGGTCTCCTACACCCGAAGGAGGTAAACTTGTCCTCTAGAGATGCAGCGAGGCACCGTGCATACTGTAACCTACACAAGTCCCATGCTTTTCTGCTCAGCTGTGCAACCTCAGTGGCATGTACCACAGAGGGATATTCAGCAATTTCAAGAGGTTAAACTCAGACTACCCAAAAATGATACAGAATATTTGTCACTGTTGCAGTTTAATTTAGACTCTTATGCAGCTGAATTAGCTGAGGGCTGGGTATATGGGGTTATTAAGAACCACATAGAATAAGCTTTTGCTGTGATTGCTTTGAGCCTTTAGATATAAGAAACAGCATGCAAAGCTGATAATCAAGATGTTAGGCCTGTTAAACCAGAATAAACAGAGTACAACAACCAAAAGGAGTCACTTTCATGGGCAAAACTTACAGAAAATGTCCTCTCCATGTCCCTCATTTCTTCTCCCTCATTTTATAACCTAAACACAAACAGCTGCTGTATTTTTCATAAGTCAGTGACACCTTGCTTTCTTCCCAGGAATTTCTTTTAGAATTATCCTTATGTAAAGTCATTGTTCCTGGACTTTAAAGTCTATTTGAAGTGAATAATGAGCAATTTAATTGTATCCTCCCACTCTCTGCCTAGGTGACAATATTTTTTAAAATTTCAGGAGTGAATGGAAATGTTAGCTAGCACCAGCACCCATGTTTCTGAGTGATACACAAATACACCTGTATGTAGATTCAATGGTTTTTAGTGGTTGCACAAAAAATAATGCATGGGGAATGGGCAGCAGCAAACAAATATAAACTCAAAACAGAAATAAATGTGTTACTTTCTACAACCACATATGGATAGCTGAGATGGGAAGGGGTTCTCTTCAGAATTTAGACTGAAAAGCTTTGAAGATTTGGCTGAAGAGACAGTCATTTAGGCATTCATTTTTAATGAATCTTGGAATACAATTAAAATGTCAGGAAATGGAAAAAAAAATTATTTTTTAACTAATAAAAAAAAAGGTAATTGGGAAATCCTGGTCACTGATTGGGATTGAGCCCAGCATTAATCTCAGAGAAAACAGTGAAAATGATGATGGAAAATGCAATCAAAGAGTGAATAAAGGAAAGGAGTATAATCAATGGTAGTCCACACTGTTTTGTAGAAATAGGTCCTGAGAGATGTACCATTTCGACAAGTTTGAACATAAATGTGAGATCAACCATTGTGAAGATGAGTATGCTCTGATTTTTAAAGGCGTTTGATTTAGTAAAGCATGATGATCTGATTAAAGACCAAAGAGTCTAGAGAAATTATAAAGTATGAACTAAATGAACTAGCAGGTCACAAAAAGTAAGTGTCAACTGAAAAGGGGGGAATGAAGAGATTGAGCCTCTAAAGCTGGAAGAAACTTTGATTTGCTTTAACATTTTGTCAGGGTAAATATAGATATGGAATGATTGTTGAAAACATTTGTGATCATACAAAGATTGACAAAATGGAAAAGAAATGAATCAGGACAGAGAAATGTAGCCTGGTAGTTTGCCCTGTTTCACTTGGTAAAATGACTCAGATGAAAGACCTTTAAATAGAATCAAAAGCAAACCTAGAAACTGGAATGCAAGATGCAGGACAGAAGACTGTGTCCTAGAAATCTATGAATATTGGGATTAGAGGGCATGGTTTGTCTGAATCAAGAGGTAAGATCCAAAGATTGTGAGCAGGTGTTGGGAGATGACTTCCAAGAGTGATTTCAATGAGACTAGTTCTGGTAGAATACCACATCTTATTCTAGGATCCTCAGTTTGAAGAAGATTTTTTTTTCTTTTTTTTTTTTCTTCACTAATTGTATATTTGGTAACCAAATGCAAACAATTGTGTGGAATCAGGTGGTATGTAAGATATGCACCAAAATGTTTCTTTTTATTGGCTTTGACCTCTGCCCTGAGTGCCAGTATGATGGTACTGTTTTACTTGAATATGACTGTAGATCGGTTTTTAAATTTAGAAAGATAATTAATTTAGAAGATAATTTAGAAAAATATTAATTTCCATTTTCAGTGAAATTGAAAACACTCTGAGAATATTTGTGAGGAGCCCTATTTCAGTGTTTATTCTTATCAAATTTATAATCTTCTCTATTGGTTGATTTTGATAATGTTATTGATAGCAATATTATTTCATTTCTGGTTGGCAACTTAAGGCTACATGTCCAATTCTTTTGGGCTATATTGCTTTAAGAGGAAATATTTTTTTCTAACATTAGCTTCCTTTCAACAGTGTAATCTCTTAACCAAGGAGACAGACTCCTCTTAAATTAGAGAGTCTGATTTGCAGGGTGAAGTTCCTGTTGTCTGTAGAAGATATGGCAAGTAATCAGTACCTCTATAGCTGCTCTGGAGGCAGAGCTAATACAATCATTTAGCTTTCTTTGGTCTTTTAAATGATATCTTAATATGAGCAGAGGCACCACAAGCCCAACCTCTGGGCTTTTGAATACTAGCAGTGTTTTAACAACCAGATATTTTTCATTCTGAACAGCTATCTGACTTTAATCTGAAGTCTATTTGCCCAGCTGAAGATTTTGCTTTTTTATCAGAAGGATAAATCTTGTGTCAGTGTAATGGACTGTGTCAAATGTGTTCTGACACACACTAAGTAAGGAATAATACTCTCCAGGACATGCCGCCAGCACCTGAGAAATAGGATATATTATAGGAAACACGCCCTGAAGTATAGGATTTTAATCACAGACAAAAGACAAATTCTCTGGACAAAATCAAAGGGGAATGAAATGGTTCAGTGTTTTAAAAATCCTACTTTGGGATAAATGAAAACATCTTTCATCCTTTTCAGGTCAGAGGCACATTTGGTTGAGAATCAGCTTCATTTCACTTAAATTAGTAAGATTGTGCCAGTTTTCATCAGATGATGACTTTGTCTTCCTCATTGATTGAATTTTGTTTCACATGCGAAAGGTTACCAGTTACAAACTGGTAACTAAGAATTCATCTCTAGTCTTGAGTTTTAGGTTACTTCACACAAAGATCAAAACTCTTCAATTAGATTTAAAGCTCAATTCAAGAATGAAGTTCTGCATGTCATAGTCTAAGGGGCAGATTGCCCAAGGTTGATTTTTCAAGATAACCCAAACCTGTGACTTTTGAGAAAACTTTAACAAACTTTACTCCACAGGACAGAGACACATACCTTGCCTTAACAAGTTTGTGTGCCCTACTTGCTGGGTATCTGTATCTTAATTTTCTTGAACGTCTTTGAAAAATGTTGTTCTAAGGATATTTGTGAAAAGGATCTAAAAACCCCTTAACCTTTTCTATTTCTATGTTGGTTCTCTTTCTAAAATTGGGATAAAATATGCAGTTCAACAGCTGAGAATAAACCTTTAGGGCACGAAGTGTTAACTGTACTTTAGCACTAAGATGGGTACCCAAGTTCTGACAACTTTCATGGGATTTGGCACCTTACTCAGCTAGGCTTCATTGAAAATCTTCATCCTCAGAAAAAAATATTAAGTAGGAAAGTTGGAGAATGGGTTGAAATTGCTACTCATATCACCTGCAGTCCTTCAAGATGCTGAAGGAATACCAGTTAGAGCTTCCAGTGACATCTTTTTCTACTGTCCTGACCTGTTGCCTTCAATTACTAATTTTGATTGTAACCTTCTTCATAAAATATAAAAATAACTTATTTCCTCAGGGTCTTCTAAATAAGAATACTTTTTTCCTATATAAAATTCTTGGTTTATACATTGTGGCCATTTAAATTAAATCTACCATTTAAATGATTATATTTTCAGTGGTGTCAATTTGCATGGGGGAGTGGGTAGCTCATTACAGCTGTACAGAGCTATCAGGACAAATGATCATTGGGCTGTGTGTGCTGTCCACTGAGATGCCTTTGATAGTGCTGGGAATTGCAGAACTGGGTGTAAAGCAGAATTCTGTCTCAGAGCTATTGATTTGTTTGCTGTGAAACCTTTTAAATAGTTAAATGAAAAATGCCCATAACCACAGTCACAAGTAACCCTAATTTTCTACCCATTAATATGACAATACCTATTCCTATGCTGATCATATTGCACAGGCCACCTCAGTCAGCATCCCTTTCACTAAGGACCCATGTCATGCACAGTGCAGCCTCTCTTTGATGTATTTTCAACACATTATCTTTCTTTCAGGATCGTTTATGGCCAAGATGTGTGTGTAAGAAGGGGTGCTTTCAGGCACTCACCCTGAAAAACAAGAGGCATGTTACTGACATTCACAGCCCTGAATGTTATGTGTTTGGAGATGTCCCTGAGTGGTGGTGGCTTGGCCAGTCATGCTGACTTTGAACTGTTCCCAAGTTTAGAGTTTCTGCTTTCAATTGGGCTGTTCTGACTAGAAGGTACCAATTTACTCCTATGGAGGAGGAATGGGCCAGTGTTTCCAGGCCAGGACCATGGAGCAGGCTGCAAGAGGGAGCCCTGGAGACCTACCTCTGGGCTGCCCAGTGAGCTCCTGTTCCCATGCTACTACTGCAGCAATTCTGTCTCGGTGAGAACCTCTGTAGCTCCAGTGCTGCACCAGCACAGCAGATGATGAGGACTAGGGGAGCGAGTGCAAAAGCATCCACTCCCACAGATTTCTTTCCTGACCTTGAAATTGATTTAGAAGCTTTTAAGATCATTAAGTAACTGTATGAATCCAGGAAGTTGCATCATATTTTTCAGTGGCCAGTGCATATTTCACTCTAACATTTGTTTTCAGCCCTCAAGGTATGTCTCACAACACCCAAAAATCTTCTTTTGCTTCTTCCAGTTATCCCTTTTACCAAATGATGCCCAGAAACATCTATATTAGGTACAGTGCCAGTGCAGGAGGAGTCAGGTATTGCGATAACAAGGCCCTTTCCATCAAAGTCTTTCCTCAGATGGTGTTATAAGCCTTCCACACCAAAGTTGCCTGATGCATTCTAAAAAAATGCTCCCTGAAATGACATCATGAAGAATTCAAAATGAGTTGTACGTATCATTTGCATTCAGGAAAATCTTTAGTGAAAATTGCCTACAGCTTTCTCTCTCTTTGAGCAGTACACTAACATGATCCAAGAGGAGTGTCTTAATTATGGTAATTATAGGATTTAAAATTCATTAAATAAAATATTGAGGCTATTCAAACTCAGATTTTTGAAGGATTATAGTGTTTGACAACACTATGAAAGGTTTAAGTGCGTAGTTTAACTGCCAGAATTGGTTTGTGTTTTGCCCTCATTACTCAGCATGAAAAACATGTTTTAAGTGGAATCTGCAGCCCACTTTCAACTGTCAGTCCAAATACGTCTATTCGCAAGCTGAGAAATTAACACAGCTCACGATGCTCTGGTGACACCCATCAAGCAAGAACAACTGGTTGGTTTCGGCATAACTATTTTCACTCCATCTCACATCCAATTTGTGGCTTTCTATGATTTACTTTTAAAGAAAACAGAGGACCCTTGTTGTGAAGGGTGGGTAGTTAAATGACTAAAGTTAGAATTAAAAGATATTGTCTGTTTTTCAGACTCTGCCTTTCTGGCCACTGGCTCTTTTACTGTGGAGTGGGGCTGGTAGGAGGCAGCTATTGGCTTTTCCTCACCTATATCTCCAGGTGGCCCCTAACCAGTACAATGGCAATGTATTTTCACAGTTTCTGGTGTCTATTAGGTAAAATCAGGGGAAAGAGAGAAAAGCAAAAATCCCTCTGTGCTTGATCTGGTAATTTCTCAGAACAGTCTGTTGTTCTTGGGGACAATAACCTCCATTGGAGTAAATGGAACCAGACTGATAAAAAAAACCAGTGAATGTAAGACCAGAATTAAGATCTTAACTGTCAAAAATAGAACATTAGAATTACATTTGTCATAGATATCTTTGTGGTGAAGAAGGTTTTATTTGGGGAGGAATAACCGACTGTATCAGTACAGGCTGGGGGATGACCTGTTGGTAAAGAGCTCTGTGGAGAAGGACCTGGGGGTCCTGGTTGATGACAGGTTGGCTATGAGCCAACAGTGTGCCCAGGGGGCTAAGAGAGCCAATGGGATCCTGGGATGCATCAGGAAGAGTGTGTCCAGCAGGTCGAAGGAGGTGATCCTCCCCCTCTACTCTGCGTTGGTCAGGCCCCACCTGGAGTACTGTGTCCAGTTCTGGGCTCCCTGGGATAAAAAAGACAGGGACCTTCTGGAGAGAGTCCAGAGAAGAGCGACAAAGTTGATTAGGGGTCTGGAGCATCTCCCCTGTGAGGAAAGACTGAGTGAGCTGGGTCTGTTCAGCCTGGAAAAAAGAAGACTTAGGGGGGACCTAATTAGTGTTTATAAATATCTTAGACATGGGATGCAGGGGGAATTGACCAGCCCCTTTTCAGTGGTCTGTGGAGACAGGACAAGGGGCAATGGCTGTAAACTGGAGCATAGGAAGTTCCGCACCAACATGGGGAAGAACTTTTTCCCAGTGAGGGTGACAGAGCACTGGAATAGGCTGCCCAGGGAGGTGGTGGAGTCTCCTTCTCTGGAGATATTCAAGACCCGTCTGGACACCTATCTGAGTGATATGTCCTAGGGAGCTGCTTTGGCAGGGGGGTTGGACCCGATGATCTCTTGAGGTCCCTTCCAACCCCTACGATTCTGTGATTTCTTCGGAGTACTGATCCATCACAATAGCCACAGACAGAGTGAGGCTAGATCCGATTTATGACCACCATATTTAGCACCCTCCCACCTTTCTGAAGCAGAGTTCAAGAAGCAAATTTTTAGCATCTACCTTCAGGTTGCTTTGCAACAAAAAGCCAAGTCCGTGGGGACAGCTTAGATTTAGAAGGGTTCCTTAAAATGCCTTGTGCTTGCCTGTCAAAGTCTCTTCATTCAAGACTGGAGAATTGCAGCTTGGGTGCCAGCCCCCTGCCCCGGAATTTTAGACCTGCACTCAAAGCAGAGCCCTGTTAGAGACCATGTGGATATAAAAAGCAACAGGTTTCAAATCTGAAGCAAAGCATCTGATGATGAAAATGTCCATTTGAAACACCACTCCTGGGATCCAAACCTATGTTAGCAAGGAATGGTACTCGTTGTGTAGGTGTGGCACAAAGGTGTACGTGCAAACTGAGCATGCTGGGCAAATGCAAGTTATCACAAGAACGATAATGGCATGTTGACATAGAGCCAAACCATGGCATTGGCTAGAAAATAAGAAACAGAAAGCATTCTTGGATATTTTTACAGATTTTCAGCCAAGTCTAACTCATTGAGAAACCCCCTACTTCTTCTAGAAAAATCCAAAATGATGTGGGGATGTGCAGAAACTGCTTTTCAAAATGAATGCTGTATTACCACTTTTTTGTAGGTTGATGAATTTTCCTTAAATTGTTTCTGGTGTATAAAATACTGTGATCATTTCTATTAAAGCATATAGAGAAAGGAAGCTGCTTGTCAGGATAGTATCTCAGAACTTTTTCCAAAGGGGACCCCACAGGAATAGAAGGAAAATAAACATTTTGTCTGCAATGGTTGCTGTCTATAGTGGTCTCACAGGTCATGTGTGTGCATCAGCTCAAGTTTGCAGCACTGTGTTGCTTGGTCCAACTGTGTCCATCCATTCTATTGGTTGAATTTTGGTTCTCTTCCCTGTTCCTGGTTTGGTTGGTTTTTTTTTTTTGGGTAACAGACTCACCCCTGTCCTGATCCAGGGAGTGGCCAACATGAAAGTGATATGAGTGATCAAGGTGCGTGATCATGGTCTGAGCTATGGAGCTGACACAAACACCTGGAGGCATGGAAGAAATAGGAAATAATTTTCTCCAACCAGGAGAGGGCACAAACTTCATTGTGCAGTAGTATGAAATCATATGTGCATATCCATGGGCAAAACCCATGCCTGATTACCTCAAACCTTTGACATTTGTTGCATGTATAAATAATGGAGGACCCTTTTTCTGGTAATCCTCATGTTCAATGGAATGCTTTCCTGAAAGACTGCAACCAGAGATCCATTCTCCTGCTCTTCATTTTCACATGTATTCCATGCCAGGTACCTTTTATAATCCATCTGCTTCTCACCAGATCAGTAATTTTGTTTGCTTTTCTGGCAGACAGGTCCTCAGAAGCTTTGCCAAAAATATCCTATGTCCCAAGTTATTTTTAAAAGGTGCAAAAGTGGAGGAAAACCAAAGTGAATCCAAGGTAAATAGTTTGCATTCCTTTCTGTATTTCAGATTCTGTAATAGCTCAATAGTAGCTTAAAAATTTTGAAAGCTAATGAGAATTCAGAGCAGACATTTTCCATTAAAAAAAAAAAAGAAAAGAAACTATCTAAAATTGCCTCATTTCAGGAAAGAACAGAAGGCCAAGTTTCTTTCCAAAATATCAAGGACAGTCCTTCATTGTATTGGCCTCTTAAGAAGAATAGAGTGTATGAGCTTTTGTAGCTTGTATTGAAATACTAGTTTGGGTTTATAAGCTGCCATGCTGAACTCAAGCCCAACTGAATTGCTGCTAATGGGTGAAACGACAATCTCTTCAGTTTGCAATAGACATATGTCAACATTGCAGCTGGAACTAATCACAAGTAGTCATCATGACTGGGAGTAACTGAAACTTTTCTTGAATGTAGATAGCTAAGACTGAATGGACGTGAAAACTAATTCATCCTCTCACGCTTAATATCTCATTTCTCCAAGCAAATGAGGAAAAGGGCAGAGGTTCTATTTCACAGGACATTGGGCAAGTTTGACATTTGTCTTCATGTGTATAACAAACAGAACTTCAAAATGTCAACATTCACAGTGTAAACAAAATCAATCACTTGTTTTCAGTTGAAATGTTTCATTCTGACAAAATCTAAACATTCAGATTATTTTTCACTCCTTTTCAGTTATACTGGAAAAATGTTAAGATACAGCATCATTCATAGATTTCATTCCTAAGATGAAAAATAGAATTATTTTCTTCTGATATTGAAAAATGAACTTTCTCCTTCCTGCAGATAAAAAGACCTTTGCTGAAATTATGCAACTTCAGGGGATGCTTGACTTAGAAAACGCCTCTATCAATATTTTCCACACTGCAAATCTCCTTTGAGGAAGTTAAGTGGTGCTCCACAGGCAGGTATGTAAGGTTGCTATCTATAGAACCATTTGTACTGATTTGAAACCTGTAAGGTGGGTAATCACTTTGGTTTTCAGTTCTTGTTAATGAACAAACATCTCAAACATGCTAAAGAATCTTTCCAAAAGCCTGGTTACAGTTATGAGTCATAGATTTTTGAAGACACTGAAACAAATCTTGTGGTTAATGATTTAAATTTTAATTATCTTTAATATGCTTGGGATACTTTGGATAGGTTGCATACTCCTTACACTCCACTTACCCTATAGAAGCAGGGACTACACTCCTGCCTTTGAAGTGTTTCTTGTACTTGCTTTTGGAAATTGCTCCTTGAAAAAAATGAAATCTTTATGAAATAGCTAAGACTGTTTTACCTTCACTGGAAAAGAAAGCAAATTTCATGAGTATTGAAACCATCAGGCATTCAATAACAAAGAAAGGGTCTCTAAAACAAATTTCTGTGGGAAGACACTAAAAATTTACTCAAACTAACTTTGAGACCTGACTAAGCAGTGTGAAGTGGACGGAAGGGTTCTCTTCCAGGTAGTTGCCTAGTGGTTGCAAAACCAAACATGACCACATTATTTCAATGATGTATCTGTTACGTAGTGATAATTTGTTTTAGTCATGTGATAATGTGTTTATATCAAAGTATATAAATAAGAGGATATACTTAAATATACTTAAGGACAGATCACATTTTCATTAGTTTAATTGCTATTGCCTGGAAAAAGATGCTTGTTGAAACTGAAAAGAAAACTTTGTGATCTGAAGAACAAACAGTATGTTGTATGACTTGGATTTAGTAAAAGAAAAAAGTTGCTCTCCTTACAGACCTACATTACCAACATCCTTCATGTGAGTTTAACTAAAGTGTGTATGGCTGCTACTCAGATGAAAATGAGAGTAGTTTATGATTTAAAGTATAATTTGTGGTTAGGATTATTATGAAATTTATACCACAATCAGTACCAAAGAATATGTGGTCTCTGTTTGAAAGTATACTTCAGAATAAAAAGTTAATGAGAATTTTCTTTTTTTGTGTGGTCCATTGTCTGGCTCCTGTTCCATGCTGTAGCTTGGGGAGCTCTACAGAAAAATCACAAATGAAATTTCGATTTTGCCAGAGGAATGGGAGATTTGCAGTGTACTTCCCTGAGGATAAAATTGCATCTCATCTAAAAGGAAATGAATTTTTTTCCCTAGGGTTTCAAAAAACTAGCATTGCTTTCTCAAGCTTCTGTTTAGACAACAGTAAAAGAAGGCTAAACGTTATCTAGGGTCTTCAATGGCTCTTCTATCAAGCTCCCTTTCAATAAGTGAGATTTCTACCATTTTGCCAAACAGACCAGTGCAGAGGGGGTCTGCAGCCACATTAAAAAATTATCCATCTGCCAGGTGGGTCAATTTTGTCATTCTTAATGACATAGCCCCTCCCTGTTTAAACTCCTGGGAGCCACCGGTGTGGGATAGCACAATTAATTTTGGTAATGATATCAGGATTTGGCCTGGAATCTGCTCAGGGAGTACTCATACCAATATCTTCATAAATCTCTGGACTTTTTCTTTCAGTCTCACACCAATTCTTTGTATGTGTTACAATGACAAGCAGAAAGACAGAAATGTCAAAGAGCTCTTCATGAGTGGTTTTATGAGACTTCCATGGCCTCAAAGTCTCTTCTCCCTCCATGTGTAACAAGTTAAGTAAGAAATTTAAAAGGAAAAGGAGCACTGACAAATGGCCTGTTGAGGCTCAGTCTAGTTTTTCTCCTTTCTCATCTGCTTTTTCCAGAATGACTCCTGAGGGGAAAAAAGCACTTAAAATACACTCTTGGTCCTGACCCATGTCCCATTGCTTCCTCATTCCTCCCATGATCCAGAAAAAAAGCACTTAAATGGGCTCTTCGGGACAATTCACGCAGCTCCTTTCTCTCATCTACCTTTATGCTCTAGGAGGTAAAGGTGCTTGAAAGGAACAGTTTTGTTGATACTCAGCTCAGTTTCCCTCCCTCTGCCCTGATTGTGTTTCCAGCTGATTGGGTTTTGCAAGTCTCCTCCTCCTTGACAAAATAAATCTCACAGCATATGATATCATGCTAAAGATCTTGAACTGAATGTTACCTTACAGCTTCCATTGCACTAACGATTGTTGCATATGGGAAATATGGACTTTGTGATGACCTGGTAAAGTAGCTGGCATGTCATTTTCTGTTTCCTCTTTATAGCAAAGATGTATCAGGATATTAAAAATATTTAGACTTTGCTCTTTCTCAAGGGCGACAAAGTTGATTAGGGGTCTGGAACATCTCCCCTATGAGGAAAGGCTGAGTGAGCTGGGACTGTTCAGCCTGGAGAAAAGAAGACTTAGGGGGGACCTGATTAGTGTTTATAAATATCTTAGACATGGGATGCAGGGGGCATTGGCCAGCCCCTTTTCAGTGGTCTGTGGGGACAGGACAAGGGGCAATGGCTGTAAGCTGGAGCATAGGAAGTTCCGCACCAACATGAGGAAGAACTTTTTCCCAGTGAGGGTGCCAGAGCCCTGGGACAGGCTGCCCAGGGAGGTGGTGGAGTCTCCTTCTCTGGAGATATTCAAGTCTCGTCTGGATGCCTATCTATGTAATATGAGATAGGGAGCTGCTTTGGCAGGGGGGGTGGACCCAATGATCTCTTGAGGTCCCTTCCAACCCCTACGATTCTGTGATTCTGTCTCTGTGATTCTGTGATTCTGTCTTTGCTATACGCTGAACCATTGACCAGGAGCAAGTTCAAATTTGTGAGATTATATAAAGGCAAAGATTTTTGTTGTAGTTCTCTGCTGTAGTGATGGTGAAAGGTGAGGCAAAGAGCATAACGCAGAAGCTTGTCTCAGGATTCTGGGGCTCCCTTCAATTGCTGAAGCGAGGGCATCTGCTACTGCTAAAGTGCCTTCAGGTATTCTGCACCCCTCCAGCTGCCAGTCCAAAAGAGTCCATAGGTCTGCATCCCATCTGCTGGAACATTGTACGTCTCAGATACTCTTGGGGCATTTAGGGGCTTAAGGTGTCTGGGCAACCTCACTGAGCTTCTTACATCTGTCTCTGGAGCATCAAGCTCTTTGCGAGGGAGAACTTGAATAAATATGGTTAAGAAGTAAGAAGAAATCTCACTTTCTTGTGCTTATGGTTACATAAGAAAAAGGGGAGAGGGAATTAGGAAATACCATCAGAAATATAGCTTTGCAGTGAAATTAGATTGTTGGCCATTTGTGATAGACTGAGGAAGAAAAGAGAATATGTTCAGCCAATTTTGTCCTTTGCATCACAGTATTTTTAAGAAGTCATTGACTTGAGAAAAAAAAGTTGCAGATGATTTCCAATGTAATCAAAGTCAATCTAGCCCAATCTAATAATTAAACAGAAACGCTCCGTATCGCATTCATGGGTCCAAAAGTTCCTGTTGTATTAGCGGTGTCATCAAATACAGTGTTTTAGAACCAGCTCTACTAAAGAGTCCATGTCTGAGCCAGTCTGCCTCACTGGAAGGCTGACTTGAAGGAAATCACACCTGAAAGAAACATCTCCATGGAAGGAAGAGACAAGACAACTGGGAACCACGCTGTTGGAGTGAGACTTTAAGAGTCATGAACCCTTTCTCTGAGAGACATACAGTGCAGCATGGTCATCAACACAGGACCAAGGTGGTTCAACACCAAACTGTCCTCCCTTATGGCTTCAATTAAGGAATTAACATTTCTAGCTGGTTGAAAGGGTAGATTTTTTATTCTCAGTATAAAGCATCTCTAAAAGAAGAACACAAGACAGCAGCTTGCTAGAGGAAAACTGTTGCCACAGTCACATGCTCCTGTTTTGTATGGATCCTCAGAGCAATCTTTAGGACATATGTCCAGGTAAGATATGTGCACAGGACAGCTTAGCACACCCACTGCATCCCAGATTTCTATTGCTACAACAGGCAGAACAAAACAGCTCCCATTACTTTTAACAGAGCCAGTTGGTGTCCTAATGAATATATCTAGCACAGCAGCTCTGGCTCTGTACCAGCAATGTGAATGTTAAGAATTATGCATATGTGAAGCAGGGTAGTTTGTCATATATTTCTGGAAAATAGTTTAAAAACCTGGCTTTAATAGTGGGCATGTTGACAGCGACTGGGCTTTGCTGGCCAAGTCCCTCAGATATCAACCACTGTAGCATCAGAACTATTTTGACGTCAAAACAAAACAGGCTATTTACTATTTGAAGTTAAATTAAATCCAGAGAGCATGATGCCATTACAGAGCTGGAGTCCTCAGCTGCTTTGTCCAAATGAGCTGAGCAAGGTCTATGTTATGAACAACACCATAAAATACAGGGGCCAAGTTTCATTCCTGTGAAAATCAAGAGCAATATTGGTTAAAGAAAGAGTGCATCAGGCCAGTGACGCTAGAGAAGAGCTGCACTAGAGAATTTACAATGCAGAATACATTTCATACTTGTTTTGAGTACTCATCATTGCAAATGGGATTGTTGGCAAATAACTAATTCTTCAGATATTGGTGTAATAACACCAAAGAATTTACAGTGATTTAAAGCAGTTATATCAGTTAAATAATGCTGCTCCAAGTTTAGGTGGGGAGATTCTACTGCCCTGTCATGAGAGAAACTCTGAAAGTTTCCTTGGGGGTCCTTAAGAAACCCTGGGAATAGAAAGTACCCTGGAGAGGAAGAGCCACAGCAGATGTCCTGCTGCTTCTGCTCCCCTTCCCAGGAGCATATTGCTCTTCCTCACCTGGTGGAGGCATCATCCCTCCCGTCCCTATGTTGTTTGTTGCCAATGCAGGTGCTCTCCCTACTTGCTCTGGTCAAGCTGCCCTAGGTCCCCTGTATCCCAAAATGTTGGCACATGGATGTCTGCTGGATTGTCTGCCAGGGTCCTTGGCTTCCCTGGGGTGTGTTCTTGCTGGAGAAACATGCTGAGTTTTTACAAGGTGATTGTTGGGCAGCCTGATTTTCTCACTTGGCCTGCTACTGTTGTACAGGTAGTGAGTAAGCAGTGGCCAACCACATCAGCTGAGCATATCTACTGTGGGGGACCATGTGGTGGGAACCAGAGGAGGTCTGGACCCCAGCTGGCTTCAGAAACATGCTGTTTATCCCATTGCTCCTCTGCTCTGACAGAGCGAGTCCCCTCAGACAGCTCCTGGGATCTACCTCTCACCTTTCCCATGGGCAGGAATTTGTCTTCTGAACCTGCTTCCCTCTTCAGATGGGCAAAACTGCCTCAGAAGACTCTGAGACCTCATCCTGAACCAGCTCCTCTGAGAAAGAGAGGTCTTTCTCCTTGGGGGCTCCTTCTTCCAGTGAGGAAGGAATGCCCTGATGTTTCCTTGCCAATGGGAAATCATTTTTCTGTGATTTAGACTGCCTTGAATCTGTCCTGCAAAGATGCTTCTAATGCAGATCATTGCAAATTAGTAAATGCTAGGTACATATCAACTTAGGTGCTCAAAGAGGCTGGCTATTTCCTTAAAGAATTAAATTTAAGAGAAAATGTTAACCTTTATGCCCTTCAGAAAGGATGTAAAAAGCAATTTAAAATTTAGTGTAAATGAATCTTCCTGGCTTTTAGAGGTCTACAGAGAGTCACGACAACTCCCAGTGTTCAGTGCAATTTCAGAATGTGCTTATGGTAGCTCACTGTGCTAGTTTGGGCTGGGATAGAATTACTTTTCTTTGTAGTAGCTAGTATGGGGCTGTGGTTCAGATTTTATTTTTATAAATAGAATATTTTATATTTAGAATATTAGAATATTTTATTTTTATATAGATATATATAACACAACAGCAGCAACCATAGTTATAATAATAATAATTATTCCAATTATAATAATCTTCCTCTGTTATGCTATTAAACTTTATCTCAACCCATAATGGTTTTTTTTGATCCTCCCATCCCATTGCAGGGAGGGGGTATGAGCCAGTGTCTGTGTGGTGCCGAGTTACTGGCTGGGATGAAACAACACCACCGGTACACAAAAGAAAGGAGAAAAGCAGCTGAATTAGCAGGCAGACCAAGCCCAGCTAGACTGCTCTGTGCCACCAAATACTCACATTGTAACAGCTGCTGGAAAAGCCTTCTTCCATCTCCAACTGCCCAGGAGACCTTAGGGTCCCTTTTGCAACCGGCAGACCTGAACACAGTAATTTATGGGTTTTTTGATCTCGTGCTTGGCAACTATAGCACAAGCAAGAGCCTTGGGAAAAGTACTGTGCAGCCAGATTAAGAAATTCCCTTGCTAGATAGCTAATGCACAAGAATTCATGACTTCAAGACTCATTCCAGTCCAAAATACTGTCTCCATAGCAGTGTGTACAGGCATAGTGCAGGACATTAGGCACTTGTAGAAGAGTTTCTTTCTCTCCTAACGAAAGTAATGGAAGCAAATCAGCCTTGAAAACAAAAATGCTTGCATATTCAGCCAAAGGCATTTAAAAAGAGTCTTCCCAGATTAAAAAAACCCCACAACACCGGTATAAATTTTCCTAAAGAGGTGTTTTTGGAAAGAGACAAAAAGAACAAATAAGGGAAACTAAAGAAAATGCCCTGACTTCACAGAAAGGTTATAGTGTGCTCATGTGCCATCCGGTGCCCTGATGGACAAGTGCCAATTTAATTTACTTCACACAGAATCTGTATCATTGTGATGGCCATTGAGGAGTCACTGAACAATGACAGGTAAATGATGTGTCTGTGTTTTGAATTGTTTCTGAATCCCACCAGATTGAAGACTCAGAAGATGAGGTTTCCACACCAGGGTGGCTACCAAAGGCCCCTCTCAGGGCTATTGCTCTTCTCCTGTTCTCCTCAGTTTTTCTGTGCAGAATAGGAAATCTCAGACTTGCTTTGTTTCTGCCCTGCAGTTGTCAGTCTTACCTGGGGTTTCTAAATGCTAATAGTACAGCAAAAGTTAACAACTGTGTAATTTAAAAATTAAAATTTAAAAACATGCACAAGGCTTCCTGCAAGCACAGAAGTTCTGGTGGAATCAGGTGGGTATAAAGGCTCAGGGATGGTATGTGATGCAAGAATAGATCTTGTAGCCCTTTCATTAGTCTTTTCATGTACTCTGTAAGGCTTTCAGCAACCCTTATGGGTTGCAGTTTCAAACTTTCACAGAGTTTCAACTTAAGGAAACCCTGTCTTGTATTCTTCTGATAAATAAGTGCTTATTCTCTGTGTAAGCACAAGGGAAAAATGCACATGTTAGTATTTTATAAACATGCCATGAAAAGCCGTTTTGTAGGTTACAGCAGAGAAGTTAATTTTCTAAGCGTTCAGACCCAATTGCAGAATAACAAAAGATGATAGTTGAACAAAAATGCTATTGTTTCACGGGGAAGCAATTAGGCTGGTGATGGCAGATCTCAAGTGAGAATGTAGTTCCTCAATGAGCTATAATTACCTGCTATTTGCCAAAATTGCCATTAAAATAAGAACACTGTCATGATTGAAAACCCTAATTACCTAGGATTTGAAGGTTTGTGGAAACTGTTGTGCTTTTAAAGGGCTAACTACACTATTAATAGAGGTTTTAAATCGGAATTAGATTGAAGCATCCTACAAGTTTCATATGGTGTACTATCGCTGCTTAAGATGAACAGTTTAAGTGTTGGATTTTTTTTATAAAGTCTCGATCATAATGGAATAATTTTTGTTGGCTGAATTGGACCCACATTGCACTGTTTTCTTTCTCTTCCAAGGGCCATATGCTTTCACACCAAGAACAAATTTCATCCTTTACGTGGGACAGATCATGAATAAAAATGAAGTGTTGGAGAAAGAAAAAGAAATGTGGCTATGATTATATCATGTTTATGTCCACAGTGGACAGATGAAAGCAATAACATAAAGTTGTTATTTTAGTAATTATAAACCCAGAATTTTTAATGATTTAGAAGCTAACTTCATAAGAATGTGCTCTGGAGAAGGTTTCAATGGCAGGACTGAAACTGAGTTTAACATTCAATTTCTTGAAAATGCCTGAGAGGAGGCTTTTTTTTTGGTGAATTTATGGGACTGAAATTGTTGTTGATATAAATACTTAAGCCATACTCGTACTTCTGGTACCTAAACACTCACCTTGTGATTTGGATTCAGTTCTCTGTGTAGCCATGGGTGAAGGAAATGGTTGTGTTAGAAAGGGTGAATGGTACACAGGCTTCAAGAGAGCTAAATGGTCCTGAGTATAAAATAAGTAACGTGCCCATAACCTGTTATATTTATAGTGTAAAGTTGACACAGGCTATTAACAGACAGGCACAATAAAGGGTAGGTCTGAAGAGGTGAATGGTATGTTTCAAAAAGTGCTAAAAAATTTTAGCAGCTGCTTACCAGGTTTAATAGAATACAACAGGTAAATATGTAAGAAAAGACACATCTTTCCTCTTAAATGACTACTAAAAAAAGGCTTCTTTTACTTTGGAAGCTGCATAAAGTGATTAAGATGTAGGTTTTTGAGGTGAGCTTTTTATATCTTAATTTACCAGCCATGCCAATGCTTGTCATGAGAATTGCCCTGGGGATGTCTAGAGGTTGCTTGAAATTTAATGACAAGGCTGAATAAAGAGGAGACTTGAGAAGTGGGATGAGTGGGAAATGTGGGAGAGGAGAGGAAAACCAGCTGCAGAAATGATGATACTGTTGTGGATAGACTTGTGAAGGCTGATGTAGAAAGAATGAGAGGAGGTTGACACCATTTGAAAGAGCACGGTCCAACTCTTCTCTCTTGTATGGGGACCTCATTCAACTAGAAAAGAAACTATGCTTTTTGAAGTGTAGGAAGGGGGCTTTGATAGTCACTGGCACAATTTTATGAGGGTTGTAGCAAAGTCCTCACTAACAGAGATTTCCAAAAGAAAACTTAATCTTTTTCTTTTTCATGAGACATTTGCTTGTCAAAGAGGTTCTGGCCTGAGTGTGTGAATGAGTAGATAGGATGCTATAGTTTGTGTTACAGGAAAGATTGGACTAGATTATCAGAGACCTTTCTGGCCTTACAACATTTCCACTGGAGAATGTGAGAAACCTGCTGGTTCCTGCATCTGGAGTTCTTTGTATATTCATCAAATGAACTACTAAAACTTATTTGTAACAAATTAAAATATAGGCTGAAGAACTGAAAAAATAAATAATGAGAAGTCAAAATAAAAATTCTTCTGGGATTTTGACTTCTGTATCCCTTTACAGTCATGCTGGGGCAACAATAGGAGGACTACTATAAAACTCGTCTTCTGATAAAGTTCTTTAACACTGTCCTACCCACTACCAGACGGTACTTATGTCACTAAAAATGTACAACATTAGCTACAAGAAAGTATGAAATCATTTGCTTCCTGTGGTTTTTTGTCTGTGTGACTTTGAAAACAGTTTGGTCCATATGCAGCTTTAAAACCACTCAGCATAATAAGTGGAGGATCAAAATTCTGCCTTAATAATCTGCACTAAACCATTTCCTCAGCTCATCAGCTTCATCTCCTAATTATAGTAATTGTTCATTAATAACACATTATGCCTATATTAACTTTTTATTGTGTTTCTTAGTATGCATGTAATTAAAAATAGATAGCCTTAATAATGATTTTATTAATTAAAGTTTAATTATATATTTGTTTTTTAATAATTTCTTACTTCAGGTAGGAATGTTTCTTATAGGCTGTGGGCTCAGGACTGAACTTCTTCCTGGGCTCCAGTAACCAGAGGAATCCACTTTTCTGTCACAGGGAGAAATACCATTTCTGTGGCAGCTAGATTAGATTAGACTGGGGACTTTTTTGTAGGGAATGATCGGACGCACGGTAGGGCACTGATGTCTACAACAATGGGTCTTTTGTGAGTAGCACTGGGAGAACACAGTGAGTTCAAGTATCTCTTACTGGAAACAGTCACAGGAAAAGATTTTAAAAATTGAAAAACAGACTTTTTATGCTAGTCTAGCAGAAGGCACAAGGAAAAACAAAAGAAACACTGAGCAGAAGAGTCGTATTTCCCTTCTGTACAAAATAAAACCTCGCTGGATAGGAAAGACAGGTATCAAATAAAATACTTTTAATGATGGTGGGGACCAGAAAATGAAATTTAGTAGTAAACTTGTGAACAACACAACAGAGATTTAAGAGCATGATACTGTACAAATAAGAACAGTATTGGTCATTCTTTTCAAGATAATGTGAAGAAGACAAGAATATTTAGTTTTCATACTGGAAAGCAGAAAAAAACCCACAAAAAACATTCCTTTGTAAATGACATTGTAGTTTTCTCTTACATGTTCCCTTTTGCATTCAGCCTGAGCTGTCACCTGCCAGCTTCTGCCAGCCCGGCCGTATAGACCCACTGAGGTCTGTAGGAAAGACAGAGGAATGCAGTATAACTCTGTGTTGCAGTTTGGTGTAACTGTGCTGCTTCAGTGGCTTTTGTAAGCTGCAGTTACAGCTTTCTGCAAGCCCCATATTTTGAAAACATTGGTACAGTCAAGGCCAAATTTGAGACTAAGCCTATCAGAGCTGGTCACAGCGCCTCTGGGAATCACATATAGGAGGAAAAACCTGCTGGCAGGGGCACTTTGCCACCGGAGCGGGAGTGAGAAGATGGAACAAGCTGCACAGAGGCCAAGGCCAGGCCCGCAGGAGGGGGGGTGGTAAAGAATGAGAAGAGAAAGTTTCCCCTGCAGCTCGTGGTGGAGACCATGGTGAAACGGGTGTCCCCCCGAAGCCCATGGATG
>VZTU01021370.1:60890-240307 GCA_013400835.1 Zapornia atra | reverse complement strand
GGGGGGGGGAAGGAGAAGTGATAATATCTGGGGAAGAAAAGCAGCTTGTGTGGGATCGCCGGAACCCCACTGCCCATTCCCTGCCCCTCCCCGCGCCATGTTGGGGGGGGAAGAAGGGAGTGAAATCGTGATGAGTTTTAAGTTTGCTAAGAAGGGAGGGGTGGGGGGAAGGTGCTTGAAGACCTGGCCGCTTCTTATCTCGTTCTGGTTCACTGGGTGTAGTAGTTGTAGTAAGTAGTTATAAATCACTTTTCTTTCCTTTATTCTGTGCTGCGTCTGTTTTGCCCATTGCACTAATTGGAGAGTGAGCCCTCTGGCCTTATCTCAAGTCCTAAGCCTCCCAATATCTATTTTCTCCCCTTTTCGGCTGAAGGGGGGAGTGAGCAAGCGGCTTGCTGGGTATTTGGCCTTTGGTTAGGGCCAAAACCACCACACTCTGAAACATGTTTTATGTGGTGGAAAAAAAGATCTCCAAAAGCCAAGCAAACAACTCACAAGAAAACTCGTTAAATGTTGCCCCAGTTTTCACTGGATACCTTTTCATGCTGCCAGTGGTGGCAATTATCACAACAGGGCATCAAAGATGTGTTTTAGGGAGGTTTGTAAAGGTCTGTCAGAGATATTCCCCACCATCCCCAAGCTAAAAGCCATCCTGGGAAAAGCAAATTTCCATTCTCTAGCTGTCAGTAAAAGAGATTTCCACCCGAGCACCTAGCTGGATGGTGAAGAAAACATCAAAAAAACCCTACTCAGGGTCAGAGTAGGGTATGGAGCAGAACAATGTATGACCATCCAAATGTGGGCTGCAAATGCAGACAAAAAGTATGTATTAGGGACACTTGGTATGTCTCCAAAGGAGCCTTTCATCACAGCGAGGGCTGGAAAAGCTTGATATTACAAAAATCTGACTGCCCAGAGAACATCAGCCCCAAAGCCTCACCCAGGAGCTGTGATGTTGAACCTAACATCTTGGCTTCAGCTGAGCTGGGCTGTGGGGAATTTTTCAGAAAGACACATACTGTGAATTTTAAGAACATCATAGGAGTAACCATGATCATAAAAAAGCTTTAATTTTAGACAAAATGTTATTTCAATGAAGCCACGAATGCAGTAATTTCTTGTATTTTTACTTCTCTATGAGCTAATAATTTCCATATACCAAATACTGCTATAGAGATGAAATTAAATGGAGTCATGAGGAAAAAGAATGAGAGATTTCCTGAATTAAGCAGAAATAGGCTAAAAGAATGCCAAAGGTGGGGTTTTTTTAAGGATTTTTTTCACTGTGTTATACTGAGCACTGTCTGCAAGTAATGTCAAGTGAGCTATTTTCCTGCCAAGTAGCATGCTGGATTGCAACCATGAGTTCAATAATTGCTTGTACCTCTTGATGATGAAACATCTTGGCTTTCTGTGAAAAGAAATATGGCTTTCTGCTCTGTACAAAAAGACAGAGGTTCCTGAACTGCAGCGTCTGAGGGAGAAACCTTGGAATATTAAAAGCTTGTCTGAGAGCCTCAGTCACTCCTGATTGTGTCCGTCTCCCACTTCTGCCTGGGGGAGAGTGGCAGATGGGAGAGACCAGGGAACAAACTGCTGGAAAATATCTTACCAGTGCCAGTGATGTAGAAAAGAAAGATGGGGGAAATGACTGATCGTTGTAGTCTAAAGGGGCCAACCGGAGTTCCTACGAGGTGGAGAAACTGTGGCATTACACAACTAACATTTAATCTGGTGGTCCCAAGAGGACTGTATTCCTCTGCTTACAATCGATGGTTTGCAGTTTGATCTGGTGAAGTCTTCCGTCTTCCAAGGTGGTACTTTGGCAACACCAATCTGTGAAGGAAAAAAAAAATAGATAAAAAATACCTTTATTAGCTTAAAAAGGAAAAGCTAAATTCCATCATCACTCATTTTGGGAATATATGCTTGGAAGTAGTCAGATTTGATGACCAACAGTGCAAACCTCAGCAATATGAGTGTAAAGCAGCCATTCAGAAGCCAGCAAAATTTTCAGAGCAAGGATCCATTCAGTGACTGTGTACATCATGTGGGGAGCAGTAACATGACGAGAGACTATTAACCAGTGCTTAACTAATGCTAAATAACAATGACATTCACAGGGCTACATCATGAATTTATTATGATATGAGCTATTACAGAGAATACAAAATGAAACTGTAGTGAAGGGACATAGAAACCCTTCTAATTTTTTTACATGCCCAAATATTTTTTTCTGGAGATGGGCTTCTGCATGGCAGAACAATTCTTTTGCTGGCTGAAACTCTGCTAAAAGAACCCTTGAAAAACAGATGACAAGCTATTGTCCTCTGAGCAGAGCTCTGGAAATAGTGCACTTAGGTCTGAGTTTCAGAAACAAGCTGAGGGATTTTCTTAGTTTCTGCTCAGAAACGGCAGCCACATGCAGAACAGCCCAGGAATGATGAGTTTGTAAAACATCCTGGAAATGCAAGATATCTAATATTGAATCATACAGGGAAATTTGGTTGTTTCCATTTTACAAACAAAAGAACTAACACCAGCCTTATGTAGAGTGTGATCCTCATCTCACAGAATTCCTCTTGCACCCTTTCTTTCTGTAGAAGGAACTTTAGATTAGGCCAGTTGTGAAAAATGAGACCCTAGGGGACAGCTTTGGGGTTACAATGTTGGAAGCAGATGTCTGACTCCAGATAGATTATTAGGCAAGCATGTTAGTTATAGAAGTCTGGCCTAGGACCTTCTCAAAGGCTGGGCTGACATGGCAGGTGCCAGCTCTGTGTATAAGAAGACTTGTGTTTTGTATTGTGACTTATCCTGGCATCACACAGGAGAGTAGTTACAGGTGAGAAGGGTTAGAGAAACAGTTATACTAAATTATGGGAATTTCACAGCTTTGATTCCATCAGAATCCAGAGAGGCAGGCAGGTGATGCAGGAGAAAAAACCACACTGCTTTGGAGTCCACTGCTCTAGGTGTTTGTCATCACCAGCTCCTCACAGAGGTGAGGCTTCACCTTAGGTTGGCTTTTCTTGGTGCTCTCACTACTGCAGGAAAGAGACTGAGACATGCATTCCAGATGGGACCAGCAGTGTGATCTGGGAATGTAACGTTGTGGCACTCGAGCTTGGTGAATGCCTTTGTCACCATCCAGGGCTGCAGGCAAAACCACCTCAGTGGATCAAAGAAATTGAGAGGCATTTCAGAATCTGGATTCACTGTGCTCCACCCTGTTCTGAGGAGTTCAACAGGTGGTATGAGACTACCTGAGATTTCTTATGTAATCAATATTTTTTAATTAAAGACAGATAGAGTATTTTAGTATATTCAACTTCTCATTTGCTTAGAAACCAAACAAAATCCTTAACCCAAAATCCAGACATTGAAGTGACTAAGGGCAGAGTGGAGTGTCTTTTATTCAATTTGTCTTCTCAGATAATCAAAGGACAAAGGTAGCACTTTTAAGACACGGTGGGGTTTTCTGTGCTTTGTCCAAATTGCAACTCTATAACAGCAACTGACAGGGAGATGAAAGTCCCTGAGAACAGAAAGAGCAAAACACTCTCCAGGACAAAGCCACAGTTTGCAAACTGGAGAGGAGAAAGATATCAGTGCAACTAAACTTTAGATCTGCTCTAGGTGATCCTTAAAAAGACAAAGGAAATCATTAAAATAAGAAACATACTTGATAACTAAAGAACAGATGTGGTCCTTATCTTCAAAGACCATAAAATTATAGGAAAAAAGAAGAGGGAAGAATTTGAATTCAGAATTAATGTATAAAAGACGACAGGCATGTTTTGTGGGACGGATGAAGGAAGGATAGCATGGAAATAAAAACAATATGAATATCTATAAATATTTCTTTCTCAGTTCATCCATCACTGCTGTCAGTGATCACCCAGCCTTGACAGGCAAACGGGTAGGCTCTGCTACAGGAAGAAGAGAAGCAAATCTTATACTTCAATGTTCTTGGTGCTGCTATAGCTACAGCCCCATTCATTTTAACTCGTCAGTTGTTAAGTCTTCTAGACAAGAGTGAAAATATACTCCTGTGATCCAATTACTATGAATTTTCAAGTGATCACCCCCCTAAGAATATAAGATGGAGCAGACCATAAAGCTGTCAGGTGATCTTTGAATTAGGTGCTATCAAGCAAATGCACAACTGCTTCATTTGTTCTTTGAAGCTTGCTCTACCAGTTCAGCCCTCCTTGGAGGAAAATGCACTAAATACGGACTTGAAGTAATAGAGACACACAGACCTGTCACTAAGCAGTCTGTCATAGGAGAACACAGCATTTTCTTATGTCCAAGTAGCTGGGGAAAATTGCTCCCCCAGCCTTTGTTCACTGGACACCAGGTGCAGCAGCATTTCCTACAGCAGCCTCACACTGGAAATGTGTGCAACAAATGGCAGAGGGACACTTGGCAGTCAAGGAGCAGATGCAGGTGCCTAGAGCTTTGTAGGTGCTCAGAACTTCTGAGTTAAGACTTTGGAAAATGTCAGTCTTGACCAGGACTGGTAGGTGGTATCTGTTCGTATCCTACTCAGTGTGATGTGTGGGTTACTGTACTGAATGGGAAAAATACATTAAGCTGCTTTTCTGCAACATACAGTACAATCACAGAACCTAATTTTTTTCCAGCCCTTTAGAACAAAAGCTACAACATGAATTGGTGGTTGCTTAGGTAAGTAATACAATGGCAGGAAGGGAAGGCTTGTGAAGTGTATGACATTTCCTGACTGCTTTATTAATTCCAAGTTAAGCACACTCTTAAGTGCTTCACAGAAGTGGGGTCAATGGCACTGACAGTTTGCAACGCTGCACCTTGTGGCAGCGATGCATAAAAGTTGAGGCACAAGGATTGTTTTTTCCCCCCTTAAGCTGTGGAGAGCTGCATGCTAGCAATGCTTTTCTCATGGTAGTCCTTCCTCCATCAGCGCTTCTGCTTGGTGGCAAAGATCACTGTTATGTAGGATGTGTTGTTTTTTGGATTACTTGCAAAACAGAGGTCGTGACCATGTCTGGTCATTAAGAATCCCCAGGCGCTCTTTGATAGCAGAGTGATAACTTTAGTACTCTGGCCAAAGTCCAAGAAAGGATATAAATTCTACCTAGACTACCTTAAATCCCCTTAGCATTTCAGTTACACACTTTATTCCTTTCTTCTTAGTCTCATGATGAGATTTAGGATTGCTGCTACAAAATGGCTACAACAGAAATGTCTCCTTTCTGACTCCAGCATTTGCAGATCCTTCTGGGTTAACAGCAGCACAGCAGCACTAGGAAGCATTGCTGAATTAATAGATTAATTGGCTTGTTGCTGTATATTCATATTCTCCACTCTTCACACTTTCAGGAGGATGTTCTTTTCCAAGGGATTTATTAAAATACACCCAAGAATACACCACCAAGGAGAGAGGGAGGGAAAATAGCTATAAGCTATTCTGACTGGTACCAATGTAGCATATAATTGAATGTTATTTCCATACATTCCAGCCAAATGTAGCCATCTATAAGAAACAAGAGCATCTCTTTGGACTTTAGATTGTTCTTGAATGTAGAAGAATTTTTTTCTCATAAATAGTTTTCAAACTGGGAGGAATATTATTGCTAAATTATATTTTAATAGCTAGTTTGTTGTTTCTGTTTCTGAAGCCATCATAAAGCATCCATAAAGTGGTATTTCTCTTGCATTTTACATGACTCCAGGGCTTGCTGTTCTCGCCTGTCAGGTCTTTTCAAATCACTTAACGTTTACTGGAACAATTCTACACTGCAAGATTTGCTGCTCATCCAGCGTGGTGTTTGTATCACAGCTGCTACACCATTGCCATCTCAATAAGAGGAAGCATTTCTCACCACTTCGTTAGTATATAGCAGCATGAAAATAATAATTTCCTTTGAAAATAAAATCCACAAACCTTTCATCTGGAAAAAATCAAGCAAGGAGTAATCTTGGTTTTATTTGGAAATGTTTGTGGTCGTTAAGGTAAACTTACAACCCGTAGTTAATTTAATAAAAATGTGGCATAATTGTTCTGGGCTGTGATATTGTTGTAGGTTGTTTGGGTTGGTGTATTTTTTTTTTTTCTTTAAGAGCAGATTAGAATATTCAGACATATTGAATAATGAAAGAGTTGAGTATTAAGGACATATAATGGAAAGCTTTCAGTGTCATGCCTGGCAGGGCATTATCCAACCCATTATAAATAGCGAACAAAATATATAGAGTTCTTTATTATTGTTAAATCAGAAAAGTAATTCAGACTTATTGACATTTATTTCGTAGTTCATAGTTCACAGACAATTTGCAGACACCAGAAAATGCAAAAACAAGAGGAAAGCGCAGTGTTTCACAGTTTTAAGGGCAGTCATATTTTCAGGCTTTTTAGTAGAACGTGGTATTTTATTAATTAGCTTTTTTGTTGAAGGATAATAGCTTTCACAACCTCATGGAGAGTAACATTTCCCTTCCAGACTCGTGTCCCTTAAGTCAGTGAAGCAAGTTAAGACTCATTTTTTCTTCCCTTTGTACTAATAATAAATACCTTGCTCTAGTAGTATGAATTAGGAGAAGTTGTGGTGCCTGTATCTTAAACGTTACAGCAATGAATTCCTTAAGCTGTGTTTGACATTGTTTACAGAATTCCCTTTATTTGCCTGGAGATGATCTATGCAGGAAAACTGTTGAAAACCACCACCCTGGAAGCATTTGAATGTCGTATTTTTCCCCCATACATTTTTCTGGAACTCCCAGGATGTAACACAGTAAGGAAAGTGTTCAGTAAAACGTGTGCTAATGTCACAACTCAGAAGAAATAAAATGAATGTAGGAAACCTCTGCTTGAGTTTTCCTTCTCGATCCAGTTATATTAATCTCACTGTATATTTAATTTGAAGTGCAGATCTAATTAAAAGTTAATACATCATTAAAATGATTTGTAATAAGTATATTCAACTCCATGTGAGCATGATACGTTCATTATCAAGTCCAAACTGTATCTGGGATACTTCACAATGAAGAAAATCCTTATTCATAATACCCAACTTTCTGGTGACATGCATTCCATACATAAATGTGGTCTAAAATTTTGATCTTTTAAATAATTTTAACATTTAAGGGACTTGCTGCTGAATAATTCTTTTCTTGAATGGTATCTGTCGTTGAGAGGAGTGTTCCTTTAAATGGATTCAACTGTGTTTTTTCGAGAGAATAAAATAAGCCTTCTACAGAATTAATGAAGCTGGCTTTTTAGCCTAGGGTAAAAAGCTGGCTAATGAAGTCATTCATAGTGACAGCTCATGATCTGAATTATATGAATTATTGCTTATTAATGGGATTAATTGCTTCTCATGCTATAATACAAAATTTATGTACTTGTCCAAAATCTAGGTCTATATTCGGAAACAGAAAGAGGGAGGAAAGGCTGTATTAATTATACACTGTGTCCACATCTCTGAATATACATACTACATTAGAGACTGAATGTAGGTAATTTTATTAAGAAATGACATGAAGTGAAAACTATAAAATGTGGATAAAAAAGCTCTACTCAACTCAGGCAGTATATCAGACCGCACTGCTTAGTGAAGGGCCTCTATTATCTTTATGCTGTCTTTCAGTATGTAATAAAAAGAGAATTTATTTCTTTATACACACCATAATTCTGTATTAAAAGTATACAGTGTGTCTGAAAGGTAGCTTGAAAAACATAGCATTCAAGATCACAGATAAATAAAATCAAATTAAACCCATACTCAGCACGGACATTTTAATTTCTGAAACATGTTTTCTTTGTATCATTGTTATTATTTGCATTGGATGTGTGCACCAGAGACTTTGTTGGGAACTAGAAGCCTGACCTCACTGTGCCTTGACCAGACATTTGGGCTCTCAAGCCCAGAATTTCTTATGTGATGAAATGGAGGGAAGTGAGGAAAATAAGTAAGGGATCTGAGTTTTGATCATGCAGAAATGTGACGTCAGCTGAATCTGTTCTACCTGACTCGATGTAACAAAGATATTTATATTCATGTGGTCCTACTTGCCATGGTATCTAGGAGCCATATCTAAAGGTACTCGAGGACCTAATTTTAAATCAGATCAAATCCACATCTTCCAGTTACTAACGAAGACACAACTAGCTAAAATAGCCAAGCCCTTTGGCAGAAAACTGGGAAATCTCTTAAGGTTGAAGAAGCAGTCAAAGCCAGCTTTCCTATATCCTAGGTTGGTGCTCTCACTACTTTGTTTAATACAGAAGACCACTACAAACCGAGACACTGCTGCTAAACAGAGTATTTCTTCTTTTGCTAAAGGGAACAACTGCATCTACCTTGTGATGCTGATTGCACAGGGGAATATCTAGGTCGTTGAGATCTTTCTTCCACTTTGCTAGAGCTGCTGGGACCATCAATATTATTTCAGTAGTTTATCTCAATGTGCTTTCCAATTCACCTCAGAGAGCACGCCAGGAGTGCCAATGGTAATGATATTTTTCTAGGTATGATCCTGAGATCTTCTTAATGAAAGCAACATTTGGGCTTGCACCACTGCAACTCAGCTTCAAAACTGATCCCATGGGTCAGTGATAGCCTACATGTGTCATAGCAGTGTTACACCAGTGATTAAAGGGGGAAGGTTTTTTACTCTGTGTTTTATATTCACTGCTTACATTGTATGTCCCATGGAAAGGTAACAAACAACACCAAGCTGAGCGGTGCAGTTGACAAACCTGAGAAACAGGACACCATTCAGAGGGACCTGGACAAACTCTAGAAGTAGGACCATGCAAACCTCAAGAGGTTCAACAAGGCCAAGTACAAGGCCCTGCACATGGGTCGGGGCAATTCCTGGTATCAATACTGACTGAGGGAAGAAGGGATTAAGACTATGAAGACATGCTGAGAGAGTTGAACTTGTTCAGCCTGGAGAGGAGAAGGCTCTGGGGAGACATTATTGCAGCCTTCCAGTACTTAAAGGGGGCTTATAAGAAAGATGGGGATGAACTTTGCATCAGGGAGTGTAGTGACAGGACAAGGGGTAATGGTTTTAAACTAAAAGAGGGTAGATTTAGACTAGATCTAGGGAATGATTTTTTTTAGAATGAGCATGGTGAAACACTGGAACAGGTTGCCTGAAGAAGTGACAGATCCCTCACCCCTGGAAACATTCAAGGTCAGGTTGGATGGGGCTCTGAGCAACCTTTCAAGTTCAAGATGTGTCAGCTCATTGCAGGACTGTTGGACTATATGACATTTAGAAGTCCTTCAAGATACAAACATTTCTATGACTATTTAACAGGACAGGCAAAACTAAAAGGGTTGAAGGTTAAAAGTAGTGAGAAGCTTGAAGAGAGAGACAGGGCATCTGAGTAAGACTGAAGGGTAGAAACAATTAACCTAGGTACAAATAACAGCAACAGAAAAAGAATAGGTTACCTCCTTGGACGGGTGATGTTCTGTGCAGGTAGAAGTTGTAGCATTTTTTACATAAGTTTCTGACTTATTCTTTAGGAAGACTCTATTACTTTCTTGGAAACATTCCTACAGTAAATGCTGGGAGCCTCTCTGGGGAACACTTTCTGTGTATTCCAGGAGCCACAGCCCTTCTCAAGAGCAATGGACATGCTGGAGTATGACTTTACCACTTCGTTTTTCAGGTTTAAATAGATCAGTAGAGTTTTGGAAGTAAATTTCTTCTGAACATTTTGGAAATATTATATACAGGTTAAAGAAGGTATAATTTGATGTTGAAGTTGCAAAAGAGCTTTAGTTTGTTTTCTGTTGCAACAAAGCACTATCTTTCCCTTCCTTTCTCATTCTTAAAATACTTAGGCAACTGAGAAAGTAACCAGAGCACAGAGCTTTAATTTTTAGATATCTATATTATATGTATCTGCCATTTATTTTACAGATATAGCTCTATCTTTATAAATATTAGATATATATTAGTTATACCTGTTGTTTCTAGAGTTTCTGTTCAGGTTCTTGAGCCTGTTCCCACATGTTCATTTCCCTGTGTAGCTAATGAGATTGTCTGGAGCCCAGTAAAGCTTCATTTAATTTTATCTCTGTCCAGTACTTGCCTCTTTTTCAGAACCTTAATGCTGTCCTGGTTGTATGTGGACTATGAGACACACCACTGAAGGTAATGCATTTCCTCAACAGCCAGCAGCTGGCTGCAGGAAGGGATTGTGCTAATCCAGGTGCCTCACTGAGGCACAGAGCATGGCTCTAGAGCTCTAGAGTTTTGCTTTGTACCTTAAAGGCAAACCAGTATTTCTGGGAAATATCTTGTGAGCCAAGTAAAAAAGGGAAGGGTAAAAAAGTGTCAGCCCTTGATTGTAATTAATAATACCTGCACCAATGTCATTTAGTTCATATTTCACAGTCTATCTGCAGTTCTTGCTTTCTCAATTTCCCTTGTTACTGGGTATTAAACGTTAGAAAAAATGACACTCTTGGGGTTAGGTATATTTTATATATCCACCTGCCTTTAAAAATCATGACATTTGATAGAATAATAAAAGGCTTCATACAGTTAAGAAGTACATTTCAGAGTAGTAACACTTTCAAGTTTTCTTAGTCAAAAAGAATTAATTTCAAAGCTTGGGGCACTGTGAAAATCCTCAGTTGATTACTGCTACTACTATTTCCATGAAATATTTTTATTGCTGACACAGAGTTTTTGTTGTCTGGGCAGAAGTGACTACATACAACACAGCCCAGTGTTACGAATTCTTTGGGTATGAATGATGAAGTAAATGCAGGTAAACCTAATAAGGGGCCTTCTTCCAACAACTTGTCTTAAATTCCTTTAAAAACTTGTTTTTTAGTGACTAGAGTAATTTTGATGAAACTTCTTGGTCCTATAATCTGCACCCCAAAAGTCTTCACCCTGCAGCCAACCAGTCAACCAAGTGCAACACATCAGCAAACTGTGCTGAGGGGAGGTGTTGAGAATAGCTTACTGGCTAGAGAAGAAAGGCGCTTTTGAGTAGTGTCCAGTCTTCATTGGGAAACAGCATTGAACTGGGCCTGAAACTGTAAGGACAAACCATGGATGTTGCCACAGTTTTGTGGCATCTCCATCGGAGATCTTGGTAATCAGCATCTCAATGCTGATGCAGCCCCTCTTCCACATGTGACAGATGTTTTCCAGCCACTTTGAACTTGAATTGAGAAATTAAGGCCTTTTAATTGAAGAGCAGTTGCATAGAAAAAGAAATTAAGAGTATTGCCACATTCTCATCATTCTGCTTGAGTACACAAAAGAGCTTTCAAAATAGTGGTGAAATCCATCAATCACCACAAGTGAGAGGAACTCTAAGCATAATGATGTGCTCAGTCTTTCCAGCTGAAAATCATGTGAGCACCTTCATGTGAGCATCAGGTTACCCAACACCCAACCTGCACTTATTCCTTTTGCACATGCAAGTGATTGCACTTGAAAGTTTCCACTTCTTTTATTTTGGTGGTAAGTTTACAGCTTCCAAAGGGTTGCACTGAAAATCTGCTTCATCTTGAAGAGAAGCTAGAAAACATAATTCTAACAGAGTTTCCTTTAAGAAAAAGACAGCAGGCTGGCTTACTTAGTTTGGTAGAACAATCTGTAACAATGCCATTATTAAAATTTCATAAAAATGTGTTCCTTTAAACACAGACTTATATCTGGCTTCCAGAGAGCAATTATAGTAACTATAATGTGACTCTTGTGGTAAAAAGTGACATGCACAGGGCAGTGAGGCTTTTGAATTTTTAAATCAGTAAGAGCAGCCACTGAGAGTATACTTCAAAATTCACCATCAGGGCATATGGAGACTTGTGCTGAGAGCAACTTACACTCTGGTTTTTGTTTCACTTGGAGGTTTGAATTTTGTACTGGTTCTTAAGCCTTAGTCCACTGCTACAAAGAAGCTGCCTCTGGCTTAAAATATGGCAATTATCCACAGGCAGCATCACTTTCTTTAGCTTTCTTTATGTCACTGTGGAAAAAGATAGCTCATGGTAAAATATAATCCTTTGTTAAACAGTAATCTAATATAATTTTCTTTTTAAGAAGTTGATTGAAGAGCAAAGAGGAAAAAAAGTCTGTAAAACTTTTAAATGAAATTCCTTTATTCCAGACATTTTCAGTATTTTTGTAAAATGCATGCTAAATGCATATGATAGCATGATGAAATAATTATTAAAGAATGAAGATGGAAAACAGGAAAAAACCTCTGTGGCATCAAACAAACAAAATAAAAATTGTTCACAGTATCAGAAAACAAAAAATGACCTTTGCCAAAAATTCAACAACATGGCTGAAATTTCAGGTATGAGGTAAATGAAAATTGGACAAAAGCTGTGTGAACTAAGTCCAAGGACCAAATGAACACATGAAAAAAGCTGCCTACATATTGAACAAAATTATCCCAACAGAAAAAAAACCCAACAGTATGTGTCACATACTTTTGTTATTATAAATCATTCACTCAACAGTATTTCTTTCAAAGAACTCTGAAAACCAACACAGTAGCTTTGAAAAGATATTTGTCCTGTTTATAAGCCAGGGATAGCTTCATAACTTTGGGTTTGGCCAGTATATTTATAAAGGCCTCCAACTTTTCATTTGCTTTCTTTAGTGGTGGGGTTGAAGATTCAATGAAAACTATTGCATTCACAGAGAGAATCCAGTTATAAAGATGTTATACCAAAAACTAAAACCACAACATTAGGAAGAAGGGTATTTGCTCCTTAGGAGATCTGGGTTCAGTTTCTTGTTCTATGGTAGTTAATAGGATAGGAATAGTGAAGGCATGTATGGTGACTTTTTAAATAATAGTATTGGAAATACATTGTCCAAATCTCATCACCAGCCAACCTTTGGGCATATAAGGGTTACAATCAGGCTTAGGTGAGTTGGGAAAATCAGTGGATAATTAAGTCCAAATGACAGCTGTGAGTCAGTAAATGTGGCTTGGTTTTGGACATGACTGGCACTGCCTTCAGAGCTCCCCCTGGCAGCTCCCTGGGGCTTGGTGCCAGCACCTTGTTTTGGGAGTCTGGGGCACCTGAAAGTGCACATGGTATGCCTGTAGCATCACACTCTTTTGCTGGAACTCAAAACTTTTAGTCTGGGTGGGTCAATTCTACTACATCTTTTGATGGATAGAAGGCTATTTTGTGACAGAAACCTGCCTGTTCTTCTACTTTGGCTCCTCAGTCTGCAAGGCTGTCTAGGAACAAAACCAGTCCAGGTCAGCAGCTCAAATACTTTTGAAGATGGTAAGGAGTTTTCCCCAAAAATTTAGAAATGTGTGGTGTGGCTGATGTCATAGATGGTAGTACATGTGTCCAGCACTTGAGAAGTTCCCTGACCAGCCAGCTCTGGAGCTCACAGCCCCCCTGGCAACCTTTTATTTTTTTTTCTTCCAGTTTTCAATGCAATTTAGACTAGGATATTTAAAAATGGAAATATTTTATTCAAAAGAAAGGCTCCTTTCTAATCATCACTGAGCATAACGACATCCTTCAGTAGCCCTTCTGCTTCTTCTGGTGCAAAACAATTGAATTTCCTTAGAAAAACTCCATCTTCCATGGATTAAAATTTTAAATAATGAGCCTATTGAAATGCTGCTCTTCATTTCTCTCTCATAACTTTATCCACAAGTATTGTCCATCCTTGCCTTTCTAGTGGAAGCAAATAATCTTTTTCTTTTTCCCCTCTGAATGTATTGAAAAAAGTTAATAGCAGTGTTTGAGACCAAAATAAATGTCTTCTGTGCCCCAATGGGAACTATGCTAGCTCAAATTCTTTATTTAAAAATAACAACATTATTTCCAGAAAAAATGATGCTTAACCAGCTCCTTGTGGTAAGAAAAATAAATTAAAATTAACAGATGTGACTAGCAATGCAGCAGGCTTTCCATTTCCAACAGATAGGTATCAGCACGACATCTGCCTCCTGCATTTTATCCGTGCCTACACGCCTGTACACAGCCTCCTGCTCTTCCAGGAGACACCCAACTGCAGGGTAAATAGAATTTCAATGACTGGGACCCCCTGCTTCAGGCAACGTTATGACAACTTGTTTTCTTCCCAGTGCTCACTCAGGAGATTGAGAGCATTGACAGCAGAGTTGAAGTGGCCAAGTTTCTTATCTGCCATCTCCAGCATTTTTTCCAAGGCATGATGCAATTTAACAAGTCACTTTGTGTGAAGGATTATACTTGGTAGGTACATGCTGCACATGACATTTTGTTTGTGTACCTATAGCGTGGTGTTTTGGGGAGGTAGTCACAAGAGAGTCTGGATAACCACAGTATAGTGTCACAATTCCCTGGCAAAAATTCTAGCTCTGTTAGTGGTCTATTTACCCAAGTTTGCTAAAAGTTCAGGGGTATGGGTTGTTCTGAGAGATACAAAAGAAGACTGAGGAAGTTAGTTATATGCTCAGAGACAGATTTTGGCCAAAATCCTGTGAACATTTCTAACACCCTTCACCAGAAAACCGAGACACGTAATCCACAGCACAATCTGCATGTGCTTGGGAGGGATCACTACCCTTCCCATCTCCACACACAGCAGAACAACCCTGTTTCCTTGTGCTGTGAAGGGAAAGGCACAGAATACACCAGGCAAGTCTACACCCAGTGCTGAGCGCAGGTTAAAAGCACAAGAAACAAGTTTTCTCTGATCCTCAGAATACCTGGTTAGGAGTTTCAGCACTCTCTCTGTTGATATCTGGAGTTCATAGCAGCAGTTCCCATGGTATTCTCTGTGGCAAAGGAAATAGCTAAGAAAAAACATCCTTGTTAGTGTTTCAGAAAAAAACAACTGCACAGGGAAATCTATTTAGGCTACAATTCTGCTTATTTAAGAATTTGATTTCAACTAATCTGTTTGTAGGCCACCTGGCAGGTATCAGCTTGGGTTCATTCATTCCAGCCTCACTAAGCCTTCCTTTCAGCAGGTGCTTCAGCAGCCTTCCTTTTGAAGCTGCAAATTGGCCTGAATTAATTTGAGCAGGAAGCTGGTGCTGAGGGAAGAGCTGCTCCTCTCCTTCTTTAGAATCAGCTGTCTCTGCCCCCCTAATAAAGCAGAGTTTTTTAGGGCTGATAAAATGAATAATCACCACCAGAACATCCTTCCTGTTCTCCAGCCCCTCGCTAAGACATGGAATCAATACAAATGCAGTTCATGGGGTAATGTTATCTGTTTTTTCAAATAAATTAAATGAGTTTTGAAGCCTATGATCTTCCATGAAAATTTTTGTGTTCACAACTTCCAAAAACATAGGCCAATATAAACACATTTTGTTTGATCTGAGAACATGTATTTGGTTTAAGATGCTGTGTAGAGTGTACAAAGGGTAAAGCCATTTTTGCACCTTGGAATATCCTCTGTCTTTTATCACTGCTTGAAGAGTTTCATGGCTTTTTGTTGTAATTTGTACACTGTGCTGGGTTTGTAGATATGCTTTTATGGAGAGGTACAGTTCTGTCCCCACAAGTTTTTATTCAACTCCAATTTAGAATGTCATACACACTCGGGTTAGCAAACTGACAATTATTTTTAAATCTAGAGGGAAAAGAGTCTGCTTCCATACAACTGAGGAAATACATGCCAAATAGTTTTTCTGAGGTACAATAATCACTCTTTGTTTGTCTGTCTGATGTATTTTTAGTTTTGCAAGCCTCCTGTTCAGGCAAATCACCTCCAGAATAGATTTTCTGATAGGGCTGCATGCAGCTGGGCTGTGGATAACGAAAAAGCACAAGACACCCCTTCCCTGTTGGGTACTTGATAAATCTGTTCTGCTATGCAAGTGAGAAGTATCTGAACGATTTCTCTTGGGAATAGTTTTGACATCAGTTCATTTTCCAAACCCTTCATTCCTATGGAAAATGTGGATGTGGTTCTGTTCATGAGACCAGTGAGGTGAGGGATCAACAGAATTTTCAAGATGGTGCAAAGCTGGGGAAACGTGACCAGCAGAAATACCAAAATTTAGAACAAGTGTGTAAAGAACATGAAATGGGGCAGCAGGAGAAACCTCATTGCAGAACGTTCTTCCCCAGCAACTCTTCTTATTTCTTTCCTGACAGTTCTGAGAAGCAATCCCAGTGGAGCCCCTGGAACTGTGAGCACTAGGATCACTACTTCCATCTTAAGTGGCTAGTGTCCTGATGACTCTTCATGGGTCCTGAGTCACAGTCCTCTTCATGATTTTAATAGTTTCTTATTACTAATCGGAAGAGGTCGATGTGTGTGGTGGGAGGCCTGGGAGTCCCCAGTGTATATAGCCTTTTCTGAATAAGGAACGTCCTCCTGCCTGCACCAGATAGTTTTGTGTGGGCATGCCAGAACATCTTTCTATAGTAGATACACTGCTGATGTGGTAAATTTGCATCAGTTATTAAATATCAGACCATTAATACTGATTCCTATGTTAATACTTTTTTTTTACATTTTGTATTTAGAAATGTGATTTTCAAATGCAGGATGATTTAGTATGTCTTAATGAGAGTTACACATCCCCTAAACTCTTTACTTGATTTCCTTTTAAAGGTGTGAACAATAAAATCAGTCTTGGAAAAATGCTGTCCTTTACATGATTGGACATGCTTATGACTATAGCCCCCGTATGTCCCCAAGATAAGGACCTGTCAAGCTAGAAAGAGAGGGGATACAGGCAGTGCCCCCTGGTAAAGAGGGGAGGAGAAAAACCACAAACACAGTTATGATTCACCCTGAGTTACACAGGAGATCAGCAGCAAAACTAGGCTCAGAAATCAGTCTCCT
Organism: Zapornia atra; assembly: GCA_013400835.1. Lineage (NCBI taxonomy): Eukaryota > Metazoa > Chordata > Aves > Gruiformes > Rallidae > Zapornia > Zapornia atra. Next base: position 223,507 of record VZTU01021370.1, on the reverse strand, counting down.
TGCTGGCAGAAATCATTGCCTTAGGTCAAGGTCTTTCTGAGTCAGTAATGACTTAAAATATTGCCAAGATGAAGAAGTGTCTCACAAATATTGCAGGGGCTTCTCATAAGATGTTTATAATTTAAGTATTAAGTTATAACCAGGATGGCATTAGCCTTTATTCCTTCAGTTCACTGTGTGAAGGGGCACTTCATTGATTCTGTGCTTTGAAACTGGTGCTACTCCAGGTCTTTCTGAGACCATGGTTGAAGACCTGTGCTAAAGGAGGCAAGGGTCATAGACAGTTGGATGGATGGATGGATACACATACTGTGATGCTCCAAACTGACCATCCCTTCCTTGTGATAATATTCAGCTCTGGACTTTTCAGTTGTTCTGCAATCCTGACACTGCACTTAGGAAAACACATAGATATTTAGGCTATAGGGTTATCTGATGAGAACTGTAGAGGGGCTAAGTAGAGTCACTCTGAACTTTTGGGATGTTTCTGGTGGCTGTTTCAATGGGGTGAACATTATTCATTCAATGGGGTGAACATCATTCATTAACACAGTGGGCAGGGAATGAGGATTCCAGGGGGGTGGAGCTGCTCTGCTTCTTCCTGTTTTTGTAGGAACCATACGTGTAAAACCCCAGCCAGGGTTGGAGCCTCACACATTAAAGTTCTGTGATACACAAACATTTTGAGACATTATGAGTGCATTGGTGTTTTTCTGTCACTTCAGTGTGCTTTTAGTCAACGCACAGATTTAAATGGGTTGTTCACTTCTCAAATTTTCCCACTAGCACTATCCCCAAACATGCATCTCTAGCTGAGCCAACACGGACAGCCATGCCACGTAGGTCTGCAGGGCAAGGACCAAAAGCTAAGATCTTAGTACAAGACAAGTTCATTAGACAACCTAAATAATTTAGGGACATTTGAAAAGCAAATGAATGTAGAGGTGTTCCCTTATGATTATTGCTCACATAGATTTTTCTTTAAGAGGAAAAACATAAATTAATAAAAGCCAGAATGTCTTTAATGACAATATTAGCGGCTGCCCTGTGGCTATTAAGATGTGCACTCATTGTAAACTATATTGATTTTTCCATTGGATAAAATTCTCTGGTTAAATTGTTATTTGCAGCTATAATCCAGACTGGCTGTGTTGGTCATTATTGTTATAAAGTGTGGTCAGAAAGTTTTTCATTGAAGCTCTGACCACATATTTTCAGAAAGACCCCTTAACATTAGGGAGAGTCGGGCAGAATCTACAGGAGTGATAGTCACTGATCTTGTGAGGGTGATGATGCTATTGATTACAGGAATGAGTTACAGGCTCTTTAAAAGAGGATAAAAAGTCTGTGAATCATATGATATGTATTCACAACAAATTCAATGGCCTAACTTTCCGAAACTTATTGTGCCTCCAGATGCCACCATTACCATCACTTTCTGTAGAAAAACGTGAAAGGGTACCTTAGAGGTTGACACTGAGAAAATTCCAACCCTTGATAGTTTAGGATACCTTTATGGCAGGCAGGACACAGGAAATTAAGAGATTTTCAGAGCAGTGAGAGACCATTTCAGAGACTGGTAGCAGCTATCAACTTCCTATCAAAATCAGTGTGAACTGAATATGTATATGTTTGTGGCTTTCAGTCAGTGACTTTCCTGTTTCATGAACAAGGAATTAATCTTGCCCTAGCAAGACTTGACCAGAAATAGTTTTTTGCCACATCATGTGTCCATGCTCACTTTCCAGCAAGTTAAGTCTGCTTTGTTCAGTGAATCTTACTTGAAAGTTCTCTATTTGTGCATCTGCTCAACTAAGAGGTATAACCACAGCCTGGGAACCTTAATATTTCCCTGGTCATTCTGAGGCTTCCCTCTTTTTTGCAAGATGAGAAATGTGATTGTGGCATTGCTATAAAAGAGGGTCCTCTCTGACCCTCGGATGAAATACTTTATCTTCAAACTACTAGTTCTTTGCCTCATGCACTGTGAGAATTTACTGCATTTGCAAATTAAATGCGTGACCCAGTAAACATTCACACGAGCAGTTTCACAGAGTTCAGCCAAAATCCTCTTACATGTACATAAAGGGTTTGACCTTTTTGAAGAGAAGGGCTACAGTCTTGGCAGACTGTTGCTTTATTCAGGAGGAAATGGCTAGTTAAGATGGAGGAGGTTTGTTCTGCCTATCTGTGGCCTGACTTCTTGAAAAAATCATATGAAGGAAGATGTATTTTTAGAGGTTTAAAGGTCATATATATGGATGACTAGAATAACTGTTCATAGGATGTGAGAAAATTAAAGAGAAGCTGAAAAATGAGGATACAAGAAACCTTTTCCATTTTCTTCATAACCAACAGATACTGTGCAGGAACAAGTTTTCTTATGCTATTTTGAGTCAGAACATTACAGTTTGTAATGGTTACTCTAAGGTGACCTTAAAATATTGGGTTGAACACCTTTACCTTTTATGTGTCACCATCTGCTACCAACCATAAAGAATCTGATGCACAGTTTGGGTTTCACTCATTCTGTTTTCAGGATAGACTGTGTTACATCTACAGCTTTCTCCTGGTTCAGTACTCTCAAATTGTCTGAGCTCTTCAAACCCTTTTCTTCATTGCTGAAGCAGGAAATAAGTCAAAGTCCAGAGCTGCGGAAAATAATTTGGCCCTAACTGGACTCTGTGCATGTGCACTGGTTTTTGAAATGTGCACTGGCATACCTAATGTCACAGGAGAGAGTTTTGGGCATAGTTTGGGCACAGAGGAGCATCCTATGGGACCCAAGACACATCAGGCAAGGTGAAGATTTATTCTATTGCACAGGAATGCCAAAAGATGTCTGAGGCACCAAAGTAAAACTCAGAACTCAGTGACCATCCGACAATGGAAGTGGCATTCTCTGTTTACAAGTTTATGTTTTCATATGAATAATGCGAGGGAGGGCAGAACACATCATCAAAGACACTTCACTAGAAATTCACTAGGAATATGGATCTCCTTTCTTTTTTTTTTTTTGTCTTTGAAGTGTTGAGAACCTCCAGGAAATGAGAATTTCAGTGTTTTTTGGGTTAAGCTCCCAGCAGTTTCTATATCAAGCCACTTGTTATCTTTCAAGAACATAGCCTGGTAGCACCTAAATTCCAGTTATTCCTGCTTAGGAGCAGAGCCATGGTGGGTGGCTTGGCTTGGGACCAGAGCACAAAGGGAAGAGTGAAAAGACAGAAGGATCCTACATTTCTCCTCCAGGCCCTGCTTTCTTATTGCCTTGAATCACTCAGTCATTCAATCAGATTTTTAAAAGTATTTCAATATCTCTAGTTTTGAAAATGTAGCCATTAAATCGAGACTCTTTAACCCAAGAGACATTGGAAGAGTAGATACACGACTATTTGATAGGTATGAAAATTCTGCAGTAATAGAGTTCTTATATGTACTGAAAAGCCAGAGGTACAGTGAGTCTTGGTGCTCTGACAGATCTTGCCTACCAGGAGGATAAATGAGAATTAATGTATAAAGGAAGCCAGGAAGAGCTGCTTAAGACTTTGCTGAACAGGGATGTCTTTTTTGATAAATTCTTCATGTCAAATGCCGACAAGCTTAAAAAAGGAAAGAGTGCTGTAATTGTGATATCCTGTTCAGGTTACGCTACCCTCAGGGAAACTGTTACTAATGACTGAATTAATTAATGAGAAATTGTTCTGTGCATTACAGAATTTAAACCAGTCCCCTGCCCCAATTTCCCTGTCTGCTTATTTTTGCACCATTATGAACAAAGAAGCCATTTGCCGATGCTTTGTTAACCTGTTACTCTTGCCAAGCATTTACATGTAATGCAGGGGAAGTCAGGGCTGTGTGTATTACAGCTGGGAGCAATGTCTCCTTGAATCAGATACTCTGCAATCAGTGTGTAGAAAAGTGTAAAACAAGTACCTTCAGAATCCATGATAGCGGTTTTAGGCATTATAACCACTTCTTTCTAAGCTTGTCTACAAGATTTGTGCTGTGGCACTGTGGGAACAGATATGAAAAGAAATTCAGTGATGTAGCTTCCTATTTAGCTTCATACTTTTAAAACACCTTGGAAATGTGGTCACTGGTGCATAATTTAGATCACAGATATTTTTGTTGTTGTTTCACTTAAGTATCTTCTGGGTACATCTCTAGCAGATGAATGTCATGGGAGGCAAGTTTTCCCTGTAATTCCTTTTCCTTTGGGATGATATGATTATCCTTTCACGCTAAAACTGTTTTATCTTCACAACTATTTATGGGTGTATGCCACTATTACCTAAACTATAAAAATGGACTGTGCAAAAGTACTAGCTCATTTATGTACATGATAGCACAGTTTTGTTGGAAAGAGCTTGAGCTGAATAAGCTACAGGGTTTGTAACAGGATTATGTGACAGATGGGATAGATATAGATATAGATAAGGCTGCACAATGCATCTTCAGTCTGTCTTTAACAAACAGAAAGACGGCTCCTTTTCAGCTCACAATTGCAGGCACATTTTGTTCTATTTTGAAAGAATGCAAGAAATATTTTCTTGATTTTTATCTGCTTTTAATTAAGCTTCTTTAACAAAGAAAGCATTTGTTACATTTCTTTCAAGCAAAACAAGGAAAAGCGCTCTTCATTCAGATACGAACTTGCCTCCAATGGGAACAGCTCAACTGATGTGCTTTTCAGTCATCTCTTCTTCCAATAAGGGTAACACTAACTGTGTTTCCAGTTAGAAGATTTTGCATAAAAATAAATAATTACATTTTGTTTGGCAACTTTAAAGGCAAAGTGTTATATATTTGCTTTCTTCCTCAAAGCATTCTCATGACCCTGAAGGACTGACTGTGCCTACACAGATGAATGTGTGCAGATGCATACCTATGCATTCACCGTGGCCCTCAAATTATTATCTGGCCCACATACGAAGAGTAATCCCCATCATTAACTCTATCTGCTACTACCTCACCTATCTAAAGGCTGATTGGGAAACGAGGAACTCATTTGCTCTTCAGCCATCACAACTTCTCACAGTTCCCTTCTTAGGGGTGTACCTTGCTCTTGCCATGGACTCAGGGGCCACCAGTCTCATCATCTACTTATCTTCATGATATAGAAAAATTTCAACTCCCCACATAGAAAAATACCAAAATCTCCCCTTATTTATTAGAAACTGGAAAAGAGAGAGAATTTTAAAGACTTGGCCCCTGTTGCAATCAGCAATGAGCCCCACTTTGGGTTACTGCTGGCTGGAATTTCAGCCCAGGTTTGTATGGTTTAATTTCTTTTGGAGGCAGAAAATTGGACGGAAGTATATTTACAGAAGTTATACTTTAATAAGGTATTTCCTTCCTTCTGTCTATTAATGCAGGTGTTTTTGTTAGAAATCATAGAAGCTTATAAATTGCTCTACAGGTGATTACCTCAGAACATCCCAAAAGTGAGATCTAGTACCTTGACAGAGCTTAGTGTTCATTATACTGACAGAATCCTTCTGGGAAAGATAAAACCTCATAAATAGAATTCTCTCTTTTGTCCTACTAAGGGGAATGATTTTGGTTTCAAATCCATAGTTTTTTGGGGTTTGGTAGGTTTTAGCATTTCTCTGCCTAGACCATTTGATGGTATCACTTTCATGGAAAAAATATGCATTGTTTGAAGAATAAGAGATTTAATTTCTGGACTAATGTGTGAAAAAAACCTTTCTGAAGATGCAGGAATTTTGTTGCATTATTTTTGTATAGATATATGTACCACTTATACATATTATTGTGTAGTAAACAAACACTCTTAAAAAAGGTAAAGTATTTTAGATCTTATGTATTTAGTCTAGAATGAGAGATGTGCTGTTATAATGTGATAAAATATAAATCTGAACTTTAAATGGTGAGATTTAAATTACTATAAAAATCAGTGTGGACTCTGAGGCAGCAGCTCTGCAAAAAAATGACGACTCTGTGTATCAGCTGAGCCTGTGTAAAAATCTGTATGCACCTTCAGCAAGCCCAAGACAAAGGACATTTTCATTTGTATATTTTCAGTGGTTTAAAAAATCATTGCTCTTCTGCTGCTAATTTCTACCCTGCAGCTGGAAATTACTGTCCCTTAAACATGATTCAGTATTTCAATGCAAAATAAAACTAGTTAGCTTAATCATAAAATCTGGCTTATTTGAATTAAAATATTCCACTAAAAGAAGATGTGGTGTTTGTGTTTTGTTTTGTTTTTTTCTGGTACTGATTTAATGAGAGTGGTTTAAGGCCCAGGCTAAAAAGGAAACTAAATTATTACAGAGTAATTCCCCTTAGGCTTCTGAACACACTGTGATCTGGACTAGACCTCACTTATTCTGGACTAGAGTATCTATAGACATACACCAGAGAGCTTTCCTGGGACAATCTCTTCCACTCGAGTTACTCCAGTTAATTACTTTGTACTGATGAGTCTTGAAAGTCAGTTCTGCCTTTAGCATTGGAACATTCTCAGAAATACTATGAATTTTCTTGAAACGTCTTCACTATGAAATAGCACATTAGAGGAAACATTTGGGATTGTGAGGGGTTACTTTGTGTTGTGAAAACCGTCCTTATCTCGGCTGTTGGCGTAATACATACAGTGCCAGACCATCCCATGGCCAACATTAAAAGTGTGCTGATTTGAGGAGGGATGGTTTTGGTCCCATGTTTGCTGCTACAGATGTTTGTCCAAAAAAGGCCCCCATGCTGCTCACAGCAATGTATGTCGTTTTTACCCATGAGTAATGCTATTGAACTCATGGGGACTTGTCAGAGTAAAATGCACATGCAAGTTGTTTGCTGATTTAGGGCCAAAAGCATGCAAAGGCTAATTGAGCATTGCCCTGTGCACAATTTACACAGACTGTAGATGTGAAAGGATGTATGTTCTGGTGTCTTACTGGACCATATGGTGCATCTATGAAGCTTCTCTGTCATTGCTGGGGATTCTTGTTAAATTAATATGGGGCAGCAGCAATATTAACAAAACAACAGCTTGATCCAATCTGAGTCTGGTTTTTCGCTCATTCAGCTTCTGGCTGTGAGCTTCAAGAGTTAATGGATATTGGCAAGAATGGCTATGTCCCACTAAAGGCAGTTCATGGCATTAAACAATTATGCAAAAATTTTTCATTGGAAGCGATGAGGGATGATGACATTGCTCTTAATATTTGACCTTCCCAGTTTCAACTGCTCAATACCTCTTACTGTACGCAGAAATTGCCAAAATCCCACCTAATGAGCTGAAAAATGACACATGACAGATCTGATGGCTAACTGCAGCTAGAAAAAGAAAGACTGCTACAGAACAAAAAAAATCCCAATCTTGGTCCTATTTCTCTATTTTTTTCCAATTATACTGAGTGTTTAAATATATAATTTGAAGGCACAGATAATTAAAAACTTCATTCAAAGCAAGCTGGAGTCAGGCATAGTTCTGTTGGTTTTAATGTGTTTTTGGCTCAAATCTGCAGTGTGTTTGCAAAGTTATTGGGTACTCATAGGATTTCAGGGTTTTTTTCTTTCTGGGAAAGCTGTTTTGGTCTTATTCCAAGGGGCACTGTTTCATTTCCCTTTATTCCAGGGAGATTTACACCCAGTTAACTCTTTTGACTTCAAGGAAAGGGAATAGGATAAGAATATTCCTAAGAATATGAGGCTCATGAATGTAGCCCACTGTACCATTGAGCCAATGTGTAAGAATCACAGTGTGTGTTTATAAATGTTGTCATTGGCTCTTTTATCTCTTAAATATCTACATTATTTAAGTTTCATCTTAGAAGGGCACTGCTAAAACTGCTATAATTACTCTAGGAGTGGAAAATAATTTTCAGCAGCTCCAGCCCTGTTTCAATCAGACAAAACTCATGTCTTCCCTTTGATAAGAAACAGTGGAGGTGGACAAGAGAAGTACCGGTTGATTTTCCTATGCAGCCCCATAGCCTCATGTTTCAGAGACCTTGGGTTCTCTCACTTCACATAATGTTGGTTTGAAAGAATATGTTGTCAAAGGAATGAAATTGAAGACTCTTACAAAGTTTTTTCTATAATGTAACCAGTGATATAATATAGGAACTTGACTTAAACTCTGCAAACTTTATGTGTCCTCTAAGGAACCTGGATAAACAGAATCAGGTTAGGTCTAGCAAATGAATGGTATGCATATAGCCCTAGGAAAGAGTCTTAGTTTCTCTGTTCTTCATCACTTGTGTGCTTAAACAAATATATTATTATTCCCCTCCCACACACGCTTTCTTGCTTTGTTGACATACAATATTTTGAAGAGGGTTTTTGATGCATTGTCATGTTTTTATGGGAAAAAGCACAAACATCATTTCCACTATCACTACATATGGCAAATCTTGATTAGGTTCATGGGATTTTTATAGAGAGTGAAAATACTGTATGTCTCTTGGGGGCAATGGTAGACATACGATATTTTATCCTATAGCAACTGAAGTCAAAGACTTGGCCAACAGGGACCACAGAGTATGCCATCTTCAGCAGTCTAAGAATAATGCACTATTGAAAGGGTCTATCTGTCCCTTTTTCCATCATGCACCAGATTAAATTTCTCTATTCTCTCTTTAGAAGGAAAAGAAGAGAAAGTAGCAAAGAATTCAATGATTTTTGAGAGGTTACAGATGAGCCAAAATGAGTTGGTCACGATCCTGACTTTTGAAACAGGCAAATTTTCAGGTATGCAGAACAAAAATAACAGCTTTACCAGACTGACTATTTTCATTGTTAAGCTGCATTCAAATAGCCTTTGGATTCCTACACAAGAAATAAAATATTTCCAAATGATATCCTGGTTGATCCAAATTAAGAGAAGAGATTAAATCTCTTCATGACCTTACAATCTTTTAGGTTTTCTAAGAGAATGTATGTGATTGAGGCTTAAGATGTCTAAACCTGCATGACATACTTAGGGAGGGGCTGAGAGGGTTTCAAAGGCTGAATTTAAGTAAGGTCCTTCAAGTTGGTAAAGATAAAAGATGAGGACGGCTTACAGTTCAAGTACTGACGTCCAGCTAAAGACTACCACATGGTATTTGTAGACTTGAATTCGGGCAAAATGTATTTAAATCCACATACAAAACAATATTTAGACAAATCTTTAATAACTTGTATGGCTCAGTATGTGTAACAAAAAATCTGTTATTTATGGGCCAGTGTATGTCAGGAGACCATAGGATATGAGCTTCACACAGGGTTTTTTTGAGTAGATTTTTCAGTTTCTATGGTTCTAATTTTACTGTGGGTAAATCATAAAACAGAGACACTGAAAAATACCTGGATATTTCATGTAGCTTTTCAGAGTCAAGCTGATGTCTGTACCAGCAAACAGCACAAAATAGCACCACGAGTTATGGCTCCAACTCAGATGCAAAGGGCTCTAAAATTGAGAGATGTGTGTTGTGCAGCACATACACACACTGAATTTTTGCTGGTTTGGGAAGGAAATCTGTTTTCAAATTGATTAGGAGGGAAGGCCTAATTAGAAACATTTATCACATGTACACTCACAATTGCTTTTTTGTTTTCGCTCTTCATTTGGAATTGTATAAATCACAGGAAAATAAGTATCTCGTATCCAAAATGTCCATCTCTTTGTTCTTTTTTATTTGATTGCAGTCAGATGAAAAGCGCTGCTTTGAAATAGAGGCAATGGCCAGAGGCCCACTGATTGCCTGTAAACAGAAACAAAAAAGGGGCACTGGTAACATTTAGAATGGTTTATCAGTGATCAAAGCACAGGAGGTGCTGTCTAGACAGCCTAGGTGTGGACTAGCAAATGGCTTTCATTAAGGGTCCTCTACTCTGGTTCCATTGTTTCAAGCTCTGCTCTTCTTCAGGCCAATCTGTGATTGATTTCCAGAGAGGTGCCCAAGTGCCTGTGGCAATGGGATAAAGCTTACAGGACTTTGCTTGTTCTGACAAGGCAGAGTAGCTGCCTATCACATTAGCGCAAAATGACACTTTCATTTACTTCCACAGTGCTTTGAAACAAATACTTTCAGCTATAACAATTGCTCTTTGCAGCTTGAGCTTTGGAGTCAACTTCTTGTGTTCCAGCGAGTAAAAGCTTGTGAAATAATTTCTGAAGTATCCTATAGCTAAAAAGGGTCACATCCTGCCCTCTGACAGCACTGTACTTTTCTCTCCTTGCATAGTCACAGCTTTTGCTTTAAGGATGTGTTTTATTTATAAAGCTGCTGAAGTTGGGGTTTTTTTAGGATTGGGAAGAGCAGCTTCTCTTTTTACCCATATGAATTCTTGTACACATCCCACATGTGCTGTGCCTGTCTGTAAGGATACTTGGCACTCGTGAGCTGGAGTATTAAATCATGGGGCCCAGATTATTCAAATGGTCTTACTACAGCCCCTAATGTGAAAATGCAGGACTAAGCTAACTTAGAAAAATGCCTCAAGTTCAGCTGGTGCAAATTACTAAATTACTATAAACTACAAAATCATCAACATGCAAGAGCTGCAGATGTGGTCCATGTTGTCTCAGCCTCTCCACTTTGTGTTTGCTTTGTTTCATAAGTGACCTGATACCACTGCTCAGCTGCAGCTGCCCCTAGATAAACTTGTAGGGAAGAGGGCAGAGGCATGTGGCAGTCCTGCCTGTGAAGGTTTTCTGTGTTACTTGCTGTGGGTCATTTTTGGTCTTGCAGGTCCCACATATTCCACTGAGGCTATAGACCTCTTGAGAGTGACTGTATAAGGCAAGTCTCAAAAGGCTCCTGCTAATAGAAGAAATATATGGACCTCTAAGACTGAGATCAGTGTTCCAACCCCATCACAGAGAAGCCAGAAGACTTCATTACCTCTACATCAGAACTAGTGGTACAGTGTGCTTGGATAGGGTGCTCTGAGCAGGACCACTCCCTCCAAGGCCTCCATGGGCTCCTTATGGTTTTTTTTGAAGAAGTTAGAAAATACTGAGCATCAGAAATCCAGAATGTAGGAACATGCAGTGAAATTATTTGGGCAGATGCTGGATGAATTAAACATCCCGGAGTTTTTTTGGGAGTTTACTCTTTTTTAATGTCATGAAGCTATTACTGTGCCTGTTGTTGTGCAACAAAAGTCTTTGTGAGGCTGCTTATACTATTGCTAGTAAGACAGACTATTAATACCCTGCAAACCTGGGATAATAGAAGGCATTTACTTTACAGATGCATTTTTGACCAGTGCTTTGGGTTCAAGTGGAAAAGCCATTTTTTCAAGACTTCTTGAGGAGGATCCTGAAAAGCAAAGGTTGGAGAGACCGGCCAGGGCTCAAAGCAGGGTTCAAAGTGGACAATGAAAAAAAAAAAGGTCTGTAGTTTGAGTAAGAAACAAAAGGGTTTCACCAGCTCCTGATGCTGGCTTAGCCAGGCCATGGTAAAATAAAAGCAATTGTTTTCAGGCTGGTGATTTTGCCAAGTGATGTCTATGCATTATTAAAGGAAGAGCCATGCAGTGTTAAAGGCATGCACAAAGTCTGTGTGGCATGTGTGTGCCTGCCATGTAGCTCCTGAAGAACTAAGCTGTGAACCAAAAGATTCATACCATTGGCCCCGGGAACAGGGGGTTTTAAGTCACAGGTTCATGACTAAACCAGGCTGGATGTAGAGCTGATGTCCAGGTGTCACCTCTCAGGACAGAGGTCTGACACCAAGCCCAGGTGAGATTGTGATGTCCTTGGTCTCCAGAGGCTTCAAGGACTCATTGGATTCAGTAGATGTAGTCACTCATTATTTCAGTCAACGACCAGATCAATTACAGGTAATTGCCCAACCATTTTTTCCCCCTAGAATTTCAGATGAAATTTCCATTAAAATTTTTTATCACAAAATACAGAGGCTTTGTGAAGATCTGAGTTCTGCTCACCATTTTCATGAGTGCTTGTGTTTGCTCACACCAAACTTGTGGGTGATTTGCACTTGGGATATCAAAGTATGCACCCAAACACAATGTTTACAAACCTCAAACCATTGTGAACTTTTGCACAGTCCTATGTTCCTGAAGTGCCATGGTATATTATTGCTATTACCTCTCTGGTAAAAGTTTAATATTATGATTGGCATTGTTGAAGGCTGAGGTTAAATAAAAGCTTAAACCAAAAAATTTTGCAATCCTAACAAAATGGCATGAACTGGGAAAACTCCTAAAGTTTCTAATAATGTACTCCTCTTTTTCTCACCCCCACTCTGTTTTAACTCAATTCATTTCTAGTCCATTGCAGATAAGAATTCACATCAGGTTTAGAACTATTAGACAAAGAAATTTTTTAGGTGATAACTGAAAAAATAAGTGCTGAAGACTGTGGGGCCTAGAAAAGTTAGCAAAACTTTTTAGCAGGTCTGTGTCTGGGTTGGTAGTGCAGAGGAAGGAAAACTCATACTGAAGGGAATCTCCACATTTTTTTTTTTGGTAAATTTAGTGGTCAGAAATGGTAATTTCTTTGGTCTGATTTATTGATTTTCTCAGCAATTCACTGGTGAATTGACTGTAAGCTGAACTGGGAAACTCTTCAAACAATTTTGGGTAATTATCTGCTGTTTTCAGAATTAACACATTCATGAATCAGCAGTTCTGTGCTGGTCATCATGAATGAAATCTGGGTGATACCACAAAAGCATGAGGGGAATTAATTTGTAACAGGGTTTCACAGGCCCAAGGAAAAGTATAAAGATGTTTCTAACTTTCTTAGAAGTTATCTTTACACTACTTCTATTGGAAAAAAGAAAGTTTATGCAAATACTGTTTCTTATTTCGAGAAGAAATTGTTTTTCCAAGGAATTCCTCTTTTCCATGATAAAATTGTGTGAATGGTAAAATGGTGTGAATGCCCCTCTAAAGGCATATTTGTTGTCAGTTTGGTTGCAGTTAACATTCCCTATCACTGTTGGTGTGCCTCATTTAGACTTAGACTGTTTTGATGTTTCTAAGAGTTCCTGTGGTCAAGTCAACTTTACCATGGCTTGGATGGATTTCATGAGAGCCAAAGCTTGGTACTGACTAGGGTAGGTCATGCCTGTCTATACGGAGCCTTTCAAACATTTCAGACACAGCTTTTTAACAAACACAGCTTAATGAAATGTTGTAGGTCTCACCCAGCCAACTTCTCTGAGACTGCAATTTGCCAGGCATTTATTTGCTCAGAAATGTCCAAGGATGTTTTGCAACAGCAGATTATGTGCCTGCAGCTGAGGTTTGTCCAGTGGTGCAAACTCTGACTGCAGAGTGCTTTACACCATTGCCAAGAGCTGGCATTGCATCATATCTGGGGTGGTTTTCCACCGGATTTCAAACAGGTTTTTGACAGTGGTCAATTAGCCCCTTCCTACTTGGGAGTTGGACCCGATGATCTCTTGAGGTCCCTTCCAACCCCTATGATTCTATGATTCTATGATACTTCAGTGGCTACTGCATTAGCAGCCCTGACCCATTTCTGAGCTGTAGTCTAACTCAGATCAATCTTTGCCTGTTTTCTTCTCTCAGTGTCTCTTGTCCTTTGCTTCTTTTGGTCAATCATACTGTATGTAACTACTAAGTAAATCTGGAATTTAAATAAACTAAATATATCTCATCCCTTACTCTGGTATCTGGGTGTCTTACCTGTAATGAGATGTTCAGGGTCTCAGCCACCATGCGATTCCTTTTGCTGCCTGCATCTCTCGCCATCAGCTGGGAAAGGATGATTTAATCATTTAAGAAATGCCAAGTGAACAGGGGTGTCATGTCTTCAGTTCTGTGCTCACTTCTCAGTGCCACAATTCAAAGGGCATTTCCTGGCCCCAAGACATTGCTTATTTTTTAAGACATAGTAGCACTTCCAACTATGTGTTTTTCCTGGGTATCCCCTCTGCTTTCTCACTGTCTGGAATTTTTCTTTTAGAAAAACAATGTCACATTGAATCAGAAAAGGTCTGATTGAATGTAGTCTCCAGCCTCACCCAGTTCCTCTTTCTTTTGGCTTCTTTCTCAAAAAAACAAAACAAAACAAATTTCCTTCTTATATGAGATTTATTTTTAATCACTCCATGGAGTGCAACATTTTGTTATGGTTTTAACAAAACAATGTCACTCTCATTCTTTGAATCCCAGAACTTTGGATTAATTGATTTAACAGTGTGTTACCAAATATTGATCTTCACATAAATAAATGTTACCAAATATTGATCTTCACATGAAAAAGCCAAGTGATGATGAGAAACAATGAAAAAGTTGTTGTATCTGAAATCTTATTAAAAAAGCCCAGCCCAAATATACATCTATATTTTATAATACTGGTTATTCACTGCATGTTGACTGCTATTAATATAAAAAAGCTGTATTCCAACCACCTTTTCTGTAAAATGAGTGACAACTGTTGCAAAACAAGTAATAGTCTTATTGTGATATAAGACAGATCTTTCAGTGATGTAAACAGAGACAATTAACATTAGTTGGGGATCTGACTCTCTCTTCTTTGTTAGGATTCACTTAGAATTAACCTGGAAAATTCTTTAATAACCCTTTCCTCCTAACAAAGAAGCATGTGGTGGAATTTTAATGGCTCCATTATGTTAACAAAACACAATGTGATTATAGTGATGATGGGAATTTGGCTGTACAGCTTGAAGAACATCTGGTTTAAAATAAATATGTAAATTTCTTCAAATATGTGTTAATCTGTCAAGTCCAAAGTTTAGGGAGACCAAGCAGTAGAGTGTAGTAATCAAATAGAAGTGGTTGGCAACAACTCAGGTTTAAATCACATAAATCTATTAATCCATGTTTACCTTGAATGTTGTTGAAAAAGGCACTGTGTACTACATGCTCACAAGATATACAAGCACATTGTTAACAGAGACCTTGATGTTCATTCTGATGCCATTTACACCAGGTTAAGGCTTGTGCAGTATAATTGGTGGAATTCACTGCAATGTAATCAGTTGATGCAGCTACACCTAATTTGATTTTGTTTCCCACAAACTGATGGATGTCGGTGGTATTGATCGTATTCATCAAAGCAAGGACTTTCAAATCAACCCCCATATTCCTTTATTAGGGGAACAAATGTTAGCATCAGATGTCATTTCCACTCTCAAAAACTTCCTGAAACATCAGTCATGCTATATTTATCTGGCTCTAAATCTGGAATTAGTTCTTTGTTGCAAATTTGGAGGACTTACTCTGCAGGTCCCCAAAATGCAGGCAAAACCCCATTTTTCTTCTATGGATTTGTCAGAGTGAAGTGTCTTCTCTCAAAATGCTGAGCTATCAATAGTGACTGTATGACCACTCTCCAGCTTCTTTCTTGCCACCTCTTATTTCATGATGGACATATTAATTTATAGAAAGTGTTGCAAAGTAACTTCTTTTCAAAAAAGAGCCTTTTCATGGGTAATGGTGTTAGAACTGCCAGTAAACAGTGTAGCAACCTTCTGTGCTTCCTCTCCACAATTGTGATGGCCCAGCTGAATGTCCTCAGAAACAGTGATCACTCTTGCAGTTGGTTATCCTCAGTGAGATCTGCTGGGTAAGCCTCTCTGACCTCCAGAGGTGTGATGAGGTCCATCATTCTGACTAGATGCTCGGAATGTATTTGGAGGTAAGAAAGTTGGTGATCTCTTGGTGAGAGATGTCCCACAACACAGCACAGGGAATGAGTGCATGTGTATAAAGATAGGGCTTTGTCAGTCCTGAAGTAGGCAGGCCACTTCTCACTTTCCCCGTGGGAAGTCTTGAAGGTTCACTATTGTGAACCTGCAAGTGACATCCTTAGTTTGTGCAATTCCCAGTGTCAGTCAAGAACCAAAACTATATCAAGAGATGTTTTGGTTTAGAGAAAGGGATTATTTAATTGAGGTTATCACTAGGAACTAAAGAAACATCTCAGATCCCAGGTTTCCTCTTTGGTCACACATGGAATCATAGAATCATAGAATGCCATGGGTTGGAAGGGACCCCAAGGATCATAGAGCTCCAACCCCCCTGCCACAGGTAGGGCCACCAACCTCCAGGCCTGGATCTACACAAGGTTGCCCAGGGCCCCATCCAACCTGGCCTTGAACACTTCCAGGGATGGGGCACCCACCCCTCTCTGGGCAGCGTGTTCCAGCACTTCAACACTCTTTCTGTAAAAAACTTCCCCCTAATATCTAATCTAACCCTTCCTTCCTTTAGTTTTAATCCATTCCCCCTAGTCCTGCCATTATCTGCCCTTTTAAAAAGTTGAATCCCCTCCTGCTTATAAGCTCCCTTCAGGGACTGGCAGGCTGCAATGAGATCCCCCTGCAGCCTTCTCTTCTCCAGGCTGAACAAACCCAGCTCCCTCAGCCTCTCTTTGTAGGGCAGGTGCTCCAGCCCTCTAATCATCCTCGTGGCTCCTCTGAACCCTCTCCAACAGTTCCACATCTTTCTTGTATTGGGGGCCCCAGCTCTGGACACAGGACTCCAGATGAGGCCTCAGGAGGGCAGAGCAGAGAGGGACAATCCCCTCCCTGTCCCTGCTGCCACCCCTCTTCTAATGGAGCCCAGGATCCCATTGGCCTTGCGAGCTGCAAGAGCCACTGCTGGCTCATGTTAAGTCTCTCATCCACCACAATCCCCAAGTCCTTCTCAGCAGGGCTACTCTCAAGAAGCTCTTCTCCCAGTCTGTATCTGTGTCTGGGATTCTTCCGGGCCAGGTGCAACACCTGACACTTGGCAGTGTTGAACCTCATTAGGTTCATGTATTGACATTGTCAATTTGATTACCTCAAATTAGGTGTCTTCATGAGATGCCTGTTTTTCAGTAGCTGTTGAATATGTAGTTTTTCTCTAGGCTATATTATACAGAGAGATGCTGCTTGTTCTTAAAGAGCATGAGGTAGGGCTGGTTCTATAAAAATAAACCCCACAAAAGACACCACCAAAAAAACCCCACCATAGTAGAAAATATTGATTTCTATAGCTAATTCAGGAAAATTATATTGTGCCTGGCCTGAACTATACTTCAAATGCATTACTCAGATCCCAAAAGAGAACAGAAAGAGGTCAGTCTCCTTTACACTGTCCATGCTTGCATGCAAGCATATGGTTATATTACATCCTATGAAGAGTCATTAGATCTGTTCAGAAAACCCCGCGAGTCAGTCAAAATACCTCCAGATGGGAAGTGGAGCTCTGTCTAGCCTACAGCACCATGCTGTGATTTAAAACCATGATGAAGCCCCTTGTGAGTGGGAGCCTATACACTTAGTTTAGCCCATGTACTTAATTTTCAGGATGCTTGCAGTCCCAGCAAAATTAAGTTTTCAAGGTCTGAGCTTGTCTTCATTTTTATTTAATGGTTATCAGCTGGCTTCTTTAGGTGCTTGACATGATTTACACTATCAGGACTTGGTTCAATAAAATATTTCCAAAAGCTTTCTGTAAACAGCATTTATTAAAAGAATGAAAATATTTGTACTGGCAGGCATAAAGGTGAAAGATTAGCATAAGGATTCTTCAGAAGTGAAAACTGTAAAAAACCCATTCCTACTAATGCATACATTGTTTGTGTAGTTGTCTACACTGCTTTTAGCAATTCTTCTCAGTGAGGTTTGCCTCTTTCTTGAAAGGTGCAACAGTGCTGTCTTCCGTGGAACTACCTCAGGAAGGAGAAACAGCTGATGAATTCTGTAATGCTAACTTTAGTAACATTTTAAAATGCACATTTTTCTGGTAATAGCCATGAATTGGTTGTCTTGAGATGCGGACAAATGTTAAGTATTAAAGCACCTTCAGATATGGAAGAATGAGTATGTTATGATTTATGCTTCCTTCATTCCTATCACCTTAAATAAGAAAAATGTTAGTTCTCAATTGCCAAATAGCTGTATCTGGTATTTGTTAGATTATGATTAACAATAGCCATTGACAGCTAGCACCTCAGAGCAAGCCAGATCCTCTCATTATACAACTGATAATTCAGACAAGATTTAATCAAACAATGAAAATATACAATGTTTATCTTAGCTACTATGCAGGTCTTCACAGATTGTTTTGTTCATACAGATGGGGAACCAAACATAAGAAGGGTTTCCTCTGACCCATAAAATGCGGGTGCAAACCTAACTGTAATGGGCATCTGTACTGCGGCTGGCAACAGCCTCAAAAAGAGCCTCTTTGCCTCTTTTTTGAGATGGGTTTTTTTTCATTTTTTTTTCTTTTTTCTTTTTTCTTTTTTCTTTTTTCTTTTTTTTTTTTTATTTTCTTTTTTGCCAAGAGTGGGAATAATCTGTGCAGATGGAAAGGATGATAAAAGTATTGTTTCTAGGACCATTTTTCTGAGTGGGATCTCTTTCCAAGCCACTCTCAGAGTTGTTTCTGCAATCCCCACCAAGAGCAGCCAGACAGAGAGAAGGAATAACTCCACTCCCTTACTCTCCTTATCCTTTTGTATTTTGGCTGACACCTGCAATGAATTAATCAGTCAGAACCTGGCCTGCAACATAATGTGCGAGAAAGCAACTTACAATCTATTGAGTGACCGTAATGTCTCACTGCACTAAACATGCTCATTAAAAACAGGCAAACCCATTAAGTTAATATAAAGTAAGAACTGTTCCAAATACTTAAAAATGGAATTGCAGCCAAACTTCCCTCAAAATTGGAAATGATTAAGCTGTATTCCATATTTAGTACATATGAACACACGTGCAGATGTGAGCACATTCATACGCGAGGAAACGTCTAGGCTGTGTGGAAGCACAGCCTGTGCTTCCCACTTGTGAAGGGCTAGGAAATGTTGCTACCACAGGGAAAGCTGTCCCGTGATGTTTATGGTCCTGTGGGAGCCCTGACCTAAGAAATGTGGATTTTTATATGTTGGCTCCACTCTTCCATATTCTTCTTTATACTACAGAAAATAAAAAATAAAAGAAGGGGAAGGGTTTTGCTGTCTTCTCAGAAAGGAATGTAGAGTGCTCAGAATAGTGACAACAGGAGTAGGATCACTTTAATGAGTTAAAGGAATGCATCTTTGAATTAGTCTTAGCAGCAGTTGCTAAAGGACACAAATATCTATGAAATGAGCAAGTGCCCTGGGCAAATATTACACTGCCCACACTAGACTTAACAATGATGGAGCAAAGTAGATTATAACTCCACTTTTTGATCTCTGGGTGCATATACATTTCTGCTGCAATTACTCCAAATTCCAGTGGCTCCTACATGGAGTTTCTTATCATAACAGCTGGGTCTTCCTGGAGCAGGAGGAATTGTGCAGGAAAGGTCTCATCCAAAGCCTCATCAAAACATTTAGGGGAGTCAATGGGGAAAAATTCTGACTTGAATGGTTAGTAGGAGGCAATAGCAATGCTAACCTACAGAGGTATCACAGAAGATCTGCATTTAAATATAGAGCCATACCTTATAAATGCTAAGAGCATATATATTCACTTAATGTAACATTTCTGAGTCACTCCTGAGAATACTCTTGTGACCCTCATTAACAGACATAGTGCTCTCCAAACAAAGAGTTACAGAAAATGTAATTAAAAATGTTCTGCAGGTTAAATCACACAGAATCACAGAAAGATAGGGTTTGGAAGGGACCTCTGGAGATCACCTAGTCCAGCCCCCCTGTGAGAGCAGGATCACCTGGAGCAGGCTGCATAGGACAGCATCCAGGTGGGTTTTGAATACCTTCAGAGATGGAGACTCCAAATCCTCTCTGGACAGCCTGTTCCAGTGCTCTGCCACCCTCACAGTAAATAAGTTCCTCCTCATAGCAAAGATACTTGAGGACCAAGGCCATGAAGAAGTAAATCACCTATGAATGTATCAAAGTATTAATGACATGCAAGTTGAAAGTCCCCAAGCAGCAATACTGCACCCTCATGCAGTGTGCAGGGGTTTGGCCATGGTTATAACTAGGCAACAAACCTCAGCTGAGCACTGCAATTGCAAGTGGGGTGTCCCACAGGAACTTGTACACCAAACTGGAAGGAATGGTGTTGGTTAACTCTCTCAAAGCAATATAAGTTCAAGATTTCAAGTTTTAGAAATGCTTAGGAGCACCCAGTCTTGGAGAGGAGTAGAGGGCTTGCCTAATCTTCAGCATCATTGCTTTCTTAGTCTTTCTTTGGCTGAGTTCAGCCCTGAGTGAGCTTTCTGTGGCTACATACTTTGCCACCAGCCCTATCCAATAAAATCCAGTAGGGATTTTAAAGGGATAATTAATACTGAAAAGTGATTTTGATTAAAGCAATATCAGTCTGCACCAGCTTTACAAAATAACCAACAGCTCAGCAGTTACAGCCTCATTAGAAACATGGGTTAAAGTTATAGTTTGTTTTCCAAAGAATAGCTACTTGCTGTTGTTGGGCTGAGGAAAAACAGGCAAGAGGGCTCAATGGGTAACTGGTGACTGTAACTTGATGAAGCCAGAACTTTCTCTCACTTATAAATATCCCAGCCAAAGTCTTGGATGAAGTGTGCTGGGGTCATACAAAGTATTCATGGCACATGCCAGAATTGCACAATCTCATAATTGTAATCCTTGCTTTCACCCTTTCATTTATTAGCTGTGGTATTTTTTGTGCCAAGTCTGTAGTTAAACTGCACATTCTCTGGGAAGCAAATGTAGTGTCTTTGTATTCAACAAGGTGCCTGTAATGCTTTTGGGAGCTACAATTATTGTAATAGAGTTCTATGCACTGCTACAGTATTCGTTTCCCAAAGAGCCTTTCTGAGACATCAGTTACACTCTGCAGTATTCTCCTCTCCTCTCCCCTTCTTCTTTTTTCTTTTATTTTTCCTTGCAAGAAGAAAAGAGCATAATGCCAGATGTATCAAACTGCTGGGTTTACAATCTGCTTAGCAACACAAGCAGCCTCCCTGACAATGATCCCAGTGAGAGGAAACATTTCACAATAAAGCCATTAACCATGATGAGGTCTGAAGTTCCAGATGCACGTCTCTAAAAGTTGCCTTTTTTTTTTCCCCCCTACCTGATTTTACATGAAAATTTGTTAGAAGTCTGTGCTAAAAAACCTGCATGTACCATTTCTATTGGGCCATGTATTTTTGGAATGATATGCCTATAGCTGGTGCCTGCAAAAGTACTCCTGAACCCTTTGGAGAGCATGTGGAGCTCATTTCCATTTCTTTCTGAAAGCTGGGGAAAAAGTATCTATTTTGTGAAAACAGACATTTCCTTGTGAAAAAATATGTAATTTTTGGTTTCCCTCATGGTATTTTAGAGAGAAGAAAAACATACAGCCTCTCCTCCTTCCCAATTCTCTTTATTAACTTTATATATCTGGCAGTAGAAATGTTCCTCAAAATGTCTTCCATATGATCCATTTCAGCTAATCTTATTCTGAATATCCAATTAATCTGAATCATATCTAGTGAGATTTTTAAGGACCTGATTACATTAGAGAAATGTGTAGCTGTCTAATATTACATCACCGATCTGATGATACCAAATGGTGATCCACATCCGTAAGAAGCTGTGAATTACAGAACTACATACATCCAAATATTTAATATACAGACTATGTATTTATGTCCATGCAGATAACATATCTCCTCTGAAGGTGCCATTACTTAAATATTATGTCTCTTGATTTGACTTCTGCATTTCACAATAGTTCTTTGAATCAGAGAATATTGTAGTATCTGATTTCAGGGTTATATGACTGAAAAAAAACCTTGTAAACCATCAAAGCAGTGCAGCAGATGCCTGATTTAGGAAGGTCACAACATGTTTCCCTGACTTCCAAATGAAATTGAGATTTACCATAGAAGACCTAAATCCATAGTGCTACTGTGCTTCAGGAAGAGCGGTAATGGACCATGTCCATATTTGGGGATGCAGCAACATCAAGAAATTTTCTTACTGAAGGATGCCACTGCTATGAGGAGAATTATGTGCAGAAGAGGCTCTCCTCAGTATGGATAAGGCAGGATTCAATTGTCAATAGCTTTATTAGAATACAAAATCCCAGAAAGACTCAGTCTCATTTTTTCCCAATCAGTCTAAGAAAATGAGAGCAGACTCCCATCATTCTTTGAGATTTTATTGAAAGATGAGAAGAGAAGAAACTAATTTTAAATGTTCCAAAAGTGATTACAAACATGAATTCAATTTAGGAATGAGGTAGTTCTAATGGAATAAGCATTGTAGCTATATTTAGGATTTATGACAGTTTTCTAAACAAAGCTGCCAAGTAAGAGTAAAATTTTACTTGGCAAATTTAAGCTATGTTTTGTTTCAAAACATATGGTGTAGAAATTTGGCAAACTCATTTCATGATGCTTGAATTCTATCCTTAACTTCTCTTTACCATTATATCACCTTAGAGATGCACAGGACATTTTGTCGAATCTATCAGCTCTTTGCCACAAACCCATCCTCCCCACACTGCTTTTCTTCTCAGAACTGCTGCCCTGTTCTTGTCTCATGCTTTTGTAGGGATTTTTTAATGGGTAAAATCTGTCATAAATATCTCTCTCCCTCCCTTCAGTTTCTTTTCTCTTTCATGTGACTTCTTTTTCTGTGTTTCTTTCTGCATTGTTTTCTATTTTTATCTAACCTGCTGCGATTTGCCATTATCCAACTTTCTTTGCCTCCTACCTAGAATTTCCAGAATTTAATTCTCCCAACTGATGAGTCATTAGAAAACTGAAAGAAGAAATGCCACCACTTTTTTTAAAGAAAACACTCTGAATATCAAAGCAGGGTTACTTCAAACTCTAATATAATTATGTTTTTTCTGTATTTAGGATGAAATTCTTTCATCTGGAAACCCTGAAAAAAACCCTACATGTTCTCATGTCATTCATTTAAATTCAGTAGTGAATAGAGCTACGGATATCATTATACATATACATTATACATATACATATATATGTATCTCCTTATATATTTACGTCCTTATGTATATTATTATATTCTTATATTTTTATTTTCTAACATCATTGCCTACCTACTGTTATTACTATTTTTTATCCCCATGCTTCAAATGGACATATAGCTCAGCAGTTTGTGCTTTGCTTTGTAATATGCTGTAATTTATTTCTGCCACATTCTATAAATATCCAGTTTATAGAGCTCTGAAAATCTCAGGTGCTAGAGAGCTCCTTGTTGCTTCCTTGTGCAAGAGATTAGCTCCTGTTTGCCAAATCAACCGTGCATATTTTAATTCTTGTTTATATTTATTTATTCTATCATATGGGAAGCTATATATAATATATGGGGTATTAGAAATTATACACATTGGAAATACCCTTTATAAATCTGAATCAATTCTTCAGGTCTTCTTATATTCACAGCACAAAAAAAAAAATCTATGGTTATATATATATATATATTTTATTTTTTTTTCCCCTGAGCAATAGATGTTAGCTCTGGTTCTGGTGTTAACCACATGGAATTTTTTGAATAAGTAAGAATTCATTGTCATTGTCTTTTATCTAATGCAGCAAAAGCTGTATAACCACAAGACTCCATCGATGATGGTATTTTGGTATGACTCAGAGTCTTCACAGAAGGTCCTTTGTGACCTTCGAAGTACCAGTGGCTGGTGATGAGGGGTGTCCAGGGAACATTAAGTTAAGGGTTGTGTGTAGCCATTTACAGTCCAGATAGCTCTAGTTGCCAGGCAGCTTGTTGGGAAGTTGTTTTAAAAAACAACACTGCTGCTTAACCATCTTTTCTTTTTTGTTATAATTTCTTATAAATAAAGCTGTGGCTTTACTTTTTCTCTCAAGTGTTTAAATCTGGTTTTGTTCCCTTAGAAATTAACCAAAATGTCAACATCTTCTGGCCTCCCACAAGCTTCTTTTTTCCATTTAATATTGTGAGAGAGAGTGTCCCAATCCAGTAACGCATCACTATATTCCCCTGCTCCCCTGCTGTTTCTCATGCCCAGGTGTTGGTTGTCTCTTGTCTTGTCACTTAAATTGCAAATTATTTTGGGCAAGGGCCAAATGCTCACTGCCCAACACAGTGTAGGGGCAGAAGACTGGTAAAAACAATTCTGAGGTGTCCTTATGTGCAGATAACCAGTTTGGACAGTTTTTATTCTTGGTATACATGCTTGTGGAGCTAATATTTTTCCTCCTGTTTGTATATGCTTTGCAAAGGTGAGACATGAGGCTGGTGACACAGGTAATCATGCTGTAGATAGTAATTTACAGTGTTACAATGAGGAAAAGGAGATATATATATATATTATGCTTCTGCAAAGAAAAGCAGCCAGAGGATTACATGGGGGTACAATGATGTATGAAGTCAAGGTCTCTGTTGGAAACGTCTGTGTGTGTATATGTGTGCATGCATGCCCATGTGCGCATCTGCAGCCACATCCAAACACAAAGCCTCAGCTGATTCTGCAGAGGACTGTGGAGATTTTCTCTGTTTAAAGGTGAAACTCACAGCAAAGAAAGCTTAATGGTGCAAGTTGCACTTTTAAGGTTCCTGGGTGTTGTATAGGAACATACTAGAGTGGAAATATCCATCATTTTTTATTCATTTTATTTTTGCTTAGCTAAACCCCCAGCTTTTCAAGTCTTGCCCAAGAGAGAAGCGAGGGAGCTTTTCATAGCTAACATTTATTAGTGAACTAATTGACTAGTTCCCCAGTCCTTAAGTGTTCTCACATTTTAGGCAATCACTCTGTGTCTAATTTGTCCCCTTTTGCGAATCACTTTCCCAACTTTCGCTGATGAAGTCAATAGGTTGCAAGACCACCATGACTGCCTCTGCAGAGAGGGCTCGGCATTAGGAGAGCGTTGCGTGTTTCAGCCTCAATAGCCTGGAGTAACTATTAGTTCTAATTGTTGAATGGTTGAACGCTTTGAAGGACAAACCTATGTCCTAAGGCTGTGGCCCTGATGAATGCAAGGGTTTCTTTCACTTGTCATTAGTAATTGAGGGTAAATTAATATTTACTAAGCAGAGTTTCACAGGAAAAGGAAAGCACGAGAAATCTAAGGAAAAAAAGTGCTGCAGGAGAAAATGTTGGTTCCTTTAACACTTTGAACTCAGTTGACAGCAATTAAAAAACAGCTAGTGAAAACTTAGAATAAGCTGAACGATTTTATTACTTTTACCCCCTTATTATAACAATAATTTTGTCTCACTTGGTATGTAAATTTTATAACCATTCCAGATACATAATATATGTAATTAATGAGGGATACGCTAATAGCTGGAACTGTAGAACTGCTGATTTTTACAACACAGATTTTATTCACAATATGTGAAAATCTGTCATGTCTGCATGTGTTTTTTACAGAGGAGCTAGAGAGGCACCCACTCCTACGTAGCATTCCACTTATTTAATAAATCTGAAAATACTACACAGATCATAGAATCATAGAATGGCATGGGTTGGAAGGGACCCTAAGGATCATAGAGTTCCAACCCCCCTGCCACAGGCAGGGCCACCAATATAGCACTAGATACAGCTTGTCAGACTGGACTGTTGCCATTAAAACCCAGAGGTTCTTGTCATATCATATGTATAGACATACACATCCAGATTTTTGTTTGATGTTTCCTTAAAGCATCATTAGAGCCGTGACTTGATTCATATGTAGACTGAATACTTAATGTTGATTGAATTAAATATGGGGTAGGCACTACTCAGTGCAAGTCCTCCTAGTTCTCTATAAGAGGATTTCTTTGTGGTGTTTGGCTATTCAGTAACACTGAGAAGAAGAAGAGAGCTAAAATTGTCAGGGTGTCCACCCCCACAGAGAAGCAGTCATAAACCAGCGTGTGAAATAGCCAAGGGGTGTCTTCGAATAAAATCAAATCCTAGTTTACTCAGTTGACTCAAAGTCCTGTCTTGATTGTACTACCAAACAAACCTCTGCCATTCAACTTTTCTGACTGAGGCAGGGCAGACACCCCTCACAGGGACACACTGTGTTTGCAGGAACAGTTTTCCACTGGTGGAACAACCTCTCCTCCAGGCATACACATTTTGGATGCTTTCTCTTGCTAGGGCTTCATCACACCAGGAGCTGGGCTGAGAAATGATGATAGAGGATTTTCTGTGACAAATTTCACAGCACAGACCTAGTGTAAAACAAGGTGGGCTTCATTCCTGTGAAGAGAGGAAAGGAACTTTGTGTAAACAGTAATTTTCCCCAGTCCTTGCAATGTCAGGAGTAGATATGGCCCCAGCATCACTGACACCAAACCACAGGCTCCTCTATCTTACTTCAAGTGTCCAACACATGGGGACATTCTGGCACCTGCCAATCCATGCATTCATGTCTCTTTATGGTCACATCCTAATATCCTTGACAAATGGAGCAGGAATTAGGATTGCAGCTTTCTGGAAGTAAAAGATGCTTTCAGATGAAAGAAATCTAGCCCAGCCAGTTAAACCAGATTTAAGTCTGCTATTGCTAAGAAAGCCACATGAAACACCCTTACTGGAACTTAAAAGCCCCAAATTAAATGTCATTATGCAACACATACATTGGATTCGTCTGTCTAAAGTTCTTCAGAATAAAGCAAACCCATTTTTTGGGTACGTATATTTGAGAAGAATTTCTTTTTACAAAGCTGGCATGACATTGACTCTTTAATGTGGAAACAGCAAAAGCCACTGGTAAGACTGTGTGAAATCTCAGTTTAATCTTCATTAGTCATACAAATCTGTTCCTCATTTCCAGACATTTCTGCTTTTAAGTAAAATGCTTTCACAGGTAGCCCTGCAAGAACTCCACTTCCAAACATGTGAAGTCATGATATATTAACTTTTTTTCTGGAATATAAGACTCCTTGTGGAAGATAATCCCTAGGCTTCTAGATTAGGAAAAATCCCCAACAAACATACCCACTCTCTAAAATTTCAGTGAAAACTCATTAGATATCAATATGTCCTGCTCTTTAACAAAACAAATGTTATATGGGAAGCAGTGAAATTTACACCCGGGTTGCTGCTGGCTCCCATGCTGCCCTGCCTACAGCACTCAGAGCTGGCTTCCTCACCCATCAAAAAGTCACATCTGATTGCCAGTACGGGATATGCCTCTGCTCACAACTGTTCTGCTTTTTTCCTTCTGAGGTTGTAAATCTTTTTCTTTAAAATGGGAAATATTTCCAAGGGCTTAATTAATTTAGTATAACAAGAAATTAGTCCAAAACAAGAGGAAAAAAAAAAAATCCAACAAAACCCTCTCTCACGTTAACTCCTGACACTGTGCTATACAATTTCAAAGAAAGCATGTCTTACTAGGGGCTTTAAGAGCTCAACTTCCCATTAACACCGCTAATAAAAATGTAATTAGAAAAGCAGTTTCATTTTCTCCCTCCAGCAGAGCATTCCTCCCCTGCACAGGCTCAGAGTTTCGGAGGTTGTAGTTAGCAGCCAGCAAGATGTGTCCTCTTGGCGGAACTTACCACTTTATGAAAGATGTGGTCAAGATCCCAAGGAACTGTATTGATACCAGATGTAGTCTTGTCATTAAGTCTTAAACCAAGACTCTCATGAATCTTAAGTTTCCATTTTCTCTCTCTGCTCTCTTACAAGGAAAAGGGTTTAAGTGAATTACTGTCGATGTCGCTAGCAGAAGCAGGTTTTATTTGAAAATAGACGTCATCATGGGAAAATGTTAGACAAGAAACTATGTCGAAACACATTTTTACTGAACTAAGCAAGCTGAAGTTGTCATGGCTTAATTAAATGAATGCTTGCATAAATATGTTAGGATCTCTAGTCAGAATTGGTAGTCCTGAAAGTCAACGCTGCGTTGCCAATTTAGTTTCTAGACAATAAAGGCACTGGCTTTTTAACATTAGTGCTGTACGTGTTGCAAAACAAAACAGAAACAATTCTCATTGGTGAAGGATTTCAATAAACTTTAATAATATCCACATGTACAATAAATATTTCTGGGCCCTCAAGCACTTATATTTCCTTTTGAACTTGTGAACAAAAATTGATTCAAGGTGACAAATTTGTAATCCATTATGATGGATGGAGCTGCCTTTTAAAAAAAGATAATGGTATATCATTTATGTTTTGTCCGTGAGTACATTTGGGAAAAAATAATAAATCTAAAAGGAAGCCAGCTGAGATGAAATAAAGTAAATAAAATCAGCTGTAATATTAGTTTTTATTGAAGCAAGTGCCACTTAATTAGGAGTTCAAAGAAAGGCAAATGATACAAATATTGCTTTTGGTTACCATAACTGCCTTTGTAGCTGCTTGGACTAAGCCATTCTATTAATTACGTATCTAACATTAATTAAGTAAATTATGATCTTTGAATTAAATTTGCAAGCTGGAAAAACAAGTGTCATAAGATTAAACAGAAACATGTGTGGATATTTCCGAACATATTTGCAAAGTACAGCTTTGCCATTAAAAGCTCAGATGCTATAGTTTTGCAATACATAACAGAAAACAACTGTTGCATGTGTGTATAACAGCAAAAGTTGATTTTTTAATGGTATTTAGTGTATTTACATATTTATTCCCCATTGCCTTGTAGTTTTGTTAAGCCCTCTTCCATTAGAATTCAAACCATCGTATTAGCAGATTCTGAAGGCAGAGGAGGTTGTACTCAGAGCTCACAGTCAGGGTGCACACAACATGATGTTGAAAGCCTTGCAAGAGAAAAGGGCATACTGAAGATACCCACAGTATGACAGGGGAAGAGTAACTTTCTGCCTACCTCTCCTTTTTACCCTGCAGTGACATTGAGTGTGTGTTCTGCTGGAGAGGCAGAGTTTGGCTACTGTTTTGAGCGGAGTTGGGTTCTTCCCCATACTTATTTGCTTATAAGACAATAATAATGAACCTGTGCTAAGGTGACTAGAATGGATACCTGTCAACACAGCATACTTGTCCTCAAAGAAGAAAGGAGGCTTTATGGGAAAAAGTCACATGAATTAAAGGGTATTTTTCAGGTAAAAGCCACCAGCTTCCTGCACCAACTCACTCCATGTGACAAGCAGAGACAAGAGAGAGGGTCCTTTATCAGTGTTTCATAATATAATATCCAAAATGAACAGGGAAGATAATAGTAGACTGTGTTTTTAACTGAGTCGTGAGAGGTGCCACACAGTGGTGATCTGAATAAAATGTATACTTTCCCCATTCTGTAAGACTTTTACAGGCCTTATGTGGAATATAAGAGAAAGATGTAAACCCAACGATTATGTGTAGCTAATAAGAGCTAAGAAAAGCATGACAAAAGTATGCAATAAGCACTCAGTGATATAAACCATTACGACGAGCTGTTCTTATATATCTGAAGCCAGATGCTGTTCCAAATTACATCACTGTAAATCCAGAATAGTTCCACCAAAGCAATGAATCTACTCCAGATGAGAGAAGAATTTTGTCTGCGATCTATTCACTTCAGATCAGTTCACATCCATATGTCCACGGTTTACTATATTATTTTTTTTTAACGAAAAAACCCTGAAATGATCCAGTGATCTCCAGCATAATGTTTGTCTGAAAGAACAAGCTTCTCTAACAGGTGAGTTTCTGCCTAGCACATTACTATGAGTTTATTGACTGAAACCAACACACTAAATTTACGTTGAAGGGGAAAGAATAATAAACTACCTCTTCTAATTTTATATGTACTTATAACTGGAATCCAGGGTGGGCTACTTAAAAGTCCTGCCTGCTTTATGTAGTTGTCAAAATGCAACAGGAATTAGAGGAGTTTACACCTTGTCACAGAGGGGGGTTTGCCTGGACAAAAAGTGGGCTTGGTTTCCTCAGGGCAAGAGGGATTCTTGATCCTTTATCACTCTCTGAATTGAAGCTGTTTCACAAAGATGAGCTTTTCAGAAGAGGTTTCCAATGGAACCTTCCCACAGCTGCTGCCTTTGGTGCTGATCTCTGCTGTACTGGCTGCATCTGGTTAGGATATCCCAGTGCTTGGGTCCCCTCCAGCACATGAGTACCCCAAGGTCCTACCATGAAATTCTATGCATATGCCTCGGGTCTCTAGGCACCTGCCTACACAGATGGAAATACGCGTTTCCACACCAGGCTGAGGTACTCACCAGCTTAACATAGAAATGCCAAGCAAAGATGCCTACATGGCTCAGAAATGGTGTGGTGGTCTCCAGGGTGTGCATTCAAGTGCACTCCTGGCTTGTGAGCTGCAGGTGGAAACTCCAAGTACTTCTAGTTGACATACCATCTGAGCAAGCGACCACCTCCTGCTCCCTGGTTTCCATGGGGAGAAAACCGATAACTATAACCCAGCCGGAAGCTTTGGGGTGCTTTGGCAGTTAAGTGTCCAAGAAAGAGGACTCCCATTCCAGCTGAGCATTTAAACATGAGTTAAAGAGAGTTACTGGGTTCATTTCCCTTGTGGCATTAAATTCTGAACTCCAAGATGATTGAGCTGAAGTTTCTACGAGATCCATCTTTACTGTAGTAAACAAGAGATAGAATTCAGAGAGCACTGTGCACAGCAGCAGATATTATCTTAAACATGAGTTTTTTACTTTTCCTTTCCATTCCTTTGCAGTTTGCAAGGCTCATGGTCAGTTTATCTCCCTGCAGAACACCAATAATTCCCTTTGATTTGAGGGGAGTTATAAATAACGTTATACAGGAGTATTAGGACTTTCACATCTTCTTTTAAAAATGACCAAATATATGCTGAATGGGGATTTCAGTTCTGCACTGAAAAGTAACTGAATCATGGAGTTGTTCAACAAAGAATGAGACAGCACTTCTAAAACTGTGATAAACCCTTTTAAAGGAGTTCTACTATTAGCCTGCAAATTATAAGATTTAAAAAAACCCAGAGAAAACACAGCTTATGCACTTCTCTGCTTTGTTCTGCAAAGCTCTGCTGCTGAGTGTCATCTTTTTGGCAGCACATGGCAACAACTTACAGTGAGAAGAAATAATCTTGGATGTTGCTGCTGAAACAGAATCTACTCATGGTGTTGATTCCAGCTGGAATTCTGCTGGAGCCCTGCAACATCGCCACCGAGCAGCACCTCTGTGTGTCGATTTTCCTCAGAGTTTTACATGCTGTAAAATTCAGCTTAAAATTGATCCTGATTTCTATCAGTGCAGTGATTTTTTACATTATTTTTTTTTTAATTTTTATCCTATGAGGCTGCTAACTAGAGGAAGCAGGGATCAGGTAAGTAAAATTCCTTCCTTTAAACTCCGCAAATGTCTTTTTAGAACAAATACAAAGAATGAACATAATGCATGAGTCTTAAATCACATAGAGCCTGATGTAACTACCAGTGACAGCTGAAACTCATATGCTCTATTATATGGTGCTATTAAATAGCAGGAGAACGTTCCAAATTTTTAAGAGTTATAAAAGTTAGAGAAGCCAGGGAGTCCTTCAGGGAGGAACCTCTAAATATTTAAAGGGTATATTAGAGATCAGAACGGTGAAGGAGAAAGCAGGGGAAGAAGCACAGTACATTTTTTCAGTGCATTAAAAATTCTCTTTCTCTTAGGGGATATTTTTGTCTGTCTTTTAAACAGCATTTTCTATCCATAAGTAATATAGGATAGTGTTTGGCTAAATATTTCACTGCACATATACTTCAAAGTTACCTTTCCCTATGTATTACCTGCTTGATGAAAAAAACAAGCATTGACCTTGTGACTGCAGGCAAGGGTGAAAAAACAACTACACGTAGACTAAAAATATTTTTCTGAAGCACACAGAGGTCATGTGTTTTAAATAACTTGTTTCACATTTCAGAGCAAAATCTGTTATTTTCTTCCAGAGTTTTGTGCAGAATATCTACATATAAGTAAACCCTAAATTAAATCTATATTGGCTTCAAGTTAATATGTTGGCACTCCAACCAATGTGACCACAGTGCAGTGAAGTATTTGGTGGTGAAATAATGTTTGTTAGCTGATCCTTGGCCATTTTTATTTCTCTGTGTTTTACCTGTCATAGCCAAAAGATTTCTGTGATCCTTATGTTAAGTTCAATTTGAAGACAGACACAATAATTTTCTTCATTTAAGACCGTAGGACCATTTTTTTCTTTTTCCCTAAAGAGAATTTGTGTAGATGAAGTCATCTAGATGACAATTTTGGCTTTGGTTCTGAGTGATTAGATATAGCTGATGTCCACAGCTATGTGACTCAGACTAAGACATCCTTAAGGAAAGCTGAGGCAACTGGTGATTTGGAAATCGTGTACCATCCATAGTTGTGGGGACTTAGCCAGGTCAACAGATGCCTACACAAAAAGGCCTTTTCCAGCTTTGTTGGAAAGTGATCAAGAAGCTGATTTTGTTTTCTTGTAAATATCTATAGAACATTCAATTGGATAGGTTAGGCTAGGCTAGGCTAGGTTAGGATAGACTGTTTCAGTTGGAAGCTGTTGGACGACTTCAGGGCTGAGCAAAAGTTATAGCATGTTGGTAAGGGTGTTGTCCAAATGCCTCTTAAACATGGACAGGCTTGTGGTATCAGCTACCTCTCTCCAGCCTGTTCCAGTGTTTGACCACCTCCTTGGCCAGGAAATGTTTCCTAATGTCCATTCTGAACCTCCCCTGGTGCAGCTTTGAACCATTCCCACATGTCTTGTTGCTGGGTACCAGGGAGAAGAGCTCAGCACCTCCCTCTCCACTTCCCTCCTCAGGAAGCTGTAGAGAGTGATGAGAATGCCCTCAAGATGATCAGAGGTTTCCTGGTGTTTCACCCAGTAAAACATGCTAGTGCAAACAATCTGCTACAATCTTCATCTTACTAAGGGTCTCCAAAATGCATTGTCTTGTATTTTGGGACTTTTCAATAAAGGAATTTCAAGAAATAGAATGTAAACAGGATTTATCATGAGATGATAACACCAAAGGGAATAGCTGTGAACAGACTGGAAGAGAATTTATGTGTGTGACATTGTCTGCTTATATCTGGCACATATTGTAATCATCATTATTTGAATTATTCTTTTCCTTTCTACTCGACAGGCCTATCCATTATGAAATTGTTATTGTTTCAAGGAGAATACAAGTTGTTCTGAGTTTTGTGAAGCAGATTATAACTATTGTTGCCAGTTCCTAAAATGCCTGTTGGGCATTACTATTTTATTCAGTAAATAAAGAGTTTAAAACAATAATTGTTATTTGTTAGAACGAACATATTTGAATCCCTTCTTCTTGCCCCTTCAGTGCAGGGCCTTTCAGTCAGCATTTCTATTTCTAGCTCTTTTTGCTGGAAATACTACCAGCATTTGCAAGCTGAAAATGCTTTAAACTGGAATATGAAAAAGAGAGATGCCATAAGTTAGTGATGAAGGAATAGTTCATTCTTTAACTGTTATTATTTTAATAATCTGTGGGATTTGTAAGAGCCAGACCCACCAGTACTGGAATTAAAGGCCAAAGTCTTTAAAGTAGGAATGGGAGCAGCCATGTCCTCTGGAGAATAAGCATACTGAGTTATTGGTAATGGACACTATTGAATATAGTATTGTTAGCAGGATCACACATTTTAACCTAGATTATCAGTCCTGAGTGTACCCAGCTCTCCTTGATAGTGGTGGGAATTAGGTACTATAATAGCTTTGAGCATTTCAGCACTTAGGGATTTCCAGTCAAGCCTGTAAACCCTCTGGGCAGAGCTCTTGCCATGGTCTGGGGAAGTTCCTTGCATAGGAAGAATGACTTGCCAGATCTTTGAAGTTTTTTTTTGGTTTTAATGACAGCAAAACATTTCTTCCTTACAGTTAATGAAGGCATTCTTTCTTTTTTTCCTTGCCTTGCCTTGCCTTGCCTTGCCTTGCCATGCCTTGCCTTGCCTTGCCTCGCCTTGCTTTGCCTTGCCTCGCCTCACCTCACCTTCCTTTTTTTTCCCCATTTTTCCCTTTTTTCCCATTTCCCTTTTCTCTTTTCCCTTTCCCCTTTTCACTTTTCTTCTCTT
Organism: Zapornia atra; assembly: GCA_013400835.1. NCBI lineage: Eukaryota > Metazoa > Chordata > Aves > Gruiformes > Rallidae > Zapornia > Zapornia atra. The sequence goes on along the minus strand of VZTU01021370.1, from coordinate 189,617 downwards.
TTATCTTTTCTCCTCTTTTTTCTTTGCTCTTCTTCACTTCACTTTGCTTCTCCTCACTACGCTTCTCTTCACTTTGCTCCTCTTGGCTTTGTTTCACTTTTCTTTCACAAATAAGTGAGCCACTTAAACAGAATTAGAGGAAATTAATTGCACATGGTGTTAAGCTGCAGAAGGCCAGCCCAAATAAGTTCCATTTTTAGTTTAAAACCCAGGAAAACTTTGGTTAATCTTCTCTATGTATGACACTATTTTGCCTTACTTTCCTTTTCTCCTACAAGTTGGAGTAGCAAAATAGCTGTCCTTAGTGTCAGCTGAAATGAACCTTAGTAACACAAAATGGATTTCTGGTGTCTCATTTGAAATCCTCTAGAAGGAGGAGAGCAAAAAACCATTCTGCCCAACAACACTACTTCCAATGTAGCATGCCTATGCACGAAAATAAATATTTTACTATATTTGTAGCTCTCCTGCTCAGAGCAGCATTTTGAGTTTGGTTTTTTTTTTTTAATATAGATAAAGCCATCTCAAATATCTCCATATATGCATACAGACACTGTTTTTCTACCCATTCTTGTTCAGTAGCACTCTACTCCATAAATGCTCCTTTTATCTAGTTAAAGAGCAGTGAAATATTGTTTGTCATGAGAAGGGGTAACACCATCCAACATGTATAACCACTGCTCAGAGCACAATATTTCCTTGTGTGTACTACAACTAGTCTCTTACTTCTTTCATTTTTTGTGGGTGAGGGTAGGAGGTTGGTTGTTTTAGGAGTGCTGTGTTTTCAATGCAAATTGACTGTCTTTCACAGTCTAGTTTAAATATTTTGTCTTGTCATGAATATGTATGGAGTAACTTTTACCTCAAAATATCTGATCAGTTACGAGCTAATTATACAGACAATGAAATTAAATGCAAAGCTTGTCATTAATCTACTTTGAGACAAATGTGAAAATGAATGCATTTATCAATTTCTTTAAAAAGACAACTTTACCAGTATTTCTAACTCAACACAACTTTACTTCAAACTAATTTGAAGTCAGAAAATTGCAGCTGTTAAAAATTGAAGCACCATAAAACCATACTAAGAAAAACATTTTCCATAAAGAAAAGGTTGCTTAATTTTTAAAAATCAAATGGATGAATGCAACCAAGCAGGGATTTATGAAGTCTGGTATCACAATTCTATCTGCTGAGTTTCTACTACTGAAAAGATGATGTATGTACTTCATACGACACGTTTCGTTCCAGGGTACAATACCACTTAAAGCTTCTCACAGATTGCAGTGAAGCAGGTACTGGGATAGAATATGTCAGGAAAATACCAGGGGAAATATATTTCTCTGTTGTTATTGGTATCAGCTGCTGGCAGCACAAAATCCTCAGGGGATGATGTACCCTTAAGGTCTCATTCTGTATTATTACACACAACATACAGGTACATTAGTTACACTGTCTTTCTTCAACACACCCTGCGTGGTATTCGAATACCAATTAGCATTCTACATTAAGCAGAGAGCATCCTGGGGCTGCCTGTATTTAATTATTTTAGTGTGCCATTCTGTCTGATTATGCGTCTAGCTGTTCAATTTACCTTGTGACATATTCTGCGTGCAATGGTTAGTGAAGGTGATCATCATATTAAACATCATCCCTGTGGGTAACAGTACCATAATGTGAATGACAGGAGCAGATATCACCATCTCCTACAAGACCCCATTCTTTTAACGGGCGTGCTTCTGAATACTCACCCTTTCCTTATGTCATTTCTTTATTCCTCTGCTCATGTCTCCTCACAAGATATTTGCTCATTTGGAGACTCTGGTTTTACTTTTCCCCAAATTGCATGTAGTAACAGAGACTTGCACTGGCACATCTTCTTCTTTACATCTCTCAGGAGCAGGTACATTAAGATCAGTTTAGTTATTCTGAAGCTTCATCATGAGCTCTGGCTTTAGCACGATCAGATTCATTACAGATGTACCAGGTAAGAGTGCCCTCTGCTTTTGCCCTTGTGCTGGGGGCTGTAGCACCTGTGATACACTGCCAGCACAATGGAGATACTGCTGTGACAGACAGAGAAAATAAGGCTAAGTATATAGGAAAAGATTTATAGAACAATACCGCAGAGAGGATGAATTAGGCTCCTCTTGATTAGAAGAAAGAAATGTAATATTTAATTAGAGATGATCTGCACTTTAGCCTAATAAATACATTTCCCTAAAGGGCTTTTGCATGTAGGTTGGAAAAATTCTCAACAGCTGGCAGGGGAAAGTGCCAGTCCTCAGTAGCACCTCTAAAAGATGGTCCTTAAGGGCATGTCTCCATTGATGTCAGTCTCCAATGATGTCAGAGCAAGCTGGATGTGGTGCAGCTGCAGCTCAGACACCAGCATCATCAGCCCACACTGTGGTGGGGGATGAAGAGGATCATAGAGGATGGGTCCACATTGACCTTCTCCAAGCTACCCAGACTCACCTCCAGGGCTTTTCCATTGGAATCTTTCTCCAGTTCATCCAAATTTGTGGGAACAATAAATTCTGACAAAAGTTGCCTCGGTTCCTCTCTACCACGTTCCAAGCCCCAGCTATCATCCCTCTCTTCTGTGGCAGGATGGTTATGGAGTTGGGGGCCCCAGAGTCCACGTTTCCAAAGCTTGTCTACTATGAGCACCAGTAAGTACATCCTATATTCCTTGGGGAATACAATCAGAAGCGTCATCATGTAGATCCAGCAATTCCTGGTACCTGGAGAACAATGTTTAGTTCAACAATAAAATACTTCTTGTGAGAAGGAAAGGTTTGACTTTTTAAAAAATAATGTTCTAGAATGTCAATTCCATAATAGAAATAAGGTTTTTATTCCTTCTTCTGTCCCTCTCTCAGACACACAGATTTTGAAAGAGAATTGTTTCAAAGTCTTAAATGCATTTGTAGAGGTAAAATTGCCTGCTTAGCTTAACCCCAGAAAGGATAGACCTAAACTTCATATCAGGCCTTTGCAGCTGATTCAATGTTCATGCTGATTCCATCACTGGAGGTGATGTGAAAACCCTCATGCATCTCAGAGAGGCAGAAGTGAGGCATACAGCAATTTTATACTGCTGGATATATGGCTATAGAGAAAGTCAGTCCTGGCAGACTGAGCGTTGAGAGAGTCTGCTGGTCCCTTCTTTTCTTCTGGAAAAACCTTTCCATTACAGCCAAATCAGACAAGAAACCAACCAGTTATTCATTCCATATGAATAACACTGAAGTGGCATAAACTTTGGTCCTAAACCTGGAGATCTTATGGCTATAGGGAAAATAATAACATTACACCGTTAGTCAGCACTATAGAAAAAGAATGAAGCACTGGAAAGTGTCCACAGACTAATCTTGTGAGAGTAAATGCTGGTTTCAACTTCTTATAAAAACAAAATCTTTTTATTTAAAAATTTGCAACATAATTAAAAGTTCAATTTTTTTCTCAATTTCCATGCTGTTTTATTAACTTCTGCTTTTTATTATTATTTCATAAAGTACATTTTTACTAGTAATTAAAAGAATCCTAAAAGCTCTTTGGATTAAGGTCTTAGCTAAAAATTGTAGAACAGATACTGAAGAAAAGAAAACCCAACAAAACAAAGTGGATTCCCTTTAATTTTTTGTCAAATATAAATGTTTTCATATCTCACAAAATATTTCCCATACTTTGTGCCTTTTTTAGTGATGTTGATAGCTCTGTGTCAGCTCTCTGTTTAACTCAGGTTAAACCATTCCCACAGACTTCCTTGTAGTCTCTCTTTTTTTGGTATTTTGGTAGAAAAACTGGGATACAGAAACATAAATCGGTATAGTAAACAAAATATAGCTACAAAGCTTGCTGACCAAGTGCTTGAGATCCCTCTTACTAGGCAAAAAAAACACGGCCCAGGACAGCAGCCCTGCTTAGCTGGTAGCAGGTACTTGTCCCACTGGGACCATTTGGGGATCAGGCAATTCACCCTCAGCTTTGCCTCAGTCTCAACCTTCTGGCAGTGTTTCTCAGTATACCTGGAAAATTACTAAAAAATTAGGTTGTGTTGTACAGTTTCTGTCCTCAATTTCTGATTAGCAGTTTTCTTTCTTCCCATTCTGCTCCTTTGACCACAGTCTGCCTACATTTATTTCTACTTCAGAGCCATTTTCTGCACGTTCACCCCAGAAATGCAAGCTCAATATTATTTTAGTTGAACATAAAGAACCGGCATTGTTTCAGGAGACTTGAAACCAGGCCCCTGGTTCCCCAGCTGCATGAGCTGTACTAGAACTGAGAGCTGCAAGAGAAGTAATTCGGCAAGGAGCATTAAGCTTTGAGCAAGACATGATGTCCTTTTCCACCTTTTTGACTCTCTAAGCTTTTCTATCACCTCAGTACTTTCCCCAGCTTGCCAGGGCATTTATATTTTACAGATTTTCCCATAGAGTTATTTACTGAGTAACGTCTTCACTGAGGACATTTAACTTGAAGTCATAAATGGAGACTTGTTGTTTTTATTATTCTGTAAAAGCCTTTTGTCCACTTTGTTTAGCATCACGAGCCTTTGCCTACAGTGAATTCCACTAGCACTACGACCAAAGTATCACAGCCAACAACTCATATTATACGTGAGCCTTGAATAAGGCTGTGGACTAAGCCATGCAAAGAATCAGTGAGTGGTGTTCTTCCCTATATTGCTTGCCAGCATTATTTAAAAGCAGTGCCAGAGCATTTTTCACTTAAACCCTATAAATATAGCTCTTTGAACATGTTCTGTTGTTGATTTGAAATTTAAACATTTCATTTAGCTTCCCATTAAAAGAAAATTTCCCAGGCTCCTCTGAAATGTAACATGCTCTGAGGCAGCTTTCCATTGTGACAGAGAGTAACAGCTAAAAGAGATTTTTTTTTCCTAAATTGAGATTTTGAAATTATTCTAAATGGCATTGTTTACTGTAGTGAATAAGTAAGAGCACTAAAAGGATGGTTCTGAATTCAATATACTCTAGCAAACTCTGCTTTTAAGGTGGGGTTCTTTTCTTCTTTCTGAATCTATGAAGTGAAGGACAGCTTCACTGAGTGAAAAATGAGTTCTACCATGCTCTAACAACTTGTCTCAGAGCCTGATGAAGTTGTTGGAAAGCGTAAAACTGTGATATAAAAGGGATGTGCCTCCAGTGGATCATTGTCAAAATACATCTGGAGAAGGGCAATAAAATAGGCTGTGAAGGTCCTTGAAGGAGATGAAGCTCTGCTCATCTCCAAACTGTGCAGGTGGAGCCAGGGCACTAAGGCAAATCGGAGCAAGGCCATGAGTCAGAAAAAAAGACCTCTTCCAAGTTTGCCTTCCTCCTGTGTTCTGCTCTCATTGCCTATTTCGGAGTGCTCTCCTTCTTCTCCATAAAATATAACTAAGCCTCACTGGACGTATTGGCTTTGTACTGAAACAATTCCAAATCCCAGATCTCTTTTTCCCTTCAAAACAGAGCCATCACAATTTGTCCCGCCCCAACCTCAAAGAGTAGACAGGAATTTCTTAGGTATAGTAGTCGCCTTTTCAAAATGGGTATTCACTTACAGCTGCTATTATTTGCCTAATTTCCCTGTTCCCAGAACAATTTATATATCCATCTTGTGTGCCAAGATACAATGAATGAGCAACTGCTTATGTTTTAATGAGTACAAACGAAATGAAAAACTTACATGCTGCATCTTGTTTCAAATTATATGGTGAGCAGAGACCCTGTCTTTCTGTATTGGGAGTCCTTCTGCCAACTCGAATTCAGCTCCTACTGAATCTGAAGTAGCAGCGATAGGAGCTCAAGCAAGAAACTGTGTAGGAAAATTGCTATTTGAAATAAAAGAATGTGAGACCGTGTAACTCACTGAGTAAGTTCTTGTTTTCTTTACTAAGTAGCTCATTAACAATTACTAGCAACTGATAAAGCCATGTATCTCTCTGTTTTACGTTGAACAACAAAGGATTTAGGATATTTCCGCTATATCCAGGGTCTGCTTTTCAGAGGTACAGTGCTTCCAAAATGGAATTTTTAAGGTGAATTCAACTAAATTTGAGATATCTAAAAAGCCTCTATATATGTCATCAAATGCCTCTTCCATCTGTCCTTCCCCAACAGTACTTGGAATGACAAAAAATCCTCATATGTTTTACTAATTACAGAATGGTGTGGCAAGTCTTTTGAACAGCCCTGTTATGCAGCTTCACCCTGGAGTAATACTTGAAAGCCTTTTGACGTTTCCCACAGAACTGGGTCAGAAAAATGACCACAGTAACAGTCAGTAGTTGATATGAAGAAGTAAGGCTCATCCATCCCAAATTTAATAGAAAGTATTAATTGCAAAGTAGAATGGGTCAACTTGGTTTGAAATTCAGCTGTGGGTTCAAGAACTCCTACACCTACCTGCTCCTACACATAGCTCTAAAAATAATTATAAGTATTGCCCATCTGTATTCAGGTACAATGATTTCAGGAGCTTGCCAAGTTGAACTATTGGAATGGACATACCTGTTCTGAGAAACATGAACTGAAGAAACTGAGAAATTCAGCTCAGCCCACACAGTTAAACCCAATGATAAAAGTTACTTGGCCCTGTTTAATGTAGAAGCCAAAGAATTTTCATCTCTGATTAAAGCAGAAGAAGGAGGAGGGAGAATTGGAGAGAGCATTTGGTGTATTTTATACCTCTTGTATTTTATAGTCTCCTAATGCGGACTGGGCTGGTGGTTTCAGAAACATGCAGTATTGAGAATTACTGATTTGCATACATGTTAGAATTATGGAACCATGGAAGGGTTTGCGTTGGAAGGGACCTCAGAGATCGTCTAATTCCAACCTTCCACCAGTCCAGGTTGCCCAAAGCCCCATCCAACCTGACCTCAAACACTGTCAGGGAGGGGGCAGCCATGGCTGCTCCGGGCAGCCTGTGCCAGGGCCTCACCTCGCTCACAGGGAAGGACTTCTTCCTAATATCTAATCTAAATATCCCTCCTTCAGCTTAATGCTATTAGCTCTTGTCCTGTGACTCCATGCCATTGTAAGCAGTCTGTCTCCAGCTTTCCTAGAGGTCCTAGAGGGCTGCTTTGAGGGCTCCCCAGAGCCTTCTCTTCTCCAGGCTGAACAAGCCCAACTCTCTCAGACTGTCTTCATAGGAGAGATGCTCCAGCTCTCTCATCATCTTCCTGGCCCTCCGATAGACTCTCTCCATGTCTGTCTTCTACTGGGGAACACAGATCTGGATGCAGAGCTCCAGGTAGGGTCTCACAAGAGCAGAGCAGAGGGAGATAATAACCTTCCTCTCCCTGTTGGTCATGCTTAAAATTTGCTCAGATAGACTAAATGCACACAAAATTTTATAAATATTTACATGCACCTGGTGTGTAAAAACAAATGTATTTCTTCCCAAATGTTTTGAAGCCTGCTCTGGCTGCCATTAGCAGTGATATTTCTATTCATGCAAAATAATATGTAATTATCCAGTCAAATCTAACCTGCTCACCCTGATGTACGGTTTTCTTCTGCCAAAGAGCTAAAAACTAAATGATAGCTCCCCTACGCTGCAGAGCTGGAAGCACACTGTGTTGTTAAACTGCCAGCCATCACAGCCCTGGCGAATCCAAGAGTTCAAATTAGCAGAGCACATGACTTGCTGCCTTGAATGTAAGCTTCCATTGGAGGAAGTCCTCATTTGAGAACAAGTCATGGGCTGAGAAATCCCCTCTGCACAGGGTTGCCTGCCTGACTCCCTCACGGGGTCACACGCAGGAGGCGGCGGTGCGGGGCGGTGGGCACACCTTTCCCCGCTCCCCCCACAGCAGCTGTCATGGGAATGATCAGCTGCCTATTACATGCATGCATGCACTTCCCTGCCTCACAGCACACAGCCGTAATGCGCTCTGCTCACAGGGAAAAAATTATATCCCTAGTTTGGCGCAGAAGGGCAGTACCCCCTTGCCAGGCAGCCCCTGCAACAGCCAAGCAATTAATTGAGTAATTTTCCCTGCTTTGTTGAGGGCAGTGGGGAGGGAAGGACAAAATCTGCACCATCAGTAGCAAATTTATTGCAGGATGGATTAAGAAGCACAACCAGCCCTCAGGGATTACCGTGTTCACATGAGTGTCAACAAACCAGGGTCCACCAGGCTCCCTAGTCATCCGAAGCAGTGGAGAAAAGCATTTTCTTCATGAGCTACTTCCTCAGATAGCAAAAGCCCTCCTACCCCCTTGCTTTCCTTTTCTTTCCCCGCTATGACCTCCTTAGCATAATTCATGCCATATAAAGAGGAGGGGGCCTTTTAGGGGTAGCACGTTTTTTGCAGTAACCTTCTGAGACAGAGCTCTTAGAAGGATGCAGCGTGCGTGGAGGCCCCCGATAATGAATGACAACTGAGAAAAAATGGCTTGAGTGGGAACTTATTTGGAAAGCAGCAAAAGGGGGATATTCCTTTCCTCCATGAGCTGGGATGTCCTGGGGGCCTATGAAACTTTGAAAAATTATCCCTTTTCATAAAGAAATGTTGCCTAACTCAAATCAAAACCAGAGATAGGTGTACAGTAACACAGATCTGCCCTCCAAAGGATGTGGCCTGAACACAAAAAATGGAGATCAAAGAAATCAGCTGGGCATTTCCAGTGGCAGGCGAGCACCCTGCCAGGTATCTGCTGTCACGAAGTGTGCTGGATGGTGACCATACATTGTGGGTTAAGGCCCATAAACTATCTTTAGTGTAGGAAATTGAGCAGAACATGTTTAAACTGCAAAACCAGATGATATTTATGCTACTACAAGCTCCGGTTGCACAGTTTACTTTTTTCCTCTCCCTCTCTTTTCTTTTTTTTTTTTAAAGCAGAGACATCTTATTGGTCATATTAGAAAAATATGGCCAGGTATGTACCTTAACTGGCAAGGTACTTACTGGATAGTAAAATTTCAACGTTTCCAGGGATGGGTAACCGTTTGATTCCCCATCCTGTATTCACTATTTTATTTAAATTGCATCAGCACGAGCAGTCTCCATCATCAATAGGCAGCCTTCTTTTTCCATACATAGTTTTAAAATCAAACAAAGCTTTCTAGGCCCTGTTCACATGTTTCTATTGAATCCAAGGAAAGGCTAATAATTTTCCTTACTGGAGAGCTGGCTTTCATGCCATTCTGTAGCTTCAGAAAGCTGTGAGGCAAACTCAAGGCAAAAATTGTATCAGTCCTACACTTAATCTTCACAGTTCATTTCTAGAGAAGTGCACATAGCATTGATTCAAACTGATTTTCCAGGGAAAATGAGAGTTGCAGGTGTATGCATTACAGGACAGTTGTTAACTAAGTACAGCTGTAAATCCCAAGTTTAAAAAATGACATGTTCTTTTATTTTCTTTTTTCTTTTTTGGATGAAATGCATAAACTATTGAGTGCCCAGCTACTCTTACACACGCGTTCTTAAAGGTCGTAGTCCCAACTCTGCAGATTACAGTGATCTTCAACAGTTCTGAGCTATAAAACCAGCATACTCCTCCAGTAAAAGGGCTCAAATCTGGTGAGAAAGGAATATTTGTGATCTTGACTTCCCTTGATTTTTTTGCTGTTAGTCCAGAGCCGGAAGAACAAGCAGAGCTGCAATCTCAGAGCCCAGAGAAACATGTGGTTTCTGTCTACCACAATAAGTGACAGACTAGTCATGGCCTGTTCTTATCACCTTTGAAATTTGAAGGGGTTGACTTTGGTTCAAACGAATCTCTGTTTTTTGTAGGAAAGTTTTTTGGTTTTTTTTACTCCAGTTGCTCAAAAGTAGTTGGCAAATCCTGCTGTTGCAGAAAAGCAGCATGGGAATACATCTTGGGGTCTGATCCTGGACCCAGGGAGTTAGCCAGGTGCTTGAAGTAATCATTTGTGCCATACAAATAGCTGATGTGTATGGTTGGTTTTGACAAAACCTCAGAGCTGTTCAATTTTTTCTCAGGAACTGGCTAGAGCTTTTGCTTATGGGCACCAGGAAGCTCTGGCCAGGAAGAGGTTTCCTCTGGTCCCCCAGTCCCATGGACCATTCCCAGAACCCAGGCAGGACACTCTCAAAGGGATCAGTGGCCCCGGTTAGAAATGATCAGCTCACTCTTGGTGATTCTATAATTCAGATCTCTTTGGTCTGCAAAATACACCAACTAACTTTAGCATGCAGTCTGCTGCAATGTCCTCCTGCCCAGCTGGGAATAGGCAACATAGAAAACAGCAAGAAAAGGCACTTTTGGAGACAAGTCCAGCCACTTGTTTCTTGGTGCTCCCAATACTCTTCCACTCCAATTCAGGAAAAGGAAACCAAAGAAACCCCCAAACCCTCTTGAGGCATTTCAGAGAGGAAGAAGGCTTCAGAATCCACAAGCTGCCTCTCATTGCCCAGTGATATTTAGGCAGATATGAGACAGAATGTGTCTGTTTCTTTCTTTCTTTCTCAGTTCCCAACTTTTACCCCCTTGCACCCTGGAGCACAGACATTACACAGTGGAACATAGAATCGTAGAGTCATTTAGATTGGAAAAGACCTTTAAGATCATCAGGTCCAACTGTTAACCTAAAACTGCCAAGTCCACCACTAACCCATGTCCTTAAGTGCCCCGTCTATACATCTTTTAAATACCTCCACTATTTCCCTGGGCAGCCTCTTCCTGTGCTGGATAACCCTTCCAGTGAAGAAATTTTTCCTAAAATCCAGTCTGAACTTCCCCTGGTACCACTTGAGGCCATTTCCTCTTGTCTTATTTCCATTCATATTCTGGGTCTTGAAGAAATCATAGGTTCCCTTGAAGAAATAATTGCTTCCATGGAAAATCCCCTTATGCAGACCAATTGCCTGATGTTATCAAGACACAGAAAAACTTCAAATATGTGCAACATAAATTCACTTTTAATTCAGCAAACACACTGGAAAATAGTGATACAAATATTAATGATTATCCTTCGAAGAATGTTCAGCAGGAAAAAGCATCTTATAATATATATTTTTTTCAAAACCTATTTTAACAAAATGTGGTGAAAGTGATATTTCATTAAAAAAAAGATACTTATGGGGCCCCCTCACTCAACAAGCTCACACAGCTATATTTAATCCAGAGACGTCTTGATGTGGTGGTTTAGCCCTGGCTGGAGGCCGGATGCCCACCAAAGCCAGTCTATTACTCCCCTTCTAAGGTGGACAGGGGAGAAAAGATATATTAAGAGGCTTAGGAGTCAAGATAAGGACAAGGAGAGATCATTTTATCAGCGACGATATGGGCGAAACAGACTCAGCACAGTGCAGGAAAGAACTATTCTAATTTATTACACTGCACTAGAAAGAACAGTGAAGAACCGGAGTCAGGAGCGCAATCAAATCAAAACCAATGCAACCAGATCTTAAAACACGTTCCCCCCACCACTCCCTTCTTAGCAGACTTTAATCAGAATCTTGCTCCCTTCTTCCCCCCCGCTCGCAGTACAGGGGCGGCAGGGACAAATGGGGTTCTCAGTAGCACCTTCCCCCCACCCCTCCATTCTAAGCAGAATTCCCTTTAGCCATGATTTTACTCCCTTCTTCCCCCCCTGCTCGCAGTACAGGGGGGGGCAGGGACTAGGAAATAATAATGGGGTTCTCGGTTACTTCATGAGCTGTTTTCCTTTCCCAGATCTTAAAACACCTCTACCTCCCCACCCCGCTCCCTCCTTAGCAGACTTCAATCTAGTCATGATTTCACTCCCTTCCTCCCCCCGATCACAGCACAGGGGGGCAGGGACTGGGAGACGGGGGCTTCGGTCAGTTCCTTGCAAGTTGGTTTCCTTCTCGGCCGGGGGGGGGGAGAAAATCCATTTCCACACACCCTCCCCCTGCTGCACCGTGGGGTCCCACGCACTAGAGACAGTCCTCCACGAACTTTCTCCGTGTGTCTCATCAGCTGCTCCGCCTGGATCCCTGCTGTGGCGGGCAGCAATAAATCACAATGTCTCTCAGTCCAAGTCCTCACACGGGGCACACCAGCCTCCCCCAGCAAACCTGTACCAGTGCAATTCTCTCTCTCTCTCTCTCTCATCTCTGTAGGTTCCAAGTGCTGGCAGGGGCTTGCTTCAGCGTAAGGGTCACAGCGTCTTCTCTATGTCTCCACCTGCTCCATCCAGCGTGGAGCCCCTCCACGGGCTGCAGGTGGGGTCTCGGCCTTTACCATGGGGTTTCTCCACGGGCTGCAGGGGCATCTTTCTCTCCGGCACCTGGGGCGCCTCCTCCCCCTCCCGGCCTTGGTGTCTGTACAGCTCGTTACATCTTCTCACTCCCTTCTCCGGTGGCAAAATGCAGCTGCTTCCGGGTTGTTTTCTCCTATATGTGATTCTCAGAGGCGCTGTGACTATCTCTCATTGGCTTGGCCCTGGTCAACAATGATTCTGGCCTTGGATTGTTTACATTTTGGAGCTCCAGAGAATTCCGGCAGCTCCTCACAGCTGCCATTTTCTGCACCCCCTGTTCTTTTCCAGCACCCAACCTCGCAAAACTGCGACACTTGACTACTGACTTCTCTTAATATGTCTAAACAAAGTATTTTTAGTTGTTCTCAACCTCAGGTCCAGAGCTGTACCTTTTAGAACCTATCAATCAGTTGACCCCAGACAGCAAAATTTCATTTGGGGCTTGGAGTCTGTGACTTACAGAATACGTATCTGGATCTACAAGCAGATTTTGAAGGTCACCCATATCTCCTTTCTGTTGTTTCTAAAATTTTGAAGTGAGGTTCTAGCTTATGATGTAACTTGGGAAAATTTGACCCCAGGCGACCTTTGCCAGACACTGTTAAAGAGCAAATGGGGCAAAAATGTGGAAATGGTTTGTTGCACAGAAATGGTGACTCTGTACTAAGCTTCAGAGGTTGGAAGGAGCATTTTGAAAGTCCAGGCAAAAATGTGACAAGAAGCCAGTTTAAATACGAGTGCATAGGTGTGATATGTTCTGAGGGCCAGGTGTGACTTGGGAGCCTGGCAGCTTTGTGCACATCGTAACTTTGACATTGCGGATGAAGAGAGACAGGCTAACAAAGATTACCGATAATAAAGTCATGAAAAGGTATGGCTCACAGTGCTATTGCTTCTATGAGACACGGCGAACAAATGCACTATGAAGGGTTACTTGTGTAAAAGGCAAGTGCATTATTTGTGGCATAGCCATGAGCAGTTTACAAATGCACTTATTTTGTCTTGGTACATCTTTACTTGTAAGCATTTACCTTGTAATAACCAGCTCTGAATAATGCTCTGTCCTCCCGCTTTTGTGTGTGAGGAATAGGGCAAAAGACAGAAAACAATAACCAGCTTTCTCCTCCTCTTCTGCAATCAGTTGCTGCTGTTCTGACTCTCTGTTAAAGATGCTCTACAGCACAAACACAACATTAAGGATCATGAAGAAAAATGTTCTTGTATGAAAGCATATGTGGCAGGCATACCTTTTTAAAATCCAGATCCGTGGCATACAACCAGACCAAGTGGTACTGACATTAGTAGAGCTCCACAGTAAGAAACCCAATACACATTCAGCTGTTCAAATCCTCATTTACTTTGCCAATCATAGAAAAATTATGTACTATCCCCCCTTTGTTGCTTCCCTGAAGAAAAAAAATCCCTGACAGGATAAGGGCATGAGAAGTTGAAGATATGTCTGAGAGAAGCATCTGTTTCTCATGGTAATATTTCCCATGAAAAGCATTATTAAAAAAAATTCAGCATGTACATGTGTGCAGTGTATCTATCAGCCCTCCTCTGCTCTTGTCCGTGTTCAAATAGGTTGTTACAGCCAAGGAGGACTTTGTCTTGCTTAGCCACTGATTTGGAAAAGTTAGGTGTCAAACCTAAGATAGCTATTTATGCTCTCTCCATACCCAGTGGACCATAACTAAGTGCCTAGAAGACGCTGGAGGAATTGTCCTTTGCAGGTGATTTCACTGACTGCAGAGGGAGCATCGATAGCCTGTGAGAGGAGGCATGTACCTACTCAGAGACCCTTGACTAGCATTCCAGTTACACATACAAATAACCGGGTGCACACAAATGACTAGAAGAGCTTTCTGCTGCAAACCTTCTGAGTGCATAGACCTTATCTTTAAAAAAAGGACTCAAAATTGCAATGAATTATTAAAATCTTTGAACGTACTGTATCTCATTTTGAAATCTGCAGAGGTAAAAACCCCTCAAACCTGAAAGCATAATTTAGTGAAAAGCTACATAGTTTGACACCTAGGAAAATATCACTAATTTCAATAAAAACTGGAGTGATTTTTATATAGTGCATAGTCCAAAATATAGAATCTGTTCCTTAGAGTTAGGACGAGTAGGTAGACTACAGCTCTACCATTGAATCTAATTTCCAGTGCTTTTTGCATACGTATTAAACATTTATAATTCCATATAGCATTAAATATATATACTTAAATAAATATGTATTATCCATATGCAAACAACTGATTGGTCAAGCAGCATGACCAGCATGAGAAAATTAATTCCATAGGATCGTTGTGTGGTGCACATCTAAATGGACCACGTTAAGGGAAAAACACAGAGTTTTCCGAGACGTTCCTCCTTTGTCCCCGTCTGTGCACCCCACGTGTGTGTGACCACACACAGGCCTGCAGCAGGATGATAAATGTGCAGCACTTACTAGCTTGGGCTGGGTCGCTCAGGCATCCCTGGGCAAACAGGTCCTAGGTGTGCAGAGGAGGGCTGTAAGGACAGCTCTCGGTGGTATAGGTCAGAGCAGTCCTGTTAATTGCAGTGTGCAAATAATCAGACTAGGATCTGGCGTGGAAGGCAGGCTTTAAGTTTTGGTATGAGTGTGTACACCAAGACAAAAAAAAGCCAACAACCTAGCATATTTAATGTAGCTGTGCTTATTGAGTTCTTTTTTGCAGACTGCTTTTTCATGCTTCAGAAATTCCTGTTCTCTGTAAATCCCGTTCCATTTTACATGATCTCTTTGGCCAACTTCTAGTTTTTATAATGCAAAGCAATGTTTGGTGACTGCATGTTTCACATCACTAAGTATATTTCATTTGACACTTTTTCTCTGCAGTTCCTTACATGCCTTAACATGTTGCTCTCTCCCTCCTAGTGCTCTTCTCTGTCTGCTTAATGCTCTTTTCTGCTCCTTCCTGGAGCTTCCTTAATTGATGCGTTTGGCTATTTGTTGCATTAAAAAAAAAAAAGAAAAAGAAAAAAGCTTTGGCTTACCTATTTACAGCACTTCCATAGTCTTCTGTTGTGCTTGTTTTCCTCAAAGATAAACTGAGTGAAACTAAAATGTCTCTCTTTATCAGACACTAATGTGATTGCCTTAAGCACGGCTATTCTGCATAAACTTTTGGAGGGGTCACCACCAGCTTCAAAGGATTTCTTAATAAGCACATAAAGAAACTCTGTCTGGATTCAGTTCCTGTCATGTTGGAAAAAGATGTGATCAGTGTTGGATTCATGAAGCAGTATTTGCTTTCAGATTAAAGATGTGTTTAGATTGGAAGTGATTTCCCTTCAGCCCATGAATAGTGGGCAACAAACTCCCACTGTTCCTGTGAGTTATTTGGAAGAACTCTGAATTTGGGCAATGCCTTGGAAAAAAGGATTTGATTTGTGAGTGGACTTTTCCAATCTTTCTGATAACCAGCATTATTAGTAATAAACCTTAATCCTTTAAAAAAAAGGCAGTGGTTTCCTCAAGCATCTGGAGGATGGCTCCCCCAGACAAATTGCAGTGGAGAGGCAGCAGCTGGAAATTGGAGGCTGAGCCTGCTTTTAACCTGTAGGCCCAAGACAGAACGAAGAAGTGGGAGTTCATGCAAAGACGTGAATTAGCTCCTGAGCCAAAGCTTTGGTTGAAATTTCTAGTCAGGATTGCTGGTGCCTGCTGGGGACTCCCCAGGCACATGTCCCCAGCCCCAAGAAGGAGCGTGGCAGGGATGGTGAAGAGGAGGAGATAGGGGAACAAAGACGGTGCCGCAGCAAGCTCAGCCTTTTCCTTTTTCTCAGCTGGGTTAAGAGAGGGAAGCTAAAAAACTCACAAGAATGAAACAAGCCCACCCTGCTTCCTCTAAGCAGGTATGCTGCTGAGCAGGCTGTTGTGGGTGGCCTGCCCCAGCACACATTGGATGAAGCAGACTTGCCCCAACCCTGCTCAATTCTCCATCACGAGATGCAGCTTAAAAACTAGCCTGTGAGCCAGGATCCAGTCCTGCAGCATGTGGAGGCTGGCTGGCCACTGCAAGGCTGCAGGGAAATGAGGTCTGGGGGTCCCTGGCTTCAGCACAAATGGGGGTAAGCTGTCATCCACATCCCGGGGGAAGTCTGCACGGGTCACAGTCAGGGAGAGCTTGGGCAGAGCAGGCATGTAGGCACTGCTTCTCTCTCCTGGACGTTCTCAGACATGCAGGACTCACGACTCACTTGAGACAAGACTAAGCCAAAGTTTCACTCTTCAGCCGGCCCCAGAGAGCAGCAATCTGGGCTGCATGCCTACATCCACACGCTGCCCCACGTGTGGTAAGGCCTCAGGCTGGGGCTGTAAAATGCTGAGGATGCCCTATAGAATTCTCTGCAAGCAGAGGAGCTGTGATTGCTAGGCAGAAGACAGCACTGTGATAGCACAAGCGTTTCCTGAGCGGTTTTGGTATCCTTGTCATCCATGCTTTTTCCTCCTACTCTGCTTTTTACACTTCTGTTTTCTTCAATATTATCCTCACCTTTCTGTTTTGTGGTGCTATAGGAGGCCAGGGATGCTGCTGTTGGGCATATCCAGCCAGTCCAGAGGGATTGCATAAGGGAAGATGCCTAAATGCTGGCTCCCATGGCTGCCCCAGTTGTTTGCAGAAATCCCCTGCAAAACCCAAGAATGCCTTGAAAAAAAAAATAAAATCACAGGTTTTGCCCCTCAGTTCTAAGCTACCTGCTTTAATTGTACCCATACATCTATGTTTAAACTTTTTGGCCCAAAATCCACAGTGGGTCAGTTTTCTTTGCTTGGTCCTTGAGGCACTCAAAGATTTCTGTCTTAGTTATTAGACAGGACCTAAGTACCTCATTCTGTTTGTTTTTAAGATCTCTTCTGAATGTCTTTGTAGATCTCAATGATTTAAGCTGCTTCTGGTAGTGGCACACCAATACTAGATTGTTTTTACTATAACATGAAGTAGAAGTATGCTACCCTATCCATATATATGGTATTGGGAGAGTTTCAGTTAAATTTGATTGTCTGTTGGTACTGTATTCCTGTTACTGTGATTTTGTGGAGTTTAAGGAAAAAAATGAACTCCATTTGCACACTTAAACTTAAGTGTAAGAAAATGGAAGCTGTTTTCATATCTCAATAGTGGCACTTCATTTAAGTACTTTACTTGCAGAGGAGATGACTCTGGATTATGTTTGCATGAACTCGTATGGATTGTTTGAAAATATTAGTAGCGTGTGTTTAAAAACATACAGCTAAACTCCTCCAGCATGAAATCCTCCTCTAGAAAATTACAAGGGACTTTTAACATGTTTAGATTATATTTTTAATCTCATTTCTGGGTTTCTCTAACATTAACATCAGCCACATGTCACTTACATAGTCCATTTATATTTTAATTTAGTGTCTGCGTATCAAATGTATAATGTACAGCTGGACTCAGCACAATATTTTCTAAGAAATGTGAAGGGAGCTATTAACCAATAAGAAATACATCTGGCTTTGGTGTAGCAGAGCTTTTACAAAGGCAGAGGAATCGCTGCTATAATTAAACTTGAGACCCGGAGAAGGACGGGATTCCTGTCAGAGTATGAGATCTTGCATGAGGACAGGGATCCCTGTGAGAGGTTTTTTATGGCCAAAGATCTATTGTCTGTTACTAAAATGCTTAAGAAAAGGTACAGCCAATTATTTGCAGCTGTCACTGGGTGACTCTGGTCAGGTATTAGACAACCTCTTACAAACCAGCTTCAGGATGTGTCATATTTTTGCTTACAGTCAGCTGAGTCCTGAGCAGATGGATGTGCTAAGCTGTCTGCCTAGCACTTCCATACAAAAGGCTTTTAAATTAAAGTAAAAATTCATTTTAACAGCGAGGTTATGTTTTCCCTTGAGGTTTCTAACACTGTTCACTCTCATTGCTGAGAATGTTTCCGCTTTCACAGTAAAAGCTTTTCTTATCGTTATCCTCCCCGACGCTGCTAGATTGGATAAGTCAAGGTGCTAGAGCCTTCATATCGCTGAAGGGCCCGATCCCACAGCCCTCACTCCTGGCTGTGTAGGGCTGCAGGAGAGCTGGGTGTTAGAGGGGGACACAGGTAAAAGGGGAGAGAAACAAATAGGGAAGACAAGCGGTTTATTTGTCCGCAACTGGTTTGTTGTCACCTACATCTTTCTCCTAGTGAGCTGATGGCTTTCTTTTTAAAGAAATAAAGGCTTCTCTGGAAAAAACTAAAATACTTGCTGGATTTTGCTCACTAATTTAGTATGCACAAAATGTTAGTTTCTTCTCTCAAACACCAGCAGACAGATGGCAGAAAAAATATCGTAGACTCTGGACTCCCACTGAAAGCTGACCTAGACTCACCCCTGGCTTTATTGTTTTTCTTTCATAATTAGCTTTTGCTCAGCTTTGTCATTTTCATAAGCCTCAATATTCTTCAATTAACAAAACAGAACAAGAACAACAAGAGCTTAGGCAGCTCATGAGGTCACTTCTTGCAGGGGCTGGATTATGGCACCAAAAGAAGCCTGAAAAGCATGTATTGATCCAGTCTGACAGTTCCTGCCACATTAAGCCTCACCACAGCTGTGATATAAAGGCGCTTAGAGCTGTTATCATAAATACCATCCACTATCTTTAAAGATCATCAAAATTGCTTCACATTGTATAAGGGTTATTGTCATATAATTTGTTCAATGCATTTTAACAGCATAAATTGGTTTAGCATTTTAATACTAGCTTAAAGGTCAAATGCAGATAATTTAAACTAACATTTATCCTATGAAAGTTATCATATAAGCTCAATTTACTGAATGTGTGGAATGAAAAACAGTCATCTTTGTTATTTCCTTCATTTATCCAAAAGCTAAATATATTTAATAAAATTTGTTTTTAAGTCATAAGGCACTTTCATTTAAACTGTCAAAGAACATATTTGTGATTATTTTGTGAAACCCTATGCTAATTAGGATATAATCTTAAAAACAAAAACATTTTCTACATTTCTTTCTGTAGGAAGACGATTATAAGAGAGACACATTTATAATGGGGAATGGAAAAATACAGCTACAGATTTTGCGATGAACTGAAGATATTCGGACCAAACATGTCTATGGATCCCTTAACCCCACCTAGAGCTGGGCCTGTGCCTGTCCATAGTCCCACTGTGCACAGAAAACTCCCTTCCAACTCGTGGCTCATTGAACCAATAAAGCATGAAAGGCAAATGCCTGTTTGACAGAGAGAAAATAAACTGATGATGGGTGGAAGGCTACAGTCAAGAGCATCAACAAAGACAAGTAGGCAAAGTCCTGTTGTAAGGAACCCTTTCCCAAGGGGTCTTCTGGAGTTTTTCTGCTGTAAGCAAGAGGTAGAAGGCACTGGTATGGCTTATAATAAAATTTTTACTGAACAGAGACGGAACAGCTTTGGGGTCCCAGAGGAAACTTCTGGTTCCACCCTGAATGCAGCTGTGGAAGAGCCAGTGGCCCGCTGGTCACATTGTTCTGGTGGGACGGGATAGGTAAGACCCCATCTGCTGAGACTGATCTGAAGCATAGTCAAACTTTACACTTGCGCTGCCAAGGGTTTGTATTAGAGATGTGGGTTATTCCAGGGTCTTTTCCTATTTTTCGAGCTGTTCTGTTTGTGTAAACAAATGTTTGATGGAACAGGAACAGGAGCAGATGTTTCCAGCCCACATTTGTTACCTCTCATATGGCTTCTGAAGACAATAGACAATTTCTTGGATGACTCTGGCTGCATTTTCTTTGTTTGTAGTTTCTAGAGCCAAGATATCTGCCCAGTGCTTGCCTTCAGCTGCAGTGCCATTTAGTTTTCAAGACTGATAGTCAGCAAATTTGTTATGGCCCTTGAGCTGGTATTCCCACAGCATGGTCCCTAACCTTGTGATACCCCTCTGCCTATCTCATCTTCATTGAAAGGGGCTGTAGAGACTGTCTGAGGTTCCAGAATCTGCCTTTTAGGGTCATCACAAAGCTCCCGCCCTCTTGCTCTTTGTTGAGTGTTGAGAAGCCTGTGCACAAAAGCTCAGAGCACTAGTATCTATGGTGAGGTGGGAGAAAGGCCAAAACCAGATACTCAGAGAAGAGTAAGAAAACAGAAAAGCCCATAGTGATGGTCGCCTGAATACTCACTCAGCCTGCAATGATTTGCAGATCAGGGCCTTTCCCAGGCAGCGGAGAGTGGTAAGGGCATGACTGTTAGGCCTGGGCTGGAGGAGCCAGCACCAGTGCATAACAATCCCTCTTGGAAGGGATTGCTTTGCTGCTTCTTTGAAATGGTTAGCCCTAATTTCCCTCAATCTACATGGAGATTTTTATTTACTTTCTAGTATTTTTCCTTCACTGTTTGAGCAGTCTAATCTGGTGAGACAACTCATAATTATGCTTGGACTCTATGATCTCAAAGGTCTTTTCCAACCTAGTGATTCTGAGATTCTGTGTTAATCAAGTCTTAGCTCTTCCATGCTGATTTTTATGATCATTTTTCAAAAGATTCTGATTGTACAAATTCTCTAGCTTAGTAAGTACAATAAAGGAGCATAGT
The DNA here is from genome assembly GCA_013400835.1 of Zapornia atra. Taxonomy (NCBI): domain Eukaryota; kingdom Metazoa; phylum Chordata; class Aves; order Gruiformes; family Rallidae; genus Zapornia; species Zapornia atra. Next base: position 168,813 of record VZTU01021370.1, on the reverse strand, counting down.
TGTCTCTTCTACCAGATTTATTGATTATAATGTGAGGTGAAAGACTGAGTGCATGAATCATTGGTAATAACAAATTTTACTTATTTTTTTGTTCATCCACATAAAGCAAGCTAGTTATGTCAAATGATTGTATAATTGAAATTCTTTAATTATTATTTTTTTTTTTTTTTACTTCTTTTTTGTTTTATTCCTCTGGAAACACAGGGGTGGAGGGAATTGCTTTGTTTGGTTGGTTTTTTCCTTCCACTTATTAGAGAAAATAGAAAAATAATTAAAACCCCACCCCCACTTTAAAAGTTGCTCCCATCTTTAAATTTTGGTTTCAGTGAGAAAACAATAACAAAATAATGACACTTTGACCTCTTTATCTAGAAATAATAACAAAAGGATTGAAGACTTACCTCATTGGACAAATAATTAGTGGTACTGTTCCTCTTCCAACTTTTGGTATAGTTCCTTCAGTGTGATTCAGGGATAGAATAAGCCTTTTCCTAAGGATATGTAGTATTTGCTAATATTCTAATTCATTGAAAAGTCCTTATTTGGTAGAATATTTGTAGAATGTGAATATAAAAGGAAAGGTCACATAAATTCAACTAAAAAATGGTTTTGGTTTCCCTGTGTTGTGGTTTAACCCCAACCGACAACTAAGCACCACTCAACCATTGGCTCACTTTCCCCCTTGAGATGGGGGAGAGAATCAGAAGAATGGAAATAAGAAAACTCATGGGTTGAGCTAAAGACAGATTAATAGGGAAAGCAAAAGCTATGCACACAAGCGAAATAAACCAAGGAATTCATTGCCCACTTCCCATGGGCAGGCAGGTGTTTAGCCATCCCCAGGAAAACGGGGCTCCATCACACATAGCAGTTACCTGGGAAGGTAAATGCCAGCACGGCAAAGGCTGCTGTCTACCCCCCCCCACCTTCCTCTTCCCCCAGCCCCTTACACCCCAAGCATGACACCACATGGTATGGAATATTCCTTTGGTCACTGGGGTCAGCTGTCCTGGCTGTGTCCCCTCCTGACTTCTCGTGCACCCGCAGCCACTTGCTGGTGGGGTGAGTTGAGAAACAGCAAAGCCCTTGGCTCTGTGTAAGCCCTGCTCTGCAGTAACAAGAACATCACTGTGTTATCAACACTGTTTCCAGCACAACTCTGAAACACAGCCTGATACTAGCTACTATGAAGAAAACTATATCTCAGCCAAAACCTGCACACCTTGTGGCAAACAAACAAATTACACTTAATCTAAGAAGGGGGAAAAAAACTAAACTGTGCAATGTTCTAAGAGAAAAGAAAGACTCATCACCAGGCACTTCTAAAATCAGATTAGACAAAGCAATAAAGGATTCTATAAAACAGGGGATTTTTGTGGCCAAAGAAACTTTTCTGGCACAATAATAAGTCCATATTGTGAGTTGCCTAAAATGTAATGTAAGGATAACATTATTATTTTTTTTCCTAATACAGATAGTAAACTTTTCTGAGGTCATCTTCTGTCAGATGATTCCTCTTAAAGGCAGATTTGCAATAATTTGCCATAAAGAAGAAGAGTAATTGGACAATTTGACTAAAAATAACAAATTTAAACAGATGATATAGAAACAACTAGTGTCAGTATTTTTTCACCAGCATATCAATTTACTGCCCACTGGCAACCCCAAATTTCCAGTTGCTGTACATGCTCTTTGCCTATGGTGTGATGTCACAGTTTAACCTATGTTTTCATTCACTGTGTAACTACACTGTCTCCAAAATTTGCACCAGGATAAGAACCCTTTTCCTTGGCCAGCTGACGTGGAGCAGCCCACGTGCACCGGTGTGCTGCCTGCTTCTATGGCACAGAGCGTTTCAGAGGTTCCTGGCTCTGCACCTGACCCACACCCCTTCACATCTCCTGAGTGCAAGGACTGTATCATGTGCAGCACATGTTGGCTCTATACTCCTCACACAACTACACCAGCTCTTCTCACAGGAAATATTTAATTTTAAGATGTGAAGAGATGTCTGTGTTGTCTGAGCAGAACCACAAGCTGGGTCTCTCAACCACCCGTGAGTTTCTTTGCATTCTGTTGTACTCCAGAAGGTGTGATGGGTACATCACAGCAAGCACTGGGGCTATCATGACCAACTCATTTTTAGCAATTGCTGATAGAAGAAACCTCACCTGACTTCTTTCAAAGGCAGAAATACTGGTAAGCATAAGAATTACTGTAGGTCTACTACTTTTATTTTGCATATAATATTAGTATTTACATGAAGTTAGCATTTTACCTCATCCATCTCAGTGGTAACACTTCTGAAATCACCAGAATTCTGCAGGGGGAAGGATTATGAGATATAGAGTCAAATGTCAAGCCCTAGTTTTCTTTTCATCTGTGTGAGCTTCTATAAGAAGTTAATGAGCATTCATAAGTTAAACCTGATTTATGATGTCTAAAAGATCTGTCTTTGGAACCCAACACAAGGCCTGCCAATAGCAGATACTGAGAATAATTTGAAGGGTTTCCATGTTAGCAAATATAGTCTCTTTTACTCAGAAACACTACTGGTCTAGATGTGCTGTTATCACTGTATTATCACTGCAAGTTCCTGAAAGGACCTTGTTTTACATAAAATCCCTTAGGAATTCCACTTTGCTCTGGTAGGATGTTATCCTCTTTGCATTTCTAAACATGAGAAATCCGAAGCAATAACACAGTGAAGCGATGGATTGGCCCATGCCATCTCTTCTTCCTGCTCAATGGGTGTTCAGAATTGAGGGAAGCTGACCCGTTTGAACTCACATAAATTCCAAATGTTACTCATGCTGACCTTAAAATTGCAGTCAAGATTGGCCCTTACAGCTCATTACTACAGTGATTGCAGAATCACAAAATAGGTGAGGTTGGAAGGGATGTTTGGAGGTCATCTGGTCAACTCCTCCCTGCTCAAGCAGCAAAGAAATCTAAGTAATCAAATAATTGTTTAAAAATTTGGCAATCTTATGAATGTCAGCTACAGAAGGTGAAAATAGCCCATATGAAACCAGAGATTCAAGGAAAGTTCAAAACGTCTATCTTTCCTTATAACACCTGTAGTTGTATCAACAGATGAACATTTTCCACGTTTTCATACCCAACATGCCTTAGAAATGCATGTGTGTGTGTACACACACAAATCCATGCAGCAATTCCCTGAGAAAAACCCAGCTTTGACCATCTACATACGTTCTTACCTGCACCCCATATGGTCAGCTGTCACATCACCTACAGCACAGTCTGACATGTAAGGATGAGAGATAGAAGGAGAATGCTTTGAAGCTACTCTGTCAATGTTTGAGAGTGAAAGATTATCCAACTGTTCTCAATACTGCAACCAGCTGCAATGTATTCTCACTTAGACATTTTTGAAAGCAAAGGGGTCTGGTCATCTGGAAAGGTGAAATATCCCATCATTTTAATCTCTCACTGAGGGGACAATGAGACTGTGATTGATACAAAAAGGATCCTAAAAGAGAGGTCCCAGATGATCTTTGAGGTCCCTGTTTTGTTCTTTTTCATTTCCCCTCCATCCCCCAGCTTTGTTGACCAATGAATACAAGGGGTTTATAACTGAATCGAAGACCCTTACACAAGTTAATTTGTATTTCACAGCATAGCAAGAGTTCCATGGCTTGGCAGGAAATGTGAGTATTAGTTAATAACTTGTACTTTGTCGGGGGTTTTTTGGGTGTGTTTATCTTGTAAACTTTTAACAAAAGACAGGTAGGTATTTTACCACTTTGATACAGAGTTTGCCTCCAGCCTTTTAGGAGTAAAAGGAACAGACCAGAGTGGGCTATTTATCCAAGAAGAAATTATTACAAAGGAAAGTGATTGTCATTCAGGATACTGTCACCTCAGCAAAAAATTACAGCAATTCTCTCTCTTTCTCTCTAGGGTTTCTGTCAAGGTCAAAGTAATTTGCACAGTATGTCTGGGATTAAAAGACACAATTTTAATATGGAAAATGGAGATGACCCAGAGTGATGTTTCAGAGTTATGGATCCCTCACAGAAAAGACATGACTCATCACACCTCCATCCTCTTGCATTGCTCTTTCAAGCACTTCCCAAGCATTTCTGATGCTTCTTTCTTGAGCTACTTAATCTTTTTATGTCCCCCAGCCTTTGCTTTCTTCACTTCCTCCCTCAGTTTCCTTTCATTTGTCCAACTCTCTGGCTCAAGATCTTATACCAAATAAATGCTGAAACATTAAAAAAAAATTTTTTATATATATATATAAAAGAGCAGACCCTCTGCAAGCACAGAGGGAACATGGGGTGTGTGTTACAGTTTGTGACCTGAGGAAATGATTTTGTGCAATCCTTGACATCTCCTTCGCTATTCTCAGTATGCTTGTTTCTGTCTCGGGTTAAATCAAGACTGCCACATACAGGGGAAAAAGGCAGTTTAACTATATTTTTAGTCTTTCTGATTTTTTTGTTCTGGCTCACATTTACAGTGATGATAATGTTATCATTGCTCCTTCTGACACAAATATCCCATTCTGACAAAAGTGTCTCTCCACAGAAAAATAGCATAAGCCTGAGGCCCTGTAAGTCAGCTTTACAGGGAAGGAGAAACCAGTGACACAATGCTGGGTACAATCTAAGTATAAATTGTTTTGTTTACGTATCTAAACCAGGCCTAGTAGTAGAAGTGGTAAAACAGCACTTTGGGCTATTATTTCTTTAAGGAATATTTGTTTAACACCCATGTTTAGTTGTCAGGGAATAATTATCTCAATTATAAATATTTCATCAGAGAAGAAAGGACATAACAAATACCAGGGCTCCATACCTTTTTCTAGACCCTTATTCTAAAAAAGCAACATTGCATACCTTCTCAAACTCCTCCAATTTGCACACAGGCTAGGAACTTGAAAAGCTAAATGTAAAAGTAGCACCTAGAAACACTTGCCACAATGGTATTTTCTTCTTCAGCCAATATTCCAGGGTATTTCTTGCTTGTCATTACTTCAAACTATTGGACTTTGACCCTCCTTTGAAGTCTGTGGCATATGCTGAAAATTAAGCAAGTTCTTAAGTGTTTAGAGGATTGGTTTCACTTAGAAATAGTACATTTAACTTCCAGCACTAATTCTAAACTTCTGTCTTCAGCAAACTGTGTCTCTAGATAATATTAAGTTCACCCATGCTGTAATGCCGTGACTTCTTACAGTCATATCCTCTACCTTTACTGAGACTGGACTCAAAGTAGCTTATGATCAAAGCACGTGGTTGTGCAAAGCCACAGCACAAAGGTCATGCCACTTTGAGCTGCCAGCTGCTAAGCTTTTAGAGGAGCATGGAGACCTGAGTATAAAGTAAATAACGACTTTGGTCTGATAATATAAGCATGTGATTAGCCAAGAACTAATACATGTGGGTAAAAACTGATTTCTTAGAAGTAACTGATAGGAATCAAGATTTGCCATCAGAATTCTTGGCAGAATTGAAAATCACAGCCCGAACACAGGGTGGTGAAGATTGGGATCATTTAGCAACACATTGTTTCAGTTTCTTTGGCAGAATGATAATAATATCTGTTAAATCAGCCCTGGAAGTTCTCACATCAGGTTTCTGCAGGAGAGTTTCTTTACCTACAGAGACAGATGGGGAGCCCGCTTCCTTACTGTTAATGTGTTTCTGCTGAGCTGAGATCCTGCTTATCTGTGGAAATAATTGAGGGCATGGGGTAGAGGAGGAAGCAGCAAACAGACTGCACTGATATCTACATAAATTTTCTCAGGGATGAGCAGAAAGGATGGGCAATGGCTTGCTTTTTGTTTTTTTTTTTCTTTTTACCTCCTTTTTTGTCCTCTTTAATGTCACTTTCACCTCTGTGGTACAGAAGGTAGAGTGAGCCTTAATGGAGGGACTTCAGACAAAATGGTAGAAGAGGACTGGTGGGTTCCCTATTCCTTGCGCTCCGGGATTTTTTCTGTGTGAGGATACACATGGAAATGAAAGACCAAACCTACAAGCTGCAGACTTCTTTTTCTGGTGTGATGCATCCTCATCCCCCCTCACATTAACACAACTCATGCAGACACCTTGCAGTTGTGTGGCTGGACAGCTTGGTTTTATGGGACTTGTGAAGTCTGTAGTCTGCTTGTCTAGGTAAAAGTTGCCACCCACACAGTACAGACACACAAGACATAACACTGCAATCCCATTCTCCAGATTGGTATATCCCATTTTAATGCAAACTCTTTTCTTCCATGAAGTCACACACCAGCTGAAGAAGACAGTGGGTCATAAATAGTGAGTTACACATCAACATGCTAGGGTGTCCTAAGGAGAATACAATGATATTTGAGACAATACAATGATTATAAAATCCTTATTTTTTTCCCTAATATTAAGCTTGCAATTATCCTACTGACTTAATGGGATTGTGGTCATAATTAAAGCCAGGCATTGCTTAGTTATTTTCATCATCATAGCTCAGAATAGATAAGACAGCTGCGAGTTACCTTAAAAAACACACTGCATTTTATTAGAAATTTCCTGCTTTTTTGCTGTGTGGTAGGGTTTGAAGAAAAAAAAATCTAGTAAAAGCTTTTAACTAATTTGAAAAACTTATGTCTGCCTCAAGCCTTGAGTAACTCTTCTGGGTACAGATAAAAAATACCTGTTTTTGGAGACCACATGCGCAAAGGAGCAAAGTGATTGGTGTCACACTTGGAGGCCACCTCTTTCTTGTCCTCAGAAAGCCATGCCCCTCGTACAGCCATATGACCAGAGCCATGTGTAACACACCTGAATTTATAAGAGGTTGTCATACCTGCAATGCATCTCCTTTCTTGGGCAGGTTACAGCAAAAGCATCACAAGGTACAAGAGCTGCTCCCGAACCAGCCATTTCAAGAGTCGCTTCATTTTCATTGTGGCAAGTTGAATATTTTAAAAGAGACATTTATGTTGAAAGTTGTGAATTGCCTTAATTATCTTAAATAATGCAAACCACTCAAAATATAGAAGGTCTAGTGTTGAGTTTTTAATAACTTTCTATTGAGATTCATATTTTTTCAGTTACTGGGTGCATTTTTCCTACTTCAAGCACAGGCCCTCTCCTCTAGTCAGGGAAATCAGCAAAAAAATTCCCCACAGAGTTCACTGTGCTATAGCGGTCTGTTAATGACTTCTGCTGAGGGCTGTGAAATGAAAGATGTCTTAGACAATAAAATCTACTTTAGTTCAATTTATATTGAAGGTATGTTTTTCTCAGCACTGCAATACAAGTAGTTTCATTTCACATGGGCTAATGATGGACTTTTCTCTTTTGCTTTGTGACCACATCAGAAAAAAACCTGATTCATGTCAGAATTGAAACGGCTCTTGGTTGCACACAGGGCAATAATGAACTGTAGACCAATAAAAAATGAATTATGAACCAAGTAAAACTGGTTTGCTCCATCTAAACTCTAATCGTTTTTAATTTTCTTATTTATTTGATGGCCATTTGAAAGCCAGAAGAAAACCACTTGAATTAAAAGATAATCTTTAGAACCTAAGAACAAAATATTTGGTAATTTTTAAGTTAATGCCTCCATATTTTCCAGTTCTGCCATCTGTCGTATTTACTTGACTCAAATGAGTTTCACTGCTTCAGTATTTTAATTTCTGCTGCCTGCCTCACTCCAGAATTCCATTTCTGGGAGGAGATTACTTGTTAACAACCTCCTTGTCAGGTTTCTATAAGAAATGACATAAAAAGTGGAGAAGGCACTCTGAAAATGATAGATTTAATATGAGTACCAGGAATAACTCAAACGTGGTTTTGTGAACAGGGGACTCTATCTTCTGAGTAGTAGGTGAATGGTAATTTCATTAAGTAACCCAAAACCTAAAATCAAGGAGGAAATTAGGAGATTTAGAAAGCCTTCTACCTTTGACAGAACAGCCAAGTACTAGGACCTGACAGGTACGATAAAGAGCTTAGATGTTCTTCTGATATTGTTCTTAGCCATAAGCCCCCAGGCTTTGTTCTACATGCTTAGTTAAACTGTTTTTATCTTACATAAATCCTGGTAAGCTACTTTAAGACCCATCAGACTACCTCAATTGCCATTTAAGTGTTTTTTTCTGCACTAACTGCTTCTTGTTAAAGAGTTTGACATTTATGTGTCTAGACTTGGGTTGTTTTGATATTGATTTTGTACAGAATGATAATGGAGCATAGTGGCAATATTACTTTTACTGTCATACCTACTAGCAATATATCTCTCAGAACTTCTTATGTTAGGAGCAAAATCTACACATATTTAGGTCTAAATTTAGTCAGTTCTTCAAAACTAGGATTCTGCTTTGCTTATTTTTCTGCCACAAATAACATTTCCTTCCTTACAGAGTCATGAATCTTTATTTTGAGGGAAATCTGGCACAATGTGGGGCTTCCAGCTCTCTGTCTCTACAGGAAAGAGGATTGCAGTATCAGCTCTCTCCCTCCCTTTTTCCCTCCCTCACTAATGACCTTACCCTGGGTATGGAAAGCTGCTTTCTGTAGATGCTTAAAGTATCCATAATAAGCCAATCACTTATAAGATAGTTACGGCTATCTGTTAAATGAGATGAGCTTTAGGTTGTCTTTTTTTTCCCTCCATGTCTTTTGCTGTTTGTCTACCTCAGATCAAAATACTGAAAGGAGTCTCATTTGTCTGGCCATGATTTAAATAGGTTACATAATGTAAAACCCAGAAAAAGATTTTCAGTCACCTATTTTGAAATATAACCCCCAAGGTAGAAAATTTTGTAGTATTCCCTTTCGTAAAATTTTGTAGTTTGTTTTCACTTCATAGGTCAGTGAAGGGAAAGTCAACATTTTAGGACCAAAACCGCTCTACTCTTGAGGCATTCACATTAAATATTGTACTAATTTTGTATGCTAAAAGCTTTAGATCCAAGCTGATGACAGTGTTGACCTTGAAAACCACCCGGGTATTTGCCTCAACATTTGTTTCAAGCCTTTGATACTGCAAGGATCTGGAAGTCATCTTTTCAGAGGGGAAAGAAAGAGATTTCACCTGGAAACAAATGAGACTTCTTCATGCCTTTTCTTCTGCTGCCTCTTCTGCCTATATACAGGATCTTCTGCTCCTCTGTCATCTTCACCTTCCTTTCCTACCCTGCTGATGCCTGGGGCCGTGGAAGCATGTGGTGATGTGCACGTGGGGATGTGCACATGGTGATGGCAGCTCATCCATTTGCCTACAGCCAGGACTCCTGATGTCCTGAGTGACACAGTTTTCCAAGGTGCAGTCTGCTACGGCTCTGCTTTCCTGCCAGTAATTAGATATAAGCAATTCCAAAAAAGGCATTTCTGGGGTAAGCCAATATATCATGAACAAACTCGCAAATAAATCCACTAATATTAAATACATCAGTTGAGAAAGTGTAAGATAACAGTTTCATACCATTTACTGAACATGAAGAAAGTCACAATCTGCCTTTTCCTGTATACTTCTATTTGTATTAACTGGGAGATGTCTCTGTCTATGATTCTTACTTTTCTTGTTAATCACTTGTGTATTTAGTGCTTTTTATCAGAAGGAAAAGGAAATGCCAGCTGATAGATGAGGTCTGACCAACATTGTTGTAGTGATTTATGACACTTCACATCCCTGGGCTTGAGGTTGCTGCCTTTCAGTGTAATGGGCAGGAGGAAAACAGCCCCATGAAGCTGCCATCTGAGATGGGAGAAGTTGCCCAACTTCATATTCAAGAAATGGAGTGAGCTTTAGTTCAAAAGTACTCAGTGTTGTCTTGCCAAGTATTTACCCTCAGATGGTTAAGCACTGCGAACCCCGTGGTTTTATCAGTATGAAAATATAAGAAGCATCATGCCATTTTTATATTTATTTAAGAAATTGCCAGTGAACCCCGGTTAACCATGTCACCCCCCATGACATTATCTATCTAACCTAGTGGACAGGTGTTCAGTTGGCAGATTAGGTGTTTGTAACTGAAAAGAAACTCTCACGGGTATTTATCTCATTTGACAACAGAAATATATAGCTTACAGTCAGTTCTAGCTAAAGCTAGCCTAAGGAAGGACATCAAGTCCTTTAAATCCATGGACTAAGACCAAAGTTTCCATGACTATTTGTACACATTAACTTGCCACTTTTACTGAAACCTGCAATACATATAGAGCTACCTTCAGTTTTCACCATGCTGATGTAAAATGACTATCCCAATAACCTTCATGTCAACTGAGAATTTAGTTTCCCACTAATTCTAACAGCATTTTAGGGCTTAAGGAGCCTTGAATTATTTATTACTTTCCTTCTCTCAAATATTTTGCGTAGATTGACAGCCACATTCACTGGATGTTTTTACACAGTTGTACTCCAGAATGAGGGCTTGACCATTTAAAATAGAAATAAGATTTCCAAGGAAATATATATATTCCAGGTGTTCAGATGACTACTTCAGTATTCTGTAATCCTTGCGTAAACTTGGTCTTTTAGACTTTTAACTGTGATTTCTTTTACAGGGGTGAATGAACATTGCCTCTAGCTTTAGCCCAGTGAATCTTTGTCCAGGGCTGCCCAACAATTCTCAACCTCTGGTTTCTTTTTATAGAGAAAAAAATATGCCTGTGAACTACTCCTTATAACTTCAAAATCAAGGGAAATTTTATTTTTGATGAACATGACAGAGCAAATACAGATAGTGAACATATAGAGAAATGCTTCTGTAAGCCATGTCTGAGGGCCATATTGAGACATTGAGACTAAAAAAGAGCTGCTATCAAATATATCTTCTAAAATGTCACTCTAAATAGTAGGAAATGACCCATTTTGATAGTTATTTAACTTTGAGCAGCTCTAAACATCAACAAAAAATGTTTTCATTTATCAGCTTGCAAGTGTGTCAACTTGTTCTGGGGTCCCCAGGACTGCAACACCTTGTGCAGCTCCTGTCTCCGGGGGAAGGCAGCCTCCCATTCCATTCATGTTTCCCTGACTCCTGCCTTGTCTGAAACTTTTTATGAAGAAGCTTCTGTATATTGCACATCTAGGAATGCTAACTTAAAATACACACTAAATATCATGCTATTCTCTAAATTAGGTGTTCAATTGAGCTATTCATCCAGGATTGCACCACACTCAGTGAAGAGAGGTGGGAGCTTGTATTTCACTCAGCTGGAAGAAAATTTGGGCAACTAATTTAGAACAAAAGCCTAACAGCAAAAATTAGGTGAAAGGAATCCCTTTTTCAGTTATAAGATACTGAGTGTCAGCTGTCTGGGCTCTCTGGATTGCATTCAGCTTGCCCTTCACTGTAAATTTCCATTGGAGACATTTAGGTGTAATGGGCATTTCAAGGATTTTTTTCCACTTGCTTTAGATAGCCATGTTTAATTCCACCCAACAGTTTCAAAAGTTAAGCCACTTCTACCATTGCCATTTAAAAACCCCACCAAAATCTGATTGGTCTACCCTATGTGAAAAGAGATCACCCACTTAAATAGTTAGGTCATTGTGCCTCATTGCTCTACTCTTTGAGCCTTTTGTCAGGAGCATGTCTGCCAATGTAGGTGGGACATCTTCCATGTGTATGATGGGCAAGTGTGAATGCTCCTCAATGCTTCTTCATCCTCTCTGGGTAACCAGCAAGCTTGATACTTGTCAGCAAAGGACAAAGCCCACATCTTAAAAAAAAAAGAAAGAAAAGCAGAATACGGTAAGTGGGATCTAGTAATGTAGTCCAACATCTTTGATCAGAATGAGCTCATGGGCAACATAAACCCATGTCAGTTTATAGCCTAAACACATAGGTATCTTCACTGCATGGATAATGATCTGTAACTGGAGAGTAGTAGATGAATGAGGTTTATTGTCATCCTTAATCCTGGCTAAAAATTCAAGAGCAGTTGCTGGTTGCAATAATTGTGATATTTTATACAGTTGTGTGACTAATTTGACCTCAAATTGTTTTAGCTTAAGTAGCTTTGTTTTCATTGCATTATGTATTTTTTTTCTATTTAGTTGCTTAATGTAGTTAACAAAATAGATACAAATGGAAACCTTCATGGACCAGATGTTTCTTTCCTAGACTGCAAAGACCGCAGGGTACGTTAAAGACAACTTAATAAGTCTTACGCAGTGGTGGTCCAACAGAACCTTCCCTTTTAATTCTCATAAAGTCCTATTAGAAGGCCTAGTCCCTTAGGCTTCGTTGAAAACTCAGACTTGTGCTTCTAGTTCATAAAATTGCTAAAATATTTTTGAACTGTTGAAGCTGGTTTGCAAACACTTGTGAAATCAGCTGAATACTGACTCTAGAAGAGAGTAAATAATTTAAAATGAGTCAGGCTGCCATTTCAGTGGCTGAAAACACAAAAATACAGCCACATAAAAACCCATGGGCTTGCTGCAGTGCCTAAAGGTCATACACTCTGCAGTATAGGAATTGTTATGGTATTGAAGCAGCCACACATTACCAACTTCTTTGGTAGAGCTTGCTATACAGAACTGTGATGATCATGGTAGCAGAAAGGAGTAGACCAGTCACCTAACAGCTCATGTGGTGGTTATGTGGAGACCAGGGGTTCTCAGGATCTGGGACTATCCTGGTGTCAGGATAACTTGTAGGTCCGAGGACCAACCACTTCCTCATGACCAGTGTGGCACCATCAGCATGCCCGAGGGTCATGGACTATCCTTGCTGTGGAAACATCTGCCCACCATCTGCTCCAGTGAATGATGGAAGGGGTTTGGAAATTTGCAGATGCTGTAGGCTGGGATCAGATGAGGTCTTGAATATGGCTGCAACTGGAAGTAAATTCAGAGAGGCCATGACAGCTTTGGGGGAATACACATCTGAGGGTGGGACACTGGACAGAGGAAGAAGGAAAAGAAGAAAGACAGAAACCAGAGATATGAGCTCATGGCTACGTCAGAAAAGGACCAGTAGAGAGAAATGTAACATAAATGTGATACCTATTGTGAAATAAAAATGGAAACGGCAGAGGAAGGTAGAAATTTGGAGAGGGGGTAGACTGATGTAAAAATACTAATGTGGGGAGGGACATACATGATAGAGTAGGAGAAAATGGTATTTTTCAAGTCAGTCTTGCCTGGAGTGAGGAAGGGTTGTGGTAACAGGACCTTGCCCAGGATGTACTGAGTGGGTTTTAAGAATGGCTATGTCTTCAAAGGAGACTCTTAGCTGCCTTTGATGTCTGAATGATCACACACTGTTGAAGTAAGCCCCAGGAACATGCCAAGGAGATTTTTACACCCCAAGAGCCGGACAACCATTCCTGTTTTTTAATGTGATAGAGATAAACAAGTATCAATTGTGGGAACAATAAAATAGTAATAAAATGAAGAGGAAGAATACGGTACATGTTCCCATCTCTCATCAAAAAACCCCCTCTTTGTTGGAAGGCAGATTGTTTCCAACAGACTGCAATGATAAATAGTAATGGCTGTAGTTAACATAAAAATAGCCATAAGAATAGCAGTTCTGGTTCTTTGTAGTCCAGGTGGAAAACACTCTAATTTTAAAACCGGACACGTGACAATGGCAAAACACCCTAACTTGATAACTCACAGGCTCTACAGGTGAACCAACTATGGAGTTATGAGACCCAATAAAAATAATAGTTGGACAGATATTGAGTCCATAAAATAATGGCAGCCAGGCACACAGCATAATACAGTACAGATGTAGGTGTATTGCTCTGAATGGTTTGCACTCTGCTTCAACAATAAAAATGTGCGATGTTTCCAGTACCCACCACCAGCCATATGAGTCAGTTATCCAGCTGTTTTCAATACAAAAGACACCATCCTAAAATCAATTGATATTTCATACTCTTTGTATTCTTCTTTCCTGCACATGCAGGAAGTATTAATGGTGACATGATTGTATGTTACTGTAGTTTAACAAAATGATCAGGAAGACAAGCTATGTTAGCAACATTATTCAGACATTCAATAGCATTTATCCTTTTAACTTCATTATAGTGCAATGCCCCAAGGCCCAAAGAGAGTTATTTTTAACATGACTTCAGACAGAAAAGGGTAACTTCTCATGTGGGCATGCACTGGCCTCTTTACAGAGATATATTCCCAAGGCTCCAGGATATGAAAATAAAGGGCTGCCACTTCTGTCTCCCCTCTGCCCTCACTCTTCCTTGCAACCACTCCATGTGGTCAGTACTCTCCGGTTTCTCCCTGAGGTCAGAAACTGAAGTCCCCAGCCCTGAGGCCTTCACAGCTGTTACCACTCTCCAGATGTCAGCACTTGCCTGTCCCTTGTCCCTCCTTCCTTCTCCAAAAAAATCCCGCCCCCAATCTATTTAAACCCGTGTCTTTTTCTATGTCCCACTTCAGAACACAGTACAAGCTGCCCTGAGAAACCGAGTGAGCTTGTGAGTGTGTGTTTGTGTGCGAGTGTGTATGTGCCAGTGCAAGAAAAACAACCTTTTTCTCAGTGAATATCCCTGCTCCCCTCCAAAACAGCAGGAGAGGGGATAAAGAGAAGGAAGGAGGGACCTTGTCCCCTCTTGCACACAGCAGAGGCATTGGATGCCATCAGGTGCTGACGATCCTGTTAGTACTACATGGTACAATGCCCCATGTTACTTCCCTGTCCCTGTGAATCACCAGCCCCGCCATCACCATGTCTAACTTGAATGAGAGCAAAGCTTCCTGACAAAACTGTTACTGCTCTTGAGCAAGCCACTAATAGTATTTAATCTTGTTTAGAGATCTGATTGCATACTACCTTATTCTGCTTTTGTGTCTGTTCTCCCCTTTAATAACTTAATTTCCTATACTTTTTCTCTTCTGCCTCCTCTACACTTCTTCACCTTTTGAGTTTTCAACTCTTTGCCCCTCGGTTCCTGTTGGCTTGCTTTCCTTTGCTCAACTACTCTGTTGACTCAACCATTTTTCTTTCATCTTCTCTTTCACTTCTCTTCATCCCTAAGTACACCCCTCATCTTTATTTATGGCTGATGACTTTTCTGTTATCACAACCACCAGTCCTAGCAGTTACTCTTTTCGTCTTGCATTGTTTCCTACCTCTAAAATCCTTTTACACTTGAAACACAAATTTCAGTAAACCTTTTAAACACTTGGATGAGATAAAGGAAATATCTCTCTGCTCTCAGAAGAGCCACTCCCTGTTTTATCCTTTGTCTTTATGGTGACATTCACTTTTGATAGACTTTTCTTTCATTTCAATGATGCAAAGAACACAGAGTGAAGCCTATCTTAGTATTGCAATTTTTGGATACTTTTCTTGCTTGCTCTTTCTTTCAGGGACTTGCATTGGGTTATTCAAAGTCTGTGCAAAGAATTCAGCAGTTTTTATGGCAGAAAACCTCTATACATGTTGCTCATAGACCTGCGTCTCCCTATTCTTCTATGATTCTCCTGTATGAACTCAGTTACTTCCCATATTATACCTTGATAAAACGATAAGTTTTGTCTTTTTCTCAAGGTAGCCATATTGTTCCTGGTTTTGTCCATTTTCTCACTTGTTTTTTCCATGGACTGAACCAGTTTCATAGTCAATGTGCTCATTTTTATTTAACTGTGTCTTACCCCTAGCATCTAGGTTAGCATTAGGTGCTGTTGCATGGTCTTCTACAGCTTCTCTCTAGCCTCATCCCTTCCTGTTTCAGCGTGTGCAATGCTCTTCAAGTAAACCAATCTTGGTGTCTATCCCTTTGCTCAGGCCATCCTCATCTGCCCTCCAGCATCCATCCCCAATATAAAAAAAATATACCAAATATCACACTGTCAACTGGCTAGTGCCCCCATCAATTTATATTTCCAATATGCAACACTTCCTTATTCTTCCAGATCTGCACAATTATTTGTAATAAAACTTACCCTTGACACTGTTAGCTATTTACATTATACAGCCATACTAAGCTCTCATTGCAGTTATTGGGAGACACACATATCCTTGCCAGCTGATGCCAATGTAAGAATATCACATTTTTTATTGCAATAGTGCCATAGCATAATTTCAAAAACCACTGTGTCAAACAGATCAGTCAGGGAAGGAGGAAATCCCCAGCAGTTCAGGATGCCAACCTCTTCCATAAACTAGGACTGACCTTTCTCAGATTGCTCCACTGACTCCAGCACTGGCAGAGTTGCTGAGGGATGGCAGCACTTTTTCAGGCAGGCAAACCTTCAGTCAGTGCTGTGCTATATGAGCTAGTCTGACAGAGACAAGGATATATGTACGAAGCTCTATCACTCTGTCTTACACATTTTTTCCCTTTGGCTATTGTGAGTAATGACCTCTGTTTCTCCCAAGCTTTTGTTAAAACCTAAACACTTCAAATCCCTTGACATAGTGTCCTTGGTTGGGATTCACCACACCTAATTCTGGCTATGTAAAAATATGTATTAATTATTAATTAAAACGTTGCATTATATATATATATATAAATCTATTACACAGGAAGAATGAACATTAAAAAACTGTTAAAAATTCAAACAGTTAATTTTTACTAGCAACAAAGTACAAATATTATCCTTCAAAATTTGCCTATTACACAACATCTTTTCATGCTAATATCAAGAAATCACTTTAAAAGAAACATATAATTGTGTAAGAACAAAGGAGTAACAGAGGATCATTCAGCTGATTTACATGCAACAGTAAACAACAGGGGCAACACTGTGTTATAGAATAATATGCCAAGTTGGCAGAGTTTTACTGATAAGTGTCCAAAAAGAGAAGGTGGGGCTATTCTCCTCTTATCTTCTGTTGTAACTGTGTGGTCACGTATCATGACCATGACAGCCTACCTGGCTCATTTAGGTAATAGCATTGCAGCGTGTTGTCCTTGGGCATTCATTGCATGTTTGTTCCCAGCTGAGGCAGGTTGCATACAATCTCCCTACACACCTCTGCTCTTTCCCTCCCAGTTGAATCAGAGAAGCTTAAAGCATCATGCACACTGAAGACAATGACACAATGGGTTGGTGAAGGAGGGTAAGGCAAGGGGGGTGGTTGAGGACCCTACTGCAGAAAACCTCAGGGAGAAGAGCTGCAAAGAGCATCAGAGACCACCATATCATTTTGGTGCAGGATAATGCTGAGGAAATGAGAGGATAAAATGTAATTCATGAGTGGGAAATAGCAGATGTTCTCCCTCAAGGGCATAAGCACAACTATAATTACAGAAAGCAATGACGTCCTATCAAGCAGAAGAGCATTAGCTATACAGCTGAGAACACCACAAATAAATTGACAAGTATTATTTTTTGTCTTTACATAAAGTAAGAAAAGAAAAATGACATGGGGGCATCCCCAGACACAAGGAATTGGGCAGATAGAGGGGGCTGAGAACAGAGAAGGAGAGAACATATCCTTGTAAAAGGATACAAGATGTCAAATAACATTTCAATAGCAAAATTGCACATGGTACACTTTAGACAGGAGAAAACTTCATAAAGCCTTCATCAGACCCCTGTGAGTTAGTCACAGTCCACCCAAATAGCATTTTATGTGAAAGTAACAACCAGGTCACAGATCCGTTAGTGCAGTCCCACTGCATTCAAAGGGAGCGTGCCTGTATGGAAGGCCACTGAGTGTAGTTTTAAAGGATTAACCTCCAAGACTACAGTGAACCACAGTGTTAATGTATTCAAGCACTTACCTCCATCTCAGCTAACCAAGCAATAAAGTCCCCATAATAGATTAACCCAATGTGAAACTGTATAGTTTAATTTTCATCACTCTTTGAATAACACATTTTTTCAGAAAAATAACTCAAAAGACATTCTTCCACCAGGATTCACTATATCTACAAACATTTGAAATGAGTTTATTTCATTTTCTTTCTTATCAAAGTCCCTTTTTTGCTCTCAAATTATTGCTATGAGACTGAAGTGTTACAGTTCAGAGTGAATCTGTGCTCACCTCCTTAGACTCACTTCAACTTTTCTGTAGCTAGATCAATGGTGGGTTCAAGCCTGAGGGTGCTCAAGGTAGTCCCTGCTAGAAAATGTGCACCCACCCTACCCCAGTCTACAGGTTATTCAGTGGAAGAAGTTGAAATCTGTCTTTTAGGAATCATCTTCAGAGCTGTTCACTTAAAAGCTCTGATATCCTTCCAAACATAACAGATAACTGTGCCATGGAAGGTATTGACTGAAATCAGTAGAGTTGCACAGAGTTACACTGTTGTGTAGAGCTCCTTCTCCTAATGTCAATATTGGGGGAAAAAATTATATTAACGTTCAGAGCTGGCTTTGTTTGCAAGATCACATTTTACTTGCAAACCAAGCAAATATGATAAGGAGCCATTGAGCCAGAGCAAAATATTGTTTGAAAAGATATTATTCCATTTGGAAAACTGATGATGTTGCCACAAAAAGCATCAGCATAGCCTACAGATCTGCCTTTTCAGTGCATTTGGAGTAACTTCTATAGGAAAAGCTTGTTTTGTTTATGTTTTATTCTTTGTTGCCTTGCAGGCTCAGCATAACTGTGGGAGAAGAAACTTGGCTGTTTCACTCATCTTGCAAGGCATAAGTCAGTGCTGAGCTAAAAGGGTGGCCAGGTGATAGGGACAAGGACCCTGAGTCTGACCAGCAGCTGTTGCTCCAAGAGATTGGGGGATTGGAAGTCATGATGGCTGGGTCTGGATCAACCAAAGGACACCGAACTTGTATGAAGTTCTCTGGACTGACTTGCTGACTTGTGGCAGCGATGCCACATGCCAGTCTGTATTGTGTTCTGTGAGTGTGTGTGTTTGTACGTGCACGCTGGTCACCCCAGCGTGATTAGGAGGGTCACTGCTTGGGTCCAATGCCTCCTGCTGGAGTGGACAACAGCACATGCTCACAAAAACTTTGCAGGGGTATAAAGCAAACTGTGAACAAGTGGACTGATAAATCTTGTGCAAAATGATGGACTCACCAACAGAAAATGATATACATATTTCTAAGCAAACATGTAGACTTTAAATGCCATAAACTTGTAAGCCCATTATGCTGCTTTATGGTCACACTTCAGAATAAACTTTTTTTTGACTATAAGGTACAAACCCAGGTACTAACAATGAGGTCAACTTACTTCTATGGTAGCATTGGCCAAATGTCCTGAAGAACTGGTGTAGTCTGCTAGCATGCTTCGTTAACCTTCATGTACAAAAACATCCCCAAACAGCCCAAGGAGAAAAACAAACCTGGAGCTGTTGTTTACATTTCACTTTCCTGTCTATCTACCCTATTTTGATAGGCAATTGACAAGTGCAACCCCCACCCCTCAAAAAAATCCATACAGACAAAAGAAAAATCTCTAGTTCCATAAAGTATTAAATCGTCAAAGATTATCAAAACAATATCCTAAGGGGGAGAGAAATTTTCACTGGCATTCTGTCAGCTGTCAATCATATACTTTTACTATCCTTGTCTGGCCTCTACAATTTGCCCTCCATATGGGTTAGGAGAGAAACTTTACTCCTTTTTCCTGTTTTGGTTTATTTGTGAAATGGAAATTTGGATCCATATGATGATCCTTACACACCTGAAATGCAGACAGTACATAATGCAGTAGGAGAGAAAAGCAAACAAAGCATTACAAACTAAAGTCATTCGCAGATACCAACACACTCAAAATGTCCAAAAATATACATGAGTACCCCATGGTTACTCATTGTTCCTCTTCAGAAACCTCTATCCACTGATTTGTACTCTCACTTTAAAAAAAGTTCCTATTTCTCCCCTTCCAGCTATTCAGAGACAAATGGAGCAGTACCCTGCAAACTGGCCTTGCAGCGGAAAGGAAGGAAAGACCTTAAGGAGCACTCAGCGTTGCTAGGAATGATTTGCTTTTGTGACATAAAATGGTCTGTAGAAACAAAGTAGTATGAAAATATTTTAGAATTATGAAAGAGGATGTGAATCATTCAATTTGGTAACCTCTTTTGTGTGAATGGCAGTCTTGGGCAATGTCACCTTCACAGTATCAAGACACAAAGGTTTCCTCAACTGAAACCATTATCTTGAAGTATAATGGAAATTTATTTCTTCTCTGGCTTTAATGAAACCCCAACCCATTGCTGACTGTTTTCCAGTCATGAAGGGAAAATAGCAAAGCTTTTGCATAGGTCTAGAGTGTATAGCAAAAAATAATGTGGAAACACACTGTAAAAATGTGTTCATAATATATTTGCTGCATTTTAGCCAAAAGCCTCTGCCAAGATTTAATACTCCTTTGTTTTAAAAAAAGTGTTTTCAAAGAAAATGGATATGTAAATTGTGGATTTCTTCTTGGCAAATTATATTTTTAAAAGCAGAGTTGGCAAGTTTAGGTTGCCTCTAGAGACTTTGCATCCTATGTTTGGTTGTTATTAAAAAAGAATTTAGTATTTTAATCCTGGTCTCCAGTTGTCAACATCACAAAGTCATCATGCAGTCCCAAACTATTGCAGTCTGTTGTTAAAGGGAACATAGAAGTGAAAGTTCAGAGGTGGTATTATTATAGGTCACAACTGATGTGGCAGGTACCTGGGCAGAATTACACACACCAGAGGTTGCATAACATCTGCTCAGATTTCATGTTCCTCAGGTACCCATCAGTGGTTTCGCTCTTTAATGAGCCCTGAAGTCACCCATTAAAAGGGCAGAACGTATCTTAGGGAAACTAAAAGAAAGATGGCTCTGCTTTATTCCACAACCAACACAAGTGCTCCAATTTCCTACTTGAGGATGAGTCACCACAGGTTCTTCTGATGATCGTCTCAATGCTTCTGAGATGTCCAAGTTGTCAATGCCCATAACTCTTCTGCTGCTCTTAGTCCTTCCCAGCCCCAATTTTCTGCTGTGTTGGCAGGGTGAAAGGCTCTTCCTTACCTTTTCCCCTCAGTCGGTTTTTCCTGTCCACCTGCAAATTCCCTTTTGCAAAGTCCACCCCATTAACCATCTGGCTGTTAGTGTCTGTTTTCCCTATCCCTCAGTGTCCATGGAAAACACCTATGGCTTTCCTCCACTTCACAACTGTGTTCAATCCTGTGCTTCCATATTCCCTACAAACGCAGTCCTATCCACAGTGCATTAATTCCTCTCCATGTTTTCTGTGCTTGTCTGTTGAGCAGTCCTGATTGACAGACCTACTTGGAACCATTCAAAACTCTGACAGCAAAAGTTATGAATAGGTTAGATTAGATGACTGAACTAAATTCACTGGAACAGTATTTAACGCTTCTATTATGGCATATCTAAAAAATCAAGACTGTGTGATGGAGTGATGCCTTTTTGGAGATTAACACCTTGTAGTGGTTATTTATCATCATATATAATTTCAGTCAGGAGGCAGTAGCAAACTGCTTTCTGTAAAACACGGTTGTCAACCGCATGTTAATGTGAACTATCTGTTCTGGAGAACAGATACAGAGAACAGATACAGTTTGTCTGATATTTGCAAATTACTTATCAGGCACAAAGAAGTGTATCGCTGCCAGAATTATTGTCAAGCATCTGGCTTGCCAAAGACACAGTAGTTATTGCCAAAACATTAAGGAAAGTTATTAGTCTAAAAGTTCAGAATCATCTTCCAAACCATGGTCCAATAATCTGAAGAAGAGGGAAAATATGATCATGCATGAACCCTCTGACATACCTCAGGTAAAGAGGAACACATAAAAGTTTGTATACGTCCCAAACTGAAGAGTCTTTCCTGTTAGTGCCCTCTGAAATGTGCACAACCAGACTCCTGGTGCTGTGGGTTACAAGAGCACCTACACTGCTAGGCATGGACAGGGAGTCAGGTCTCCTGGGTTTGACTGTGTAAATTAACAAGATTTCATTTTGTCACATGCATCCCTCTAAACCTTTGTAACACTACTTTGGATTTCATAAATACCCTTAACCAGGCTCAAGCTCACTACAGTAGGTCAGCATTAGGCATCCCATTAATAGCATGGTGTCCCAAAATATTTTCCCAAGGCTCACTAAGGGTAGGAAAGGTCACCTCCACAAACAATGGAGTTAGCTTTGGAGTTAGCTTTGAACTTAGCAGCACTGAGATCAGTATGGAATAAATGTCTTCTACTAACTAAAGACACTGAGAAAAGCTCCTTGGTATGCAGCAGGGCATCCCAGGAGCCTGAAGAGATTTTATAACAACTTTCTACACTCTTTAAAATTTTTTAAAATTTAAATAAAAACCAGTTCTGTAAATGGATAAGAATGAACACAACTTCACTGCATCTTTCCATAAGCACGAGGTGTTCAGAAGTGCTTATTAAAGCTGCAAGGGCTTGAAGCATGCTGGGATATCCTCTGCCAGATGTATGTGTCCCTTACCTCATCTAGCCTTCCGTAATTTTTTTCTGTTTACAAGCCATCCATATGGCAGCACCATTAAACATGTCATAAAAAGCCTACTCAAGTAGTTGTCTTGTTACTCTAATGAAATTACATGTTTTTTAAAACCTTGCCATTCCAACTGCCATATGTTATGAAAACTCAAGCCTATTGGGATGACATTTCATGTAAAGTTTAAGTGCCTCACCGGTGAATATAATTAACTGTAATAGCATTTTATTAGCTTTAGTTACAACTGCAACTAAAATAATACTTTGCAAGCCATGCCAACACACATAAAAGAAAAAGCAAGCACAATGCATCAGCTAGGAAGGAGACAGCTACTCCTAGCAATTGCCCTCCTGTCTGGCCTAGTCAGCAGGGGTAGAGGATAATCCTTAAAAATCGCTGCTATAGGGCATAACCGTTGCCATCAGGAGGAGAACGAGGCAGGGGGTGACTGTTGAGGAGTGCTGAGGGAAGCCAAAAGCCAGACTGAGCTGCAAGAAGGAACATGCTGGAGAACCACACTCACGGTAAAGAGAAAGCTATGACTGCTGTAGGCCAAAAGAAAAAATGGTTTCTTGGTCAATTTTGCAGACTTGGCTTCTCTAAATGCTCAGCTGGTGCTAGAAGGATGGTGATATCTATGAGGAAGGCCATGTCATGCAGCTGCAGGCAGTACATTCTCCAAACTGTGGATTGCTGGAGCAATCACTGCTATTAAAACTGCACAAGGTTAGGTTTCCCACTACACATCTTCATCTTTGGCTCTTCAAAGTAATCTGAGCATCCTGACACATCTGATCCCCTCATCCAACCCAGATCACAGCTAGGAGAAGACAAAGAGGAAAGAGAAATAAGGGATCTTAATGCTTATAGATAGGGTGAGGGTAGGAAAAAGTAGGCAAGGTAGAAAGAATGGAAGAAAAGGGAAATGCTTGTACATGCATAAGCAGCAAAACTAGAGGAGAACATTCAGAAACAAAAAAGCTCTTTGACCCTCTGTGCTACTGCTGACAACCACAGGTCTTTGCTGAGGCTGCTGAAGCTAGTTACATGTTGCATGTAAGTTGGAATTGTAAGACTATATGCGAATGGACTCTTCCTGCCTAGGAAAGAGCTAAAATAGCCTGGGATGGATCTCATTACACTGTTCTGAACCTGGGAATACTCCAGAAAAAAGCAGTTTGGTGGAATCTACGCGCTTCCCCCTTCCTTTTCCTGTGACCCTTTCCCACCTTTTGTAGTACCCACTGTAACTTATTACTGTCATCACAGGTCTGTTTCTGCTTAGCTAGTTACTATTTGTGAAAAACAACAAAAAATGACAATAAAACCTGCTTGAAACACTGGTGATAGACTGCACGTGGCAAAAAGAAGTAATATTTTGGCTGAAATCACTTCTCACCTCTTTCAAAATACTCTTGTAACAAAATAAAGTTGCTAGTGAATAATATGATGAAATATAAAAATATCCAACAACAAAAAAAGTACTTTTAAAACTTTTAAATAGGCAAGTTTAGCTTTTGCATCATGTGGAGGAGTGTTATTCACTTGAATGAGTCTTAACCTTTCTTTAGGGTGATGAAGCATGTAGTGGAAGAACTTGGTGCTACCTTTGATCATGTTAATTATCAGGGCAAGGTTTTATCTTTACATATGTTCAAAACACAGAAAAAGAAAATAAAGAAAGATATTGATCTTCTAAAACTTATGTATTATAGCATTGCAATTAGATAGAACCCTGCTGTTAAAGACTTGACAGTTGACAAAAACATTTTAGTTAAAAAGGAACTGACAAAAGAGGCAGCAGGTGAGGGACCACTAGCCACTTGGATGGATGAGTATCTGAGGCATTTCCTTTCTTCTAATTCAGTATTACTGCAGGAACTGAAACCAGATGCCTTGATTTCCAATCTTGTAGTGGAAAAGTTGGCTTAATTTTTGCATCTGTTTATCCCCTTTAATAAGTTTTCCCATCAGCATAATGTTCCTGGGGAATAACAGATATCAGATCTGCATGATGTTGTCCTAGAGCTACAAGTTTCTACAAAATCATTGGTGCATTTGCCTTAAGAGTCAAAGAGGATATTACTGTCTCATGTTTTCTGTGTGCCAGGGTGACTGAAGAGCCCAATGTGTAGAGAACCCCATTTCCCACCACATTTTAACATGATGTAAAGGGAGATCAGACCTTCACTCTGCTCGACCTCTCTTCACTTATTCTGCTGTCTCTTTTCCTGTGGCTCACTATGGTATTTTAAAATAACCCACTCTGTACTGAAATGCTGTCTTATGTTGCCTGGCTGCTATCAGTACTTCTCCACAGTATGCAACAAATTTGGTATAGCTATCATTTCAAAGACCTCATTTGATCTGAAGCTTGATGCCATCCAAATTCCTCCCTCTGATAAATCAACCAATGTCTTCCTTGGCTGGTTACCCTGACACCACCCACCAGCTACTCAACCAAGACAAGGCATCATTCAGGAGTCTACCACTACAGTAAAAGCCCTTGACCATTTTGGCTGTGCTTTTCCCACTGTCATTATTTGTCCTTTGTAGTAGCTTAACCAGGATCAGCTGACACGGTGGTGATGTTGATGATTTCATCTTCAAAGTCTGGGACTTTCACTTTCTTCGCTTTTGAATGATTAGGGAGTAAAAGAACCTCCCATGCTCTGTAAACTCTGTATCTTCTCTTGTTTTTTTAACTTGCTTTGCAAAGTATCGTGGAGTGAAGACTAATAAATTCTAGAGGAGAAGGAGACAAAACAATGCATTGAGATTCCTAGGAACAATTAATTCCACTTGAAAGGCACAAAGACAAAGGATTTTCACTACTGCTTTGAAGTAGTGCCATGCCTTTTAAATCCATAATCTGAATGATTTGGTGTTCTATGCAGCTCAAATTCACTGCTTGCATCCCTTTCAAACACACAGCAACAAGACCCTTAAAGCATCAGAAAGACTCAAACTTTTCCTGAAACCTTGTGGACATCAGACTTGAGTTCTACTCCCCTTTCTCTCCTCAACCCCTTACCTGGCTTGTGCCATCTGGTTTTTTTGGTCTGCTTTTTCTCTCCTGTCTATTGAGATGAAAATCTCTCTGTCCCACAGTCTGACTGACATATCCTAGGCAGTGGTCTCATCTGCACTGCAGAGTGACAATATGACAGATCAAAGAAGACCATTGACTCACTGGTCACAGACCTGTCACACGTGGAGTTCTTTATTGATGGTCTTATTCTTCAGAAGTAGTCACTAACTAAACTGTGGAACATTTTTCAGCAAGAGGCTTCAACATACAAGATGCTTCAACTACTTGATACTTTTTATTACAAGATTCATTATTATTTGTAACATGTGACTGGTTATTCAATCAAGTGGTACTATCAGAAGTTATATATAATTTCTTTATCTTACTTTGATCAAATCCTCCCACCTTTCCAAAGTCCTATCTCCTGTCCACCTCCCTTAACACCAGATGGCACACTGAAATAAGTGGTGTCTGCATCCTTCAAGCAGTTGGACGCTCTATATGGCCTCATGGAGAAATTAGGCCAGAATATTTCTGATAAAATAAAACTTGTACCATACATATCTGGAAGAGTATGTATAATCAAAGATTAAAGAAAAGGGGCACAGCAGACATTTCAATATGTATATGTTTAATATTTTTATCACTGCTTAGCCTCGAAATTTGGAAAGAAAACTTTAAAACATACATTGAAAGAATATATTCTTTATTTCATTCTGTGCTCTATGTTTTTTCTTGCAGAGCATCATAGCAGAATCTCTGCAAAACCTTCAAACTGGGTCTCACATTTACATCTACAGTACCTTTAAAAACTCCTTGTATGTTTAGGCTTTTCTATTTCATAAATAGCTAAATTCATGAGGTCCCTGTCACTTATAACACTAAATTTCCAAACTTTCCCCAGTTATTACTCCTGACACTTCTGCTAGAAACATTTCATTCTGCAATACGTGTTTTTGATTCTACACTCCACTGGGATTTTTGACTGAAGCTTCCTCAAAGTATATTCTGAAAGAGGATAGGTTTAGATTAGATGTCAGGAAGAAATTCTTTACTATGAAGGTGGTGAGTCACTGGAACAGGTTGCCCAGAGAAGTGGTGAAAGCCCCATCCCTGGCAGAGTTCATGACCAGATTGGATGGGGATTTTGGCAACCGTGTATAGTGAAGGTGTCCCTCTCCATGGCAGGGGGGCTGGAACTAGATGATCTTTGAGGTCCCTTCCAACCCAAAGCACCCTATGATTAAACACCTAAATACTAAAGAATTTAGAATGCCACACTGTGGGTTTGTTTTGGTGTATTTTTTTTTTGGTGTGTAAATACTTTTGACAAAAGCTTGGATTTCAGTTTCTGTTTTATACAGAATAACTATAAAGAAAGGAGCAAAAGAATGTTCTTACATTAAACACAAGAATATTTTACAGTAGTATGGCTTTCAATATTGAGTTCATGCATAATAGGGCATGTAATCTAATAAATGTTTTGTTTAACAGCGGATAATGTAAAACAGATAGAAATAATGTCCTCTGTCTATTGTCAAGCATTTAAATTGGATCTCTGCTTGTTATATCTTATGGTCTATGCCTCTAATGTTCATCCAAAACACATCTTAAGTTTCATGTACTTTCTCTTTTCTTCCTGTAGCCTTCTGCATCCTCCTTCTCCATCCAATCCTTCAGTCTTTTTATCCTCCTCTTCAGCCAATTCCCACCCATTCTCCTCCTTTGCAGCAATCTGCCTGCTCTGGCTCCAACCCAAGTGAGTAATGAGCTGAAAAATCTCCTCTGCAAGCCCTGTTTTTCCAGGGATCTTTCCCTGGCTATTCTCCTCCTTTGATTCTCCACAGTCTTCTTTCTGAAATTTATGCAATGCCTTATATTGCCTTTTGGTAGTGAGGGTTGAATTTGGAAAATATTTCTATAAAAGGACAGTTCTGCATAAAATGGGATCTGAAACACTTAAACATGTCATCCTTGCATCCTTCCTCTTTCATCTCTAAGCCCTATTAAAGACACCTATTACATTATACTATATAATGACTGCAGACATTACAATTTGGACAATTATAAACCTACAAGCCCTAACTATTGGAAACTATATTCTGACCTTTTCAAGTATTGTCCATGCTTGGGTTTTTTGTTTTGTTTTGTTTTTAAAAGTGATTGAATTTTCCTATCTACAGACAAGCTAAATGGCTATAAATCCATTTATGTTGAGGTATAAACTCACTTCTCTTACTAAACCTACAGTGACAGGAATAAATTCTCAAAAAAACTAGCCAGTTAATTTTTCTTAATAGTGGCAATGCCACTAGATTTATTTTTTTTTTAGAAAAGTAATACTTATTTAAAAATTAAATGGAAAAATGGAAAATCATTACTACCCCATTCAACCTCATTTCTCAAGTAGTAAGAAAAACGCCTGAACCAAACAAGCAAAGTATGTCTGTATTACATAAGTTTCTATATAGTGGTATGAGTTAATCAGAATTTAAATTCTTATTTAGTGCTGTTAAAGACAATCAGTGGCCTTAATTAATTTAATGGTAAAAGACAGGTTTGAAAGTTTCAGAGTATATCCTTCCACAATAATGTTACTGGAAATCTGGGATCTGGTCTAATATGAAAACCACCAGTTAGAAAACTTCAGCTACAAGCTCAGCCTCTAAGATTCTTTCTAGCCCTGTCTACAAGCTGCCATTAGTAGGTAACCCATTTATTTCAGGTTAATTTAATTTTCAGTATGTTTTCACATCAGTCTTAGTAACTTCCCTGTAATTCTCAGGTTATACTGATGAGATTGTAAAGTGTTGTGGAGTAGCTCTGTTACACCATTAATAAGCATAACATAATTGTGTCTATAATTTTTTGCAGCCGTGTTAATACCTTATCCTAGCAAGAAAGACTGATTTTTTCAGGCATGGTGGCAGATGAAAGGTCAGTGTAAAAGGATGGTAAAATAAAAATTATAGTAAGAAAAAACCTATAAGGAAGGAAAGCTTTTTTTTTGGGGAAAATATATCTCAAAATAAGATAAAATACCAGCTTTTGAAAACACTTAGGATGTAGCGGTTCTTTCTCCAAACATGTCAAATCTGTGCCATGCAGCACAGCATACCCTATGACCAAAATATTCCAACTCTATCATCCAGATATTGAAAGTACTAGTCCTTATATTTGCCTGTTTGCTATATGGAAAATATGACTTCCACTAAGTTTGTATCAGTAAACAGCATCGAAGAATTTACCCTAGAGGGGTAAATTAACAGGCATGAGGAAGATGAGGAGAATGTGAGGTGTAAATCTAAGATTAAATAATCCCATTTGCCTTTTGGGAGTTTTTTAAATTTTAAAAAAATCATAAATAAATAACTATAAATATATATGGTGGTGATGTGTGTGAAATAGTATATTCACAATCTAAGTCTGGGCTGCTTTTGCCTTACCATAAACCTAAAGTGGCTCAGTTAATTTCCTAGAAAATTTCTTCACTTATGTGAATATTTCCAAGCAGAAATACATTCATTTTCCAAGGGAAAGTAAAGGGATGTGTAATGAAAACCAGACATATTTCTGAAAGGAAACCGTCTCATTTTTAGAATGAAAATATGTCTTGTATTAGGGATATGTGATCATTCTTGATTTTGTGACTTCCACAAAGTGAAAACTCCAAACCCCCAAATCCTATTTGTGAAACAGAAAGAATAGGAATTTCCATACTGGATCAAACCCGAGGCCTGGGTAGTTCAATATCCTGTTTGTCACTACCCAAGAGAGCAGCTACAGAAGAAAGCATGAGAACTCCCCCAGGGAGCTCATTTGGCACAATCTATTCCCCCCAAGATAATTCGTGAGGGTAATTCTAACTTCTAAAGTTGGAAAATGATATAAGCTCTTGAATGAACAGCTTTAGTATGTTTCAGAAATTTAATATAACTTCCAAGACTTCCAGTGAAGGTATTTTTGTGTACTTCTGCTATCATAAGGTTCTAAGTCATCCTTGCCTAATTTGTTTGTAATGCAATGTGTGTGGACACATACATTATTTTAAGATTTGTAAGAAAAGGTTACCAGAAATTACTCTAATCAACTCAATATCTGAAATCAATTAAAGCATTTAGATAATTTCTATTGATGACTCAGCAATATTCAGAGGAAAAAAAACAAAAAAGGAAAAAATTAAGAGAGAAAATGTTACTCACTCAACAGCTAAGCAATTGAAATACCCCTCATGTAGTGAAGGTGCAGCTGAGTGATCCACGAATACATGGGGACAGTGAGCAGCACTAGAGCAGTTGTGCCATAGCGCAGAACTGAGGAGTTGCTTGGTGGGGTGAGGAGATGCTCTGTCACTGCTGCAACAATTGCAAGCTGAAGAACATCAGTGACCAGAAGTGAAGTATTAACTGCGACGGCCTACCTGCAGGTGGCCTGATGCTAATGTGAAATGGCAGCTGAGAGCAGCTCCACACAACTTTCTCAGCCTTCCTAAGTAATTGGTAACCTCTGAACCCTGCTCACATGAGTAGCTGGGGAGAGCTGCTCCCAGTTAGGCAGAGAGGTCAAACCAAAGCCTGATTGTCTGGACCTTCAACCATGTGACCTTCTTCCTCAAAACTTTCTTTCTCACACCTAAAGATCATGCCACTGGCCCCCAGAACTGCACTTTGATCGGTACTTGGAGCAGTTTGTTTACCTTCTGTATTAAGCCCAGTCAAATGTGCTTGAACTGTACAGTATCAATTTTGCCTTGGTCCTTTAAGTTTGGTCAAAGAGAAACTAGCCTGCCTTAGCAAACTTCTGCCTGCCTTAGTGCTGATCTTGGACTTCTGCAAAACTGACAGTATCACAAATTTATTCCTGATGTCTGCAATGAGGTTTAACACTTGGAACATCCAATCAAAGTTTAACTTGAGCAATTTACTGAACTTTCAGGTCCAACATTTTCTGGGGCATATTCTGCCTTTTGGTTGAATACGACAGTATGTCCTGATTAGCCCAGTGTTGGGAAAAGTGGAGTCAAAATCTCATTTTAGGAGGCTACCAGGTACTATGGCACTCCCAATCGCACTTGGCATTGAAGCATGCAATCACCAAAATGTTGCCAGGGCTTTTGAGAGGCCAAATCAAGTCTTTATTTTTAAACAGAAAAGTAAAAGAATGGAAGTCAAACTCTATTTAGTTTCTATGGGCTTCAAATATTTTTATTTGGAAAAATAAACATCCAAATATTCTAATTGCAGCACAAAATAATTATTCTTTGCTTCCAGTACTAACATCTTCTGGAAATACATTTCACTGGCTGATCATACTCCTATGTTCCAGATAAAGCTTTCCAGCAGAAACTCTCTTCTTGCCCAACATCCTGGACTCTGGGTCATGTTGAATATCTAATTTCCTTTAATAATTAAGGAGAAAGTTTGGAGGCAATTATTGCTATTTCCTTCCTACCTATTCATCTGCTCTACCATCAATTTCTTTCCCTGCATTTTGATTTCTGTTTTGGTGGAAACAATTTTCAAAGCAGGCCCCTAATAAACTGGCAATGGTCCTGCTCAGAGTGGTATGAGGAATAACCATTCTGGCATTCTCTGAGGCTGAATTTCACGTTGTAATCACTGGCAAGCCCTAAAATTGTTGCAAGTTTTACCAGTACAAAAGGACATCCCAATACTCAAAAAATTTGGTACTCACTTAACCTAGTCAAATTCTTTTACAGTTTAGAAAGCCAGCTGCCTTGCAGTGACCGTCAATTTTATTGTACAAATCAATTTGTCTCCACTGACGGAAAATAATTGCAAAGCAAACAAATTATCCATGCTACATTGAACCCTATTCACTCTGGGGACGCTGAGTTTACAGCTTGAGAAGATTTTTCCCTTGCCTGTCTCAAAAATAGAGCTTTCTACTAAAAAAGCCCAACAAAACATTAAAAAATCTTGCTGCTCTTACTCTTACGACTGCTGGAAAAACTTCAGTATATTAATTTTGCATTTGTCTAGGCATTAAGATGCCATTAGGTGGAACTTTTCTGAGTATATTCAAACCCAAGTCTATGATAGGGCTTCATATGCTAGAATTCAGTACAAAGAGCACTGCTGTTGAAAGTGAGGGATTTGGAAGCTGCTGAAGGCATATAAAGTCACTCAGGATCTTATGTAAAAGCACAGTCCTAAGCTTTTTATATAGGCCAATATCCACAGAGGGATTTAAACTTCTGAATAGATGGTAGGGTTGGAGTGCATTGTCTCAAATTTCACTCCTCAAAAACACCACCCTCTTTTCATCTGCCACTGGAAACATTTACATTCTGTCAACACACCTAATGCCCCAGTAGTTCTCCTCCTGCAAACCCCCAAAGTACCTCAGTTCAAGGTGCAGGTCTGGCTGCTCTGCTTGGAACATGGAGAACATCAGCTTGGTCTGTACAAAGTGTGGGTGCAGGTCTCATATCCCAGCAAACACCTACCAGCAACTAGGGTTCCTCATTAAAGGTGGACAGTGCCTGGAGTTTGTTCCAGCTGGACTGCCCTTACTTGAGCAATGCCATGTTCTTTCTTTCTCCCTCTGGCATAACATATATTTAAGTATTTTGGTGAAAAGTAGAACAAAATTAACTCCTCCTCAGAAAGACTGTCAGATATAGGCTTCCTCAACTTGCCTATGTCCTTGTGAAGTCTTCCCAAGGACCAGGTAGCCTCCAAGGTGGTAGCTTCAGCCAGCTCCTGGGAGGGTTGAGATGAGTCCAGCACCAAATCCGATCAAGACTGAAAAAAGAGGGACCTACTTCTCAGGAAAGGTTTGCTCTTAATCCCCAGTGAGATGGAGGCACTTCATCCAACAGGGGAAGTCATAGAACTTCCAGAAGAAATACATTTTTGTTCCCTTTGAGAGTCAAGTAATACCTACTGCAAGGACAGACCACAAATGCCAGCTCACAATCCTAACTGAAGATGTCCAATTTCAGACCCTACAGTTTTTTACAGGTTCTTGCCCTAAATTCAGTGAGAAGAAATCTCAGTGCTAGGCCTTGCAGAACCCTTCGATATTAGTGGAAAAACCCCACAGCAGTGACAATAACAATAACAACAACAAAATTTACTTCCACCTGCTTAGATTTCAGGTGCTGAAGGTGAATCTTTATGTGAAATACTTTCTCATTTTCCAATTCTGTCTCTGTGGAGCTATTTATTTATAGTCAACATTCAGTGGCAGAAAAAAATCCTGTGTACTTGCATTATTCTCTGCTATCAGTAAATTTCAAAAGAATAAGATCACCTTACCTATTTTTAAGTAAAAATAAGGGCTATATAAGCAGGGCTACTGCTGGTGTTGCCAGCAGAGATCCCAAAGATCACCTGGACAGTAACTTCTTGTTCCCATAAACCAGTCTTTAAGGCTGCTTTTCATACCAAATGTAACTATTTCATTTCACTAGCTCAGTATTTCAAATAGAGATGCCATCTGGTAAGAGAAGCAGCAATAAGCTGCACTTTTTCCCCTAAAATGACAATGAATACAGTCTTTGATGAAATACATCCCACATGGCATCTGTTTTTCAAAGGTGGGGTTTCCAAGAAATGAGTCCTTCTGTATCATTCTAACAGAATATTAAAGCCAACTGGACTGTCCATTTTTCTTTATCATTTAGTGAAAATTTTTAGCAAAATTTATCAACTTGTATTGATATAAATTTGACAAGGGGAGGTTGAAAAAGATCTCAAATTTTCTGAGTTGTGGAAATAGGCACTCATTATTAGAAAAAAGTTGTAAAATTACCTCTGCTAAGGAAATAGTTACAGTGAAAACCCTACTTCTTGTTTGACAGCATAAAACCCACATGAAAAAAAAAAAAAGCCTTAGAAAAGCTCTAAATGCACAAAATGGGGCATGGACTGGGGTAGAACTTCCTACTTCTTAGGTGTCAAAACCAACAAAACCTCAGACAAACAGCAGTGAGAAGCCAGACTTCCTCAGTTCCAATGCTCATCAACCATCTCAAGCTACTTACCAGACATGAAAGAAAAAGAGAGGCCAAGAAGTCAGTGGAAGGAGTTACAAAATACTTGGTAGCATACAGCCCAAATTCTTTAACAACATTTTTAGTAAATGTTCTGGCTGCCAAATGCAGTTTGCTTCACCATCAGATCTGTCTCCATTAATAATGTGTAACTCCAGTTCAAAATTATTCCTGTAAAGCACTTTCTTAATAGCAGACACCAGCTTTGAGCATTGCTACAGAATTCAGTAGAACCTGATTTCTGCGAATGTGTGGAGTTCTTTATCTGAACATTTGCAATTTAAAGCATCCATAAGAACTATAAGAATTCCCAGCAGAAATCCATCCCAAGAGAGAGGCTAATGTCAAATCACTGGAGACACATTTCTATGATCCTGACCTGGGAAGGACGTTGCCCAATCTAATCTATGATGGGAAAATATTTGAAACAGGGACAAATTTCTCATTGACCTCCTCTTCCCCCACTGAGCTCACATTCTTCACCTCCACTTCATAATTTTTCATGGAACCAGAAGAACAGCACGTATTTTATCCATATGTTTCTGCTTAACCTCTAGTTGCATTTGCAAAGAGGTTAACTTTCCAAATAAGAAGGGGCAAGAATATAAGCTCCACATTTCTATAAGAAATAAGAAGGGGCAAGAGTATAAGCATTCAGATGCTTGCAGGAGTAGAAGTCCTGAAAAAAAAGGAAAGATTTTAAAGAAAACACTTCTCAGGTGATTTCCAGGAGATCCTTCAACTGCTCCTTAAATAAAGTGAAATATTTTTGCCTATCTTAATCATGTCTCAGTTTATATCTACTTCCTGCTGAAATTAGGTGAAGTTTTGGAAATTAATATCTGGGAGGGAAAAAAATGTGTGATAAAAAAATAGACAAAAGAATTTGCTTCACCGACTTATTACCAATCCAGTTAACGGTCTGTGAACCACCTTCATTATCACTATAAGCTAAATACTAAGTATTACACTAGTATTACTAAATAGTAAGTATTACACGTTAATATGTAGATTAAATATAATAGAATAAAACTTGGCTCTTACTGGGCATTTTAGATGAATTTCTGTTTAAATATCAGGTATTTCCCTCTCTCTGCATCTCATTTATCTGCCAAACACTAAAAACATTAATTATGTGGTTATCATAACATCATTATGTAAAATGAACCGAGACAAGCACTGAACTCAATCATGTATAAAGTAAACAAACCACAAACAGGCAGATGGCACATTTGGGACCTGACTCTGCCCTGTGAAGTCATTTACTGTTTTAAAACTGAAAGAGTGATGTCTGCATGGTCTTTGTCACTGGTTTAGTAAAATCACTTTAAAACCACTTTTTTTTTGCTCAAACTGGTACAACCCTGCCTGCAATGGCCATGCTTCACAGGCTCTGTACATAAATTTATGAAGCACGGCTTTCAGACCTATGCTGATTTAATGTTCAGGTAACTCCTTTACCTTTAATGTGTTTGCTCCCAATTCCCACCTGCAACTCTGAGAGAAAAGGAAACCCATTGCACCCACTTAATATTTCATTAATTGCATTTTTAGTCTATGGTATAACCACGCACTGCTACTGGGAGGACAAAAAGAAACACTGTATTAAGATAATATTGATTCATTTAACCAGCATAAAATGAAGAAAAGGTCAAATTGGGGCAAAGTGGGTGCAAGCAAATACATCCCTGGCAGATAGCTATTGTGACTGAGCTGCAGGAAGGGCATGGGAAGAGGCTCAACAGTGCTTACTAAAGTGTGCCATTAGTCTGTTCTTTGGAGTCGACTGCCTCCAGTTGGGTTTTGCCCCCTAGGCAATCATCACAATTAATTGGGCATGCAATTTATCATAGACTAATTAAGTGGCTTCTCCTGTGTTTATCACTGCTTGTAAAATGAAGGAGTTCATTCTGGCTTTTTATTTGTATCACTGGCAAGGCAATTTAAAGCACATGGATGATTCAGTTCTAGATGGATATTAGATTCCCAGCAACTGAGCACCCTTGCACCCAGAAGAGAATGGCAGTCCACCCCAGTGGTCTGGGCATTTGCAAGTATTAGGCTGGTTTCTTTACAAAAGATACACTTAGGGGTGCATGGGTATGTGTGTGCATGCATGCTCATGTCATTATCTCTACTCTCCATTGGCTTTTGGCGAATTGTAATCAAAATTTGAGAGAGAGAGAAAGATCTTGAAAGAAGTCCTGCTGAGGCTCCCATTGAGAAGGTGACTTTACAGTGAGTTTAGCCTGGCTGGGACACCAGGAGGTCCTCTTAGGAACTCTACCTTAAAACACAAATCAATAGCACACCAGACATCTCTGGTGCTTGTGCTCACAGTTACTTGTGCTCACCACTGCTCCTCTGTGTTATTATAACTTTCCTCTGTTACCAGAATATTTGTTTTGTTCCTGCTGATCTGGGACTCCTTTTACAGTCATCTTCTTTCAACCAGACTCCATACTTACAGCTATGCCACTATTAAAGACAAGACAGTTCAGTGATTCCTGCATGGTTATAGTGGGGTACAGTTGCTTCTGAAAGGGTTTTTTTCACCACGAAGCTTTTGAGCAAAAGCTATACTGGCTTATTCCTACTGAGATTGCTAGATAAGGCAAGAGCATTCATATTTGGCCGCCTTCACTGGTGCAACACATTCTACAATGTTGAGCCAGTGTAGACATCCCAGTTTCTCCACACTTCTCTAAGGATATAAGACTTGAGACAACTCCTTGGCACACCACACCAAGGTTAATGTTGGTGTAGCCAGTAAGACTCAAAAAACTCCAGGCAATTGTGTTTTTATTATTGCAGAGTTTGTGTGAAATTGTGTGAAATTGTCTTAGAGAGGAATGAAGGAGAGAAGGTCATGAATGATGGAAGAATTTGAATCTAAATGCTAGGAGAAAAAAAAAAAGTTCAGCATTCTTTCTGTGACTGGCATAAGAAAACAATCTGTTCTCCAGCAAGATAAGGTAGTTTAGGTACTTTATTCAATTATTAGGACATCTTAGCAAATACTTCAAGAGTCCTCATAATGACTACTCACATATGCCCCAAAGGGTTGTGTGGTCTCTCCTCAGCCTCTGTACTTCAAGGTTGCCTTTACACACAGAAAATAAAGATTGCAAAAGCATTCCTCCACAAGGAAACATTTCCCATTTGGTCCTCAGCTTCTCATTGCATTTCCCACCCACTTAACCACAACATTTATTTTTCTAAACCAAACTGCCAGGAGCATGCCTGCACCACCCTTTTATATTTTTAACATGTATTCAATAGAAGGAAACTGTCTTGTGTTATGCCAACTTCAAATATATGCATTTACCTCCCAGTTCAAATAGATTTTCAGTCATTATTAAGGGTGGAGGATGTATTTGATGGCATAGCTGCACTCTAGGGCATAGTTGCACACTATGTTGAGTGATGAGAAGTTACCCAAGTTACCTTTATCAAGCACTGGAAGTTGTCTAACCATAGCTGCATTGAGCTCTTCAAAGCTTTTTCTGGCCCCATTTTTTGACATGCCACAAGTTTCTCCCTTTTACAGTATAACAGGAACTAAATGGATTCTAGGAGCAGCAGGAGGAAAGCAGGAATCCTTAACCTTTATTCCACCCAAAAATATGTCCCTAAAGAAATATAAGACTTAAAGTTGTATCACACAGGCTAGTGTAGCCTGAAAACTCTTTCACAGCCAAGGGGCCAATATGCAGTGTCTGCTCCAGGTCCACCCTTTGCCAAATTCCAATAGCCCATTCCTACTCAAAAAGGCACATTCAAACTCACATTCAATGAGGAGCAAGTGGCCAGTTCACACCAGAGGGTTTTCTGCAGCAAGGCTTCTGGAAGCTGGTCCTAGTCTCAGCAGTGGGGCTTAGATTTATTTAGATAGTAAACTACAATATCATCTTGATAAAGCTACCAGCATTAAAATGTCTGCAGACTGCCTCAGAGTAGGATGGAAGCAAAGTACTTGACAAGAGTTTAACCTAATGGCTGACATTAAATAGCTCACAAAGACATCCACAACTATGTAATATGTTAGAGGGTTATTTAAAAGAAATTACCCTTTTTCAGACACCCAAACTGTATGCCTTTAACCTCACAAAGAAAGATTTCTACCACTATCCATTACTGCATTTCTTCCTGTAACAGAGAATTTCTGAGAAATCCCATAGCAGACAGGTCTTTTGGAGAGATGAATATAGTGTATCGTGCAGCTGTTGCTTCCCATTGACAAAAAGGCTGGATAAGAGGAGGGTGGAGGGAGAAGAAGCAGCGAAAGAACTGGGGGATGACCTGTTGGAAAAGAGCTCTGTGGAGAAGGACCTGGGGGTCCTGGTTGATGACAGGTTGGCTATGAGCCAGCAGTGTGCACTGGTGGCTGAGAGCCAATGGGATCCTGGGATGCATCAGGAAGAGTGTGTCCAGCAGGTCAAAGGAGGTGATCCTCCCCCTCTACTCTGCCCTGGTCAGGCCCCACCTGGAGTACTGTGTCCAGTTCTGGGCTCCCTGGTATAAAAAAGACAGGGACCTTCTGGAGAGAGTCCAGAGAAGGACGACAAAGTTGGTTAAGTGTCTGGAACATCTCCCCTATGAGGAAAGGCTGAGTGAGCTGGGTCTGTTCAGCCTGGGAAAAAGAAGACTTAGGGGGGACCTAATTAGTGTTTATAAATATCTTAGACATGGGATGCAGGGGGAATTGGCCAGCCCCTTTTCAGTGGTCTGTGGGGACAGGACAAGGGGCAATGGCTGTAAGCTGGAGCACAGGAAGTTCCGCACCAACATGGGGAAGAACTTTTTCACAGTGAGGGTGACAGAGCCCTGGGACAGGCTGCCCAGGGAGGTGGTGGAGTCTCCTTCTCTGGAGGTATTCAAGTCTGGATCCCTATCTGTGTAATATGAGCTGGGGAGCTGCTTTGGCAGGGGGTTGGACCAGATGATCTCTTGAGGTCCCTTCCAACCCCTACGATTCTGTGATTCTGTGATTCTGTGAACTGCAAAACAGCATGGACCTGTCTGGGAGCATATCTATGCTGGATAGGTGATACTAAGGAGAAGCAACCTTTAAGGAAGTCCCCCTACCTTAAAGATATTCAACTTGCAGCAAGATACACTTGAAATGAGAATACTCTTCTGGATTATGTAGAAAGTTACATAGATGTTCATGACTGTACCCACAAACTTCAAAAGAGAACACATTTTTGGTTATCTGTAACAGATTTAACTATCTGATGTTTCAATCTACAATGGTCTTTTTTATGTGAAGAGATGCTAAGCACAATAGTTGACAAACCTTCAGGATTCTGTCAGAGTATCTGCAAAAACAGCAACCACTGTACCTCAGCTAATAGAAAACTTGGTTGTACAGACACTAGTATACACAACGAAAAGACTGTTCTTTATAGCTCTTTCCCTGTGTTCCTGGAAGATTTCTACCTGTCAGGTCTTAACCAAAATGTTTTCCAATCATTCATTTAGGGTCTTCATAAGCAATTTGGAAACATACTCCCTGGCTTGTAAAATATTGTGGACTCAGACTCAAAAATCATCATGGTATGCCATAGAGCCTGAAGTCCATTCCATTTCATCTTTCCTTGGCTGAATATAAACCAGATGGAGATGTGCTCTCCTACTAGTGCATACAATCTTCACACTGGTGGCTGGGTTTTGGTAGAGTTTTTACACATAAACAGAATCACAGAATCACAAGGTTAGAAAAGACCTTTAAGACCAAGTCCAACCAATCCCATCCTAAGCTAAACCATATCCCTAAGTACCTCATCTACTCTTTTTTTTGAACACATCCAGGGAAGGTGACTCAACCACCTCCCTGGGCAGCCTGTTCCAGGCCCTGACAACTCTTTCAGTAAAAATCTTTTTATAATGTCTAATCTAAACCTGCCCTGGCACAGCTCATGCCATTTCCCCTTGTCCTATCTCCTGTCACCTGGCTGAAGAGACCATCACCCAACTCTCCACAACCTCCCTTCAGGTAGTTGTAGGTGGTGATAAGGTCTCCCCTCAGCCTCCTCTTCTCCAAGCTAAACAGCCTGGAGAATAGGCTGAAGGGAGACCTTATCACCACATATAAACATATATTTCTACATGAGAAAGAGATGTAAAAAGCATTTGAAATGGTCCTTGGTAGAATTTGCCATTACCCTTTAAAGGATCAGATCCTCAAACATTGCCTGACCCTGGTGTATTTGAAGACTATGGATTTCTTAGCAGTGTCAGTAAAGTTTTCCTGTAATGCACATACGTATATTTCCATGTGTATCAAGAATTGTGCCAGAAATTTGCCTTGTATTGGAAATTAGGACCAAGCTAGAGTTGGCATGAAAATATTTGCCTTTAAGGTAGTCACATCATAGCCCAGTGGAGAGAAATAAATGCAATTTTGCGACAATTCATCCCATTTCAGAGATCAAAGTAGACCTCTAGGCTAGATGGATAATGACTTGAAAGTGCATAGTTCCTTGCATTAACTATAATTGGGTCTTAGAGTTATCATCTTCATTGCAGACATTTACATTAAAGTCTAGCGAGAAGAAGACCCTCCAGAGGTACCTCACCTCTTCACACATCCAGTCTGGTAGGTGTATTCAGCATACTTTAATAAGAGTGAATGACCCTTGGAAATAGGAAGAATAACCATGGTATGATGTTCTGTCTTTTTGACTGTATTATTGAAAACTCATTTAGAAAAAAGTATAAGAAATACCAAGTAGCTTACCCAGAATGGCTTAGTGGTCAGAAAACGGTCCAGTTAGAAGGAAAATATGGAACCAAAGCACTTTTTATGGAGGGAAGAGCTGAAGTTGTATCGCTTATACTGTAAACACTTTGCTACTGAAGGCTCTGCCTTCTCTATCTGGGTTTTAAATGCAAGTTGACACAGCAACTAGAGTTTTTCAGATGAGCAACGTGAGTGTCGACTGGACCAAACCTTTCAGGGGAGGTAGTCAGAGGAAAATCTAATTTGTGCATCCCAGCAGAGACTGAAATAGGAGCTGTACCCCTGAGCATGCCAAGACAGATGATTTTGAGCAAGCTGACAAGTAGACATTTAAGGGAGCATTATTATCATCATAAGCAGTCACCTGCATAATTTTGGTACACAAATTGGATTAGTTGAGCAAGGGTTCTGAGATTTTAAAATCTGGACTTGTCCAGTTCTTATGCCTAAAATGAAATGGCCTCCTGGTCAGAAACAGGTTTTCACGTGTCCTCTACACAAATGGGACAAAAGATTTCTTGGTGATTTCAACTGACTGCAGTGATTTATTTGCTGGAGACAGATTGGTCTGCATTTAATTTTTTAAGTTAAATTCTCCTTTCTCCATTCTTTTCTTACCATTAGTGAAAAAATAGAAATTTTGTCAAAACAAACTTCTGATTTCCTGTGTTCCTACTGGAGAGTAGAAGCATTGTCTCAAGCATTGCATTAGCCACACAAACATGTCATTTTTAGCTGCTATACCCTTTTGATTTGTTTGCTTCCTGGTAGCCCTAACCACTAAACCTCAGTGCCACTTTAACTTGTTCAGATCTCACCTTTGGTTTCTTGAATATTTCTGTTACTGAAGGCTTGCACCTTGTGAACTGCCAATGTTTGGTGCTTTACAGTAGTAAAAACAGCAGGTCTAACTAAATCACTTTTACAGTGCTAATTTTTGGCAGAAAACTCACATATTCATATTTTGGTCACATCAATGTTTCATTCAATTTAGCTGGTAAAAGATTAACGAAGAAAAATACCTTTTCTGGCCTAGCTTCTCATTTAGAGGATTATCTGTGGGTAAGAAAAGAACCAAGACAAAATGTGGGTTAATAAAGGCTCGTGGCATTTCTTAAAGCCTAAGAAGGACTCACATCATGGGCACAGGCATGCAAAGGACCTTCCTCAGTTCTATCCCTGCTCTGGCAGCAGGTCATGATGCTATCCCAGACCCGAGACCTGGCAAGAAGTAGTTTTATCAGTTCAACTGAGCACGGCACAGACACAACCATCTTGCTGTGTTCTGCTCTCCCCAGAGTGCTGGTGCTGTACCAGCTCCATATAAGTATTTGAGTACCAGCTGAGTTTAAGCATCTTTGCTGGGGGAATATGGTCAAAGCTGCATTCAGAAGCGCTTTGTTGCACTGGATTTGTAAAACAGATGCAGCCACCTTTTGGCTGCCCAACTCAGGTCCCACCTAAAGCTGATAATGTCTAGAAAAAAGGACTCCTATAAAAGCGAGGGCTCCATGAGGCCCACCTCTCTGGGGTGGATTAGCTGCCAGCCATAGGGAGTACCACATGGAGACGACCATTGGTCTGACCACTCAAAGGGTCACCATGACCCTCATCTACTGATCACCTGCTCTGGCTTCTTCCTAGTCAAAACAAGCCAGCCTGGATACCAAGTCTGTACTAATTTGTTTTTTGTAAGAGAGATTTGCATTTTTGCCTGAGCTGGCTTATGAGAAAGGATGATAAAACCAGCCTTACCGATGTCTGATATTCTTTACAATTAGATGGATTCACTTGATACTAACTCCTGTGTAGTTTAGTTTCTTCCTTTCCCTTTGATGTTTGTACTATATTTATGATTAGACTGGGCATCACTTTCCATGGACTGCACATGAGATAAAGTGTTCTTTAAGGCTGAGTAGCAGTCGTACCATCCAGTCCTCCAACAGGCAAGCTATTGTTTGT
Source organism: Zapornia atra (assembly GCA_013400835.1). Classification (NCBI taxonomy): domain Eukaryota; kingdom Metazoa; phylum Chordata; class Aves; order Gruiformes; family Rallidae; genus Zapornia; species Zapornia atra. The sequence goes on along the minus strand of VZTU01021370.1, from coordinate 126,714 downwards.
AGAAATCACCTTCTCTCTGGATTATATTAATATATAAGAATGTTGCCCTTATTCCTTTCTTTGTATATGTACATCATCTGTCTCCTAGAGACAGTTACTCCTTCTATAGGGTAAAGGTTTTTACTAGGCAGTTTGATTTTTTGTACAGATTTATGGACTATTTTATAACTACATTTTGACTGACATTAAGGTCCTGAGACATCCAAGGTATGACTTAATAATGGTCATTTGAATAGGAGGTTACATGGTTCAAATATATATTTAGCTGAAATGTTATTACAGACATAAAATGCTACTTAATGTCAGCATAAGAGCTATGCTGTCTTATTTGTGTTTTAGTTAGAAGTACATTGCTTTCTACAATATATTGCTACATACTTGTCTGTGATTTTTATCTATGAAACTTTATTTTCTGATGACAAATGTTATCTTTATTCCTGTTAAAGATGAATAAAGCAGGGAATTCTGAAGTAATTTTTTATTAATCTAACTTACATGGGTTTTACCAGTCTACTCATCATTAATCATGCATTATTGCTATCATCTGCATTAGCTGTTACATATGTAGCTTTAATAGAAATTCTCATTTTAAAATGGATCACTGCTCTTGCACCTAAATTGATACCACTGTGCAGCTGAGGACAGCACATTAGAGCAAACTGTGGATGTACCTGAATGAAGAATAACCACAGGGGTGTTTTGCTAGCCTACTGGTTGCTGATAGTCAAGCAAAAGTTAATGGAGATACATCTTAGAAGAACCACCATCAGTTTCCACATGGTTGAAGAAGCTAAGAAGCCATAAGATGCAACCCTCACTCTCTTATCAGCCCCCAAGCATAGTCTTAAACAAACCCTTAGCCTTTACAGCATCCAGTTTGCTGGGACAACAATCAGCAACTTGGTAGGGCACACCTCAGCCCTGCTTAATGCAGATTCACATTCGTCTGTGAAGAAGGAGCAGGAGCAGGAGCCTCTACTATGGATCTGAACTACCCCTCTTGATAGTCCACGGTGTAAAGGAGGCCCCTGAGCATGGGGCAGCCACATCTTTGCATGTGTTATGTGATGCAGAGCCTGTCTTATCTGCTTGGACTCAGCAGCAGAAGGAAGCAACAGATACAGTTAATTTGGGATGTTCACACAACGCGGTGTGAAAGGTTGAAATAGCTACTGCACATTGCTTGATGAAAGTTAGGAAAGAGAAAGCCTAAAAAGTTAGGCAGAGATTTAAAGCCTTTCCTTACAAAACTTGTGTGTCAAATGTTACCATCTTGTTCTAAAGTTTCTTGCAAATTTACCCCTTAAGCTGTTCAAGGTTTAATTTCTAGTTATCGCAAGGTTGCTGGTATTTTACACGTGCTGCTGTAGGATAAGTGGTGGTACCCAGCATGTACTGCATAGCATGCATTACACTGAATACTCTGAGGCTGCTCAGTTAATTTTTAATGAGAAATTAACAGCTTTTGCATTATGGTAGGGAAAAAAACCTTTCCTTAAAACAGTAAAACAAATCAAATACTGGCATTTAAGACTTTTATCCAATTATTCAAAATTGCAGTTACTAATGATGTAGAAAAGAAGAACAATCCTGTTTCTCACACACTAAATTACAGTTCCTTAAAGGAAAGGAACAGAAATTAGGAAGATCTTCATAACACAACTGAGTACAAGCTACAAAATGAAGTTTCTGTCCTGCAGGAAAGCGATATTTCAGAATTGTGCTTCTGTATGAATCATGAAAAGTTAAATATCCTGACTTCATCAGAAAGGAATTTTCCACTGCCTCTTTATTGCAAATTTCATTGAATTACTATTTTTTTAAACAAAGAAACAAACAAAACCTAAAAATGCTTAATTAGATCCAGCATAGAGCAATGCCGGCACTAATTGCATGAAGAATATGTATCTTGTGGCAGAAAGGGAAAACTGAAAGGCATGCATATTCATTACATTACTGAGTGCACAAAAATATTTACATTCCATTTTGAAGGAAGGGGATTAAAAGCAATGTCAGCATCCACTGTCACTATTCTTCTAACCCTATTGTTAGAAGGTGACATAAGTAGAGAAATATTTATCTTCTAGGTCTCTCATAATTTAAAATAATTCCTGAAAATAGAGTCACGGTTACAGATCTATACTGATGACTTTTTTAATGTTGCTCTTGCCTCCTTTTTAAGCAAGGACCTTTATATTGAAATTCTAGGTGTATTTTAAAGATATATATGTAAATTTTAAAACATACTACATCCTTTTCCACAATCCAGTTCCACACTGACTCTGCAGTAGCAAGCACCTACCAAAAATTCCTGTATTTCTAAAATTATTTGTTTGCCTGTCCAGCAATATGACCACCCCTTGGCAGCTGACCTGGCATGCTATCAACATCTCCGCACACGGTGGGGAAGAGGTGTTACGTTTCCAAGCTCTGGCTATGAAGGCAATCTAGGTCAGTCCCAGTATTACAATGGGTGGCTGGAAGCAGCACTTCTTGCTGATGTCCAGCTGCCCCATCAAAAAAGCCGATGTGAAGGCCTTTGGCAGCACAGCCTGACACTACACGATGTCTGAAAAGACAAATGTCAAATGGCATTTCTCTCCAACATGCTGTGAAGAGAAAGACAGGAGGGGAAATATACTACAACCTCCACATCACTCCTTTTACATTGTGGTAGCTTCAGCAGACAGATAGTACACAGTGAAGGAAGGCAGCGTGGGAGTACCTCTGACAGGAGCTTTGCAAAAAGGTGTACTGGCTTCAGCTCAGATTTCCATCCCAGCCACCCAAATGGCTCCATTCCTTCTTGTTTCTCGTCTCCTGAAGCCTGAGTCTTCAGTGCTTTACTTCTGTGGTGGGGGGAATGCCCACCCATCACAGAGATCTTCCAGTCAGGCTGCATGCATCCCCATGAAGACATACAGTCTTTTCCCAATTTGATGGCTGCTTTTGTAATGGTTCAAGATATCTCTGGCTTGGTTTTGAATTGCTGTGCAATACTAGAGCAACGGACACAAAGAAATGGCACTGGCTTGGCAAGCTCTGCTTGACAGCTGGTTCTCAGGACTTCAAAACAGGCTGCAATATTGTTTAACTGCTAAACCGAGGCATGACAAGGGGAAGAACTATATAGACACTGTGAAAAATGATAGCAGGAAGAGCATCTATTAGCCAGTGATTTTGATAGAGTTTTGTTTTTGGGCAATTAGCCTAAGACACCCTTCTCTTCTTTTCTATCTTTAGGAAAGTGGATATGTTCCCTCCTATATGTGGGTGGCCCAAGACCAGAACATCATTTTGTTACAGGAGACGAGGATGTCAACAGCTAAAAGCTTCTCTGTCTTTGTTTATTATCGTTGGTTTTGATCTAAAAAATATTTATGAATGGAACAAACAAACACAAAGCTTCTTTGGTATAATGCATGCACACAAGTTGTAATTTATCACATGATAGATTTTTGTATGCAATCTTGATTTTTTTTCTGCAATATGAACATGAAAGGAGTTGCACATATGACAGACCTTTCTCTTTGCTCTTTATGCTTGTGATGTTGTTAGTTAGATTTGCATGCTTTGACTTGTTGGGAAGATTCATTGCTGGCAGACCGATGAGGTCTGGACAGCTGACAGGTCAGAACGTTTATTAATGTGATTGCTTTGCACAGAAAAAGTTTGGCTCCATGCTAGAGAAGATCCCCTCTGAAGTGAATGTGGAGACTAGGAAATTAATTATTAAGGAGGATGTTACAAAAACATACATCAATACTGTTCAATATGTGGTTGGAAGGTAATTGAAAAAAATTATGTAGTCTCTGACTTAAAAGGAGAGGGAGTCTCATGAACACACACTATAATTCCTGACAGCACCGTCTGGCTGCTGAACCTATCACGCTCAGAGGAGCACTGGAAAAAGGCCAAGAACAGTCTGTAGGGCATGGTGTAAGCATGATGAAGACTGCCAGGGAACTTTGGTTGGTTTTCACTTATTTCCTAATTATACTTCAGCTGTAGGAGGGCATGTTTCACCAAAGCATTTCAATCCTGCTTCCTATTGAGAAAGTATTTAATATGTTACAAACTTTATGTTCCATTAAACTCAGCACGAGTATCTTCCAGAGATGTGCATGACAGACCTGATCACTCTGTTTAATTTCATATATTAATTACCTGCCTATAGCTGCTGAAATTTCACCACCATTGACAATCCTTTTGACAATATTGTAGTTGTAGGATGGGTTGTTTTGAGGTTTTTGGGGTTTTGGTAGGTTTTTTTAACAAAACTATCTGATATTGGACACACATTTCCTGATGGAAATAAATATGGAAGAAGATGTATGTAATCTAGCCTGTATTCTACAAATTCAATCTAATACTTTCTCTCCTAGATGAATGTAGAGCTGAATCTATAGTATCTCAAATAAAAATGGAAAAGTGATACTAATTTTGGCTCCATTGTTATTGGCCCTTTCTCCTTCCTTTTTTCCTTCTTTCCTTCTTTCCTGCCCTCCTGCCTTCCCTGCCTAGCTGCCTTCCTGCCTTCCTCTTTCTTTGATTTTTTAATTTATTTTTTACATATCTATCACCAATACAGATGTCCAAAATCTGATTTAAACTCCAATGGATTTTTGAGAGCCACACAGGGAATTCTGGCAGTCTCTTCTACCTACAAGGAACTGAAAATGGAATATATTATCTCACAAAAAAATAAAGTAGTTCCAGAAGATGGAGGCTTACCTTTTCCCAATAGTTGCTTCAATGCACTGTAATACATCCCATCTACATAGGTTGCTGTGGGTGAACTTGCACTAATCTGATCTTGACTTTCTCTCCAGTGGACACCTCTTTTTGTGGATGTGGTAGAGAGACACAGGAAGGTTACTCTTGCTCTATCATAGTGGTTTCATATTAGGGGCATAATAGTATAGAATAACACATCTTTACAATCTTCTGAGAAAATCATCTTTCCCTGCCTTTGACTGTCATTTGCTCTTTCAGCTTGGGACTCAGGAAAGTGGTGGATTTTTCTGCACAGTCATTCTGTTCTGCATTTCATCTGGCTTGGATTTACTAGGATTACTTGAAAAAAATTCTAAATAGCCCTGTGAGAATCTAGGGGATACTTAAAGGAAGCTTCTTTCTAAGTGTGCAAGACATTATGTGCATAAAAAGAGCAGCTAATAGGCAGCAATTTGACATATTGTTCTGATTTTGTAAGCTTTTTCACTGTTTTCACAGTGAAAAAATGACCACAGAAAACAGTAGCAATGCCTATTACTGGAAATAAAGTCTGGAGGTGTATCTCTTGCTTGCTTATCTTTGGCTTATTTAGGATTCAGGTTTTCTTTAGCTGATCAAGCCTGGGCAAGGAACACTTACCCAATTTCATGCAGTACATTCACTCCCATATAATTACTTTCTCTTAATGCTATGAAATTGTTTTCTTTCATTTTCACGTAGTCTCCAGACCTGCAGACATTCAAGCACATGAATAACAGACTCCTAACTTCAATCAGATTACAACTGGGAATAAGGTATTTAGGCATGTGCAGCATCGGGTTGCAGAATTAAGATCATCTCTTGGGTCTTCTTAGGCAATTACAGTGCGAGGTATGTGCACATGGACTATAGGATTCATGCAATGTAGGCTTCTTTACCTAAGATGAGCAAAAAAGTTGTTAGAAATCAAAGGGCAAGCCAGAGAGCTGCTCCAGTAGCTTCTGCAGTAAGTACAGCGGCTCCAAACAATCACCTCTTCATACTCTGCAGCATGAGGAAGAAATACTGAGGATGCATTAACTGGTTCAAGCCAAAAGGAAGCGTGGGCCTATGTGTTCCACCAAAATTAAAGCTATACTTTTGAATCTTTAGAAAACATTCCATCTGATGCCTGAGAGAGGACAGCAAGACCTCTATTCACCTAGCTTCACCCAGCTTCACCAAACCATCTTGAAGTTTGTGATTTCTTTGATGTCTACAAGTTTCACTAACAAGTAGGTAGACTCAAAACAATGCATGATGTTAACAACCTTAGCATAACGTGCCTGCATTTTAACCTAAATTGCTCACAAATTCTCTCATGTATTTTTCTATGTCATGGAATGATTATATTTCCAGCAATAACAGTATTTTTCAGTATTTGATGGGCCTACTCACGGCAAAAGGGTTTTCAGAGGAGGGATGCTGTAAAGATTCAACACTTTTAATACATGTGTTTTCAAATGATAACTTCTGAAAATTTTTTTTGGAAAATATTTTATAATTTATAGTGATCCACCTATGAGGAACCTGTCCTACCAAACGTGCTATTTATTCAGATGCAGATTTATTTCCAAATTCCTAATACCTAATGGTTTTCTTGTTCTGTCCAAATTCTATGCTAATATTACATAATGGATTTTAAAAAATCATTGTGAGGTGTATTAGAAGAATTAATTAACTGAACTTAATATGCTAAAATAAGGAAAAATGATGAAAGAAGAGAGTTTTCTGAACGTTTCTGAAAGTGGTTTTTAGTATATAGTCACTAATATGTTAGGACATGTACAAAAATACATTACAGGATTGGGAATATTTTCCTGCAGGTATAAATAAATAATGAATGTGATGATTAACTGCATAGGCAGAAGTACAGAGCATTACCAAGAAAAAGCTACATAAAACCTGGCCTTTGAATGGGTGTACACCATTGTTTTTCATATATAAAAACACTGGAAAACACTCAGTTTTGTGTGAAGACAAAACAAAAGAAGTAAGCGTGCTTGAATTAACTTTGTATTTTCAAATGAAATGGATTTAAATATTGCCAAGAGCAGTGAGGGCACTTGGGTGGAAGGGCAGCAGAGCCAGGTGAGCAGGGCACCATGACGCCCTTCAGTGCTGCTTGAGCAGCCACAAAGGTTTGTGCAGGTCTAGAGAGCTGAAGTAAGACCACCACCAAGGCTTCTCCCTGCCTGGTGGTGACCCCCCTCGAGCCTCAGGCTGCCTGTGTTGAGCGTGAGGGTCAAAAAGTTCCAGTGGGTCATACGGGTCGTACATGTCTTCCATTGACCGGCGGAGGAGCTTGTTGGGCCAGGCCTCAATGGGTCGCAATACAAAGTCGACTCGCCCAGCCTGTTTCATGTTGGCAGGAAGGGTGACCCTCTTCATCACCCGGCTGTATCCTGCTGCTTGGGCACTGATTATGTATGTCCCCGGAGGAAGGAGTCGCCAGTAGTCTCCATCAGCAGCTTGGGAAAGGTAACAGGACAACAAAACTGAGCTTAGTTTTTAGTCTTGTGTCTTTTATAGTTACATACTTACATACACATGCATGCACAAGCATTTAAGGGGCAGGTAAGCATCAAGGGATGTCAGAGTTGAGTTGGCTCAGATTTTGAAAAAAATTCAGATGCAACCAACCACCTGAACGACAAAAAGAGACTATACCTGTGAAAAGTCAGGCTTTGGGAACTCACGGAGCAAAATTCACATACAAAATGTTGGTAAATGCTGTGCCTATATCAGAGGGAAGATCTCCTTCATGCTGCTTTCCCAGGGGTGCAAGGAATAACTCCAAAGAAATCCAATTAATTTATGTGAAATTTAAGAAAGTGAAAGCAGAATCCAAGCTTCACTATGTATATATAATGTCTAAGGAGCTAAGAAATCCATCCTTTTATTATATTACATTCAATTACTTTGCAGACATTGTAGCACATAAGACTACAGAGTTGGAGCTGCAGCTGGTATAAATTGCCATTAGTGTAAAACAGGCGTAAATTTCCTCCAGCTGAAGGTTAGGGCCTGAAGGCAAAAGCTGGGAGTTTTAAAACAGAATATTTATTCTTCATTTTATATTTCCCTTATTCTGAACGGCAATTTTCTCAACTCAGTTAATATTGCATTAATGCTCTTTTCTCATGGAATCCCTCAGCCTTTTTTAACACCAAAATTAAAAGACATTTTCATCAGATGACATGTTTAACTCCACCTAACTCAAGAACAAATATTCCTTTTTCCTTCAAACATAAACACATTTTTTACTTAATTCTTAATTCTTTACAGGTCCACTGTCAATGGAAAGCCATTTACTGGGAAGAAGTTTGAAAAAGACCCTAATTCATGCCAGAGTCTTCCACCAGCCTCAAGAATCTGCATCGTCTCCACTATTGTATGCTCTGTAATGTTAGGTTTTTTGAAAGCTGGAAAGCATCCACTACATTATAAACCATCCTGGCTTTCCAAATTGATTCAACAACTATCATTAGAGCAAAATGCGAACATTCATGTCTTCTATTTTGTTCTCCTATGGCCTAACCTGTTCTCACTGAAATCAATAATAAAATGAGAGCATTGATTTCAGTGAGAGCCTAAAAGCTCAGAACTTTATGACTGTGAAAATTAACAGCTGTATATGCCTCAGTACATGGTTACTAGCTGGCAACATGTTTAAAGTGGACATAATTCAATGTTCTAGGGTTTTATTTGCATTTTATATAACTATTGACCATATATTTATGCATGAACAAAAAAGATTGCAGGCCCTTCCGTCACTGCAGATATTTCAGTTGTTAAAGTCTATGTGGATCCTGCACTAATGTCTACACCTTGTGCCCACAATATTTCAACTAACTTATTCTATCAGGGCTCCACACCTCCACACGTTGAGCTGCAGCCCCTGAGCAGGGCTATTGCCCTATTTCCCCAACCAGGAAATGTAAGGGGCATGTCTGAATCTTGTTGAAGACACATTGGCTTTGACGGACATCAGACAGTTCCAGGTGGCAGTTATAACAGCAAGGACTGTGTCATCCCAGAGGCACTGCAGACTCAACAGCCAGTTTGACATGTCTTCTCTTTTGCTATTCTAGAAACAAACCCAGAGCTGAGCTTTCAGTTCTCCATGTCTCCATTGACATATCTATCAAATTCGACAAGACTTTCTGAGGTCAAGCTCTCAGAGCTCTCACCCTGCCAGAGGAAAAAGCTCAAATGAAAACACACATTACCTGTGGTGACATCATGCTGGATGCCCCTGACTGAAATACGAGCATTTTTTATTGGGTTGCCAAACTTATCAGACACAATTCCTTTTATGCCCCGATGAACCTGGCAAATCAAAGCAAAGGTAGATGGGATTAGTTTGTTGCAGTACCACCTCCTCATCTTCTGCAAGGAAAGCCCTGTAAAGAGAAAACAACTTTCAAGAGGTCCAACCCATGATACAGGCTTTTGGGCACTAATTCCCCTTCAGATCACATCTTCTATTTTGGGAGCTCCAAGGGCAAGGGATAATTGAACAAGAGCTTTTTTCGGGCTAGGTAAGTGTCTCTGCATTGAGTGACCCTTCTCTGCACAGATCACTGGCACCTCTGGATCTGACCACCGTATTTAAGGACTGTTTCTGAATGTCAGCTCGAGACCCAGAACCCCAAAGAAATTAAAAGTTAAGGCTTTAAAAATCAACCTGATGCTCTAAACACAATGTGGAGGCACCACTGGTGCTACAAGTGAAGTTAAGTCAGCATAAATCAGCATGGATAGATGTGCTAAATAAGTTAGAATCAACCAGAATTACTAGCTTTCAGACAGTACCACTTATCAGGCAATACACTGCCATCCTGGCAGTAGAATCAATTAATGCAGGTTGTATAAAGAAAACAGATCTTTAGTAGTAGGTGAAATATATAGCTTTTATTTTCTTTCACCACTTCTAAAAGGATCCAAAACTGCTTAGAGATAATTAACCAAAACTGAAAAACTGTCCTGTGATAGACACAGTTACTAATTGAAAGTAGAGCAGAAGCATAAAAATAAAATAAGATGGATACTTCTGTATTAGTATTATTTAATGTACAACCTTTAACACAATATTTGTTAATAATTCTCAATTACACTGATACACATTAATAAAAAGATTATATTTAATAAAATTAATGATTTGGTTATATTCTTATTTAATATCAGTGAATAGGAATAGGTGAGGGAATTCTTTAGCTACTTGGGACTCATCGTCGCTCTGCTGCCTGCACTTCATTGCATGTCAGAATGTCATGGTGGCAGTGTGTATAATATCCTTTCTTCCTTCTCCACAAGTAGAGAATCCAACTGCTTGAATTGATGAGAAATGTGCTTGGTGACAAACTAAAGAGCAATATGAATTCTGGCATACAAGGAGGTGCACAAACAGCTCAGTATTTGAAGTTCAGTAAAACAAAATAAATAAAACAGGAAAAAATAATCCAAGTGTTTAAACACTAAGCCTCTTGATTTTCTTTTCTTTCAATCTACCCAAATAAAAACATTTTATATTGGAAATTTTATATGAGCTTTTTAAATGAAAACTAATGCCATTTCAATTTTTCCCCTGAACTGCTATGACCAGCTTGAGCTGTTCTTCACTTCCTCCCACCCTTCTTTCTGTTACTGCCATTTTCCCCTCCCCATTATCTTTTGTCACAAAAGAAGAATAAAAATAAAGAACAAAGCACCAAAACAATGTAAAAAAATGCTTTTCTGTTGGAATATAGACATATTAAAAAATAAATGTTAAAATATCCAACTTTACAGTAATTCTTAATACTAAGCTGGATAAAAAAATGTCTAGTCTAGTGAAGCAGGTTTTTTTATTTAAGGTGAGGCTGTGTTGTCACTGCTGTTGTTAAACAGCCTTTCTGCACCCAGTGGTGCTATTCACTGGAGGGTTTAGGAGCAACTCAGTATAAGGACTTGAAAACTGTCCCTTCAGAACTATTATGATGAAGTACTGCAATTTGCTTTTCAGCATGGACTTGAGGATTTATCATATGGATAGTGGGTAAATCTGTTCAGAAGAGTCCTTTCAGACCCAAACTTAATTTACAGTGTAGACATACTCAAAGAAGTATGATCTCATCCAACTTCAATAATAATTTTGCAATTACAACATGATGGGATAAAAATGACAAAATTTAAATTCCTTTAACAATGGTGATTTGTTTTGTTTTAGTAAACATGCTATGTTTGAGCTTACTTCAAGTCCATGACACATATGTTTGGGAGGGTGTTTTGATACCATTTCTGATGGAGAGAAGAGATTGGCGTTTACGAAAATGAATACTAATTCTGTTTGTTAAGTCAAGTAGACTTGTACACACACCAAACAGCCTGGTATATATCAGAATAAGAAAAGTTTGAATTGGCTATGGCAGACTTAATCCTTATTGGTAGTAATTCAGTAATCCTTATCTACAAAGTTGTTTTGCTTACTGTCCTGCATTTACTCAAAAAGCTTTTCCATCATAGACTTCTACAGTATCTCACACTATAAAAATCTTTACATCTTGAAGACTTCAACTGCAATATAGATGGATTTAACCCAGCTCCATTTGGATTCACTAAAACTCATTTTCATCAGACAGCTGTAAAATGAAATGAGTTTGGTGGTCTGTACTGTAGACTTTATTGAATGATAATACTTACCACAAGTAGCAAGACGTTGCTTAGAAAGGCCATAAAAACACTCCTAACCATTTTAAATTACTGTGTACTCTGTCAAAATAAGGCATGACAGAAAGCTAATCTACTAATGGTTGAGAGAAAGATGAGCAACTTCTGTTTCTGTGTTCACTTACTTATTGTCAGTGAGATATTTGTTTTTGCTGAGCTTAAACTTATTAAAAATGACTTTTAAACGGTAAATTTTGATGCTCACAGACATGCAGTTTTTCCCTTAGAAGATCAGGCTTCAGAACTTTTTTTAACTACTTTGCTCAGGAAATCAAGCTGAAAAGTGTGGAAACGGCATTTCTAGAAAGAAACTCAGAACTTCTCTGTTTCAGCTGAATCCAAATCTGCTGCTGCCATGCAGTAGGGTTTGGGCCACAAACACAGAATATGGAAAGGAAAACCTTCCAAGCAGCTGTCTGGAAAGCAGATCTGGTTGGTTTGTTCTTTAAGGAAAAGGCCCACCTTAAAGATCTTTTTCAACCTAAATGATTCTATGATTCATGTTTTTCTGAATATGGGTTTTTTCTCTAGTTTCGTATCTCTGACAGTTGATTTATACATTTGCATGAAGTGTTAACTGATAATTCCCTTTTTCACTGTTCTCAAGGCCTTTACATCCCTCAATCTCTACCCTCCCTGCTAGACAGGTGAAGTAGTAATTGTGCGTCCTGCTAGACAAACTGAGGCACTGGAGCCTATGGTGGGGTGTGATGATTGATTAGGTGCTATCATAGTAACTACCTAGAAAACAGTAAAGAAACAAGTATTGACAAAGAATGAAGAAGAAAATCTGCAAGCACAGAGGGCTGAAAAGGCAGAGCCATACCATTTCCATGTAATTCAGAAGGGCATCTCTGTTTTCGTGCCAGATTGTAAACAACTCTTCCTCCAAAGGAAACTTTTCACACCCTACCTCCACAGTAACTTCAAAGCAATTTGTGTGAAGGTAATTAAAATCAGCCATACCTGTAGGTTTAAAAAGAAAAAGGAGAGATCACGACCAAGCAATGTAACCTTTAACTGGAATTTTGCTGTTGTAGACAGCTGAATCCCACACCTTGTGGGTGTGTATTAGTATGTTCCAACAAGTGCGCCTGGCCAATATATAAAAAGTATTCAACACATTCAGAATGCTACAACTCATTTCAACTACAAGCTAACTAATGACAGTGACACTTCTCTCAGGTGAAAATCATAATTTTTAATAATTATTCACCTAATTAAGAAGTAGTGATAGAGAGATAAGAATTGGTTAATCATGGTAATTGGATAATCGGCTGTATCAGAGGTGATTGCTGAGGGTCACGGGCAAAGAGATGACCTTTTGCCATCAGCATGTTCAAAACTGTTTTCTGTACAAAAGACATTGGGTATAATTTTCAAAAGAATGTAAGCCTAAGATATTTAAACCTAGTTCTCATGCCCCAAAGCTTTCTGAATGCCTACTTTCAACATAATTATTTGGGGGTCCAGCTGATTCCTATTTGAAAACACAACTGAAGCACTGCTGAAAATCTTATGATCACTGATATTTCATCCATGCCGCTATTTCCAGAATCCTGAATAAAACTAAATTCTATTATTGGGGAAATCAAATTAACAATCTAAGCACAAATGAATGGGATGTTTGTTTCTGCTGCAGTTTTTCCTGAAAAAGATTTCGTTTAAACTGCGCTTGCATGGTCTGCAGGATGGATTCAAATTCATGGCACTAAGGAATGAGAGAAGCATTAAGAATTTATTTCTACATTTCAGATTTTTAAACTAGAATGTTATTATGTGCAATAACAACTTTGACACTTGTATAACTTGTTAACTTTTCTTAGGTCATATCAGGGCTGAATATATCCTGTGATACCTGAATATAAGCGCTACCAACATATATATTTTGCTACGTAAACCCTTTACATGTTACCTCTTGCAGAGGGTCTGACCTAAAGCAAACTGAAATGAATAGAATTATTTCTTTCAAACTCTCGTGTCTCATAAAGGTTATATAGAGGTTTTACCTCACTTGATATGATGGTAAAGTGGTTTTACCTCCAGTGAAGCTGTACCACTCAGCACCATTGATAATACCTCCGCGTTTTACAAAATTTCCACCACAACGAAGTTCAGATCGGTCTGATATGACAGGATGGGCATCTGCATAGGCTTTAGCCAGCATCTTAAACATCTGCAACAAAAGGGTTTGAAATGGGTTTGCTTCTACAAACGGTAACGACAGTCATTGCTGCTCCCAACAATTGCTGTTGGGAGCCCAGAAAATGAGCCACCGTGCTTCCTTGAGGCTGATGGAGGGATTGAACCTCCATGCCAGGAAGTTTTCACTTGTCTTCATCTCCAAGGGCCTCCTCTGCAATCCAATATATTTAGCTAGAAATAACATTAAATGCCAGTAGATTTTGTGATATTTGGCTTCAATCTATCACCTGGGGCAGGAGCAGAGGGCTTATTTGGTTGTACATCAAGTCCCGAGTTTTAAAGCTGAAATTGGCTCTCCTTGTTATGTTTTAGCTCTTGCTATTTTTACCCTTTCAAAAATACCTACAGCAGCCTCAGCCCAACCAGGGCTTTGCATTGGCTGCTGCTGTTTAAAATAAACAGTGTCAATTTGCTTTGCACTTATCACTCACACAGGACAACCTGCCAGTTTGATCTCAATGACAGTTGCTTCTTTGTGGGGCAGAAACCATTCCTAAAAAGTGAAGGATAGGATGTGGTAGTGGAGGGTGTCACAGATTTCCTAAGAGTGTTGATACTGATGAAGAGCAGCAGAGTCACCGAACAGAATGGAAAAGTGACAGGTACATGTACTGAAGACAGAAGAAACAGCAGTGATCTGCAGAAACCATTTCTTTGAATGAGATTCCTGCATTTTTTTTCTCCAACATATATTCCATATTTGTATGGATATCCCCCTCTCCATTTAATCTGTTTGAACCTCATCAACAAAAGCTATCATTTCAGATTTCACAGAATCACAGAATCGTAGGCGTTGGAAGGGACCTCGAGAGATCATCGGGTCCAACCCCCCTGCCAAAGCAGCTCCCTATCTCATATTGCATAGGTCGGCGTCCAGATGGGTCTTGAATATCTCCAGAGGAGACTCCACACCCCCCTGGGCAGCCTGTCCCAGGGCTCTGGCACCCTCACTGGGGAAAAGTTCTTCCACATGTTCGTGCAGAACTTCCTGTGCTCCAATTTGCAGCCATTGCCCCTTGTCCTGTCCCCACAGACCACTGAAAAGGGGCTGGCCAATTCCCCCTGCATCCCATGTTTAAGATGTTTGTAAACATTAATTAGGTCCCCCCTTAGTCTTCTTTTCTCTAGACTAAACAGTCCCAGCTCACTCAGCCTATCCTCATACGGGAGATGTTTCAGCCCTTTAATCATCTTCGTAGCCTTATTTCCCCTTACACAGCAAATTGGACAGGTCAGTGGTCAGAACAAGGGTTATGGCTAATGTATGGCAGCTAAAAGAAACTGCAATATCTGAGGATGCAGGTTCCCTGGCAGCAGCCGCTGCAGATGACATCACTTAAATGCAGGTCACTTCACAGGTACAGGTTTTATAACATTCTGGGTAAAACTTAAAGTGATATTGGCAGTATTGTTAAGGTTCCTGTGCTGACTTATTTGAAAAACTCGTTTAATTGAGGACATCCCCAGACCTCCCCTGTATGTTTTAAACTTCCAGGTCTGTAGCTATCTTCCCATGCTTTACAGCCACTGACTATTCAGCAGCCACCGGTGTGAAGTCCTGCATCCCACACTGTCGCAATCCAGGCATGCCATTAGGGCTTGCTCACCTGTGCGTTGCATTGGGATGTAGCATGTTGTGTGTGACAGCATCATTTCACTCAAAACTCATGTGCTGTCCCTGACTGGAGATAATGGAGGGACAGAGATGATGGAGGGACTACTGTTCTTCCATCCCACAGGTGAAGTGCTTGATAAGGCACACATGGATGCATTCCTCCACCATCTACACATAAATCAGGATACTCCTAGCCCAGATGATGGATTATAAGAGCACAAGTTCATGATTTCTGCTAGTCCTCACCAAGAGCTTCAGTAGCTTTCATTACCACCCACCAGACATTTCTCACACAGGTGTGATCTGTTTTACTGCTAAATCATTGTCACACATGCAGAGTTGGTAGGGATAGCACAGCTCAGGAAATAAAAAAAAAAGGAAGTCTTTATATAGAAAATGTTTAATAGTCATCAATATTTAAATATTGAATAGGTGCTGGTGAGAACTGTCACTTTAGAAGAAATCCTCCCAGATACATGCTCAAAGAGAATGGATGCTTCAAGTCAAAGATCAACTTCTGACTACTCTCAACTGCTGTTCATCATGTAAAACCCACTTTTTCTTAAGAGACCGGGGACATTTTTAACATGCACTAGAAGGCTGAAAAACTAGCTGTGCTCCAAGTGGGCATGTCAGCAATGAATACTAGATTGACAAAACCAAAGGGAAATAGCAAAGATGGCAAAAAATTTCACAGAAGATTTACTGTGAGTCCCAAATGGGGAACTTTCCAGGGACAGAGGATAAAAACATTCCCAGTCATCTGACCTGGAATAAATGTTACAAGGCTGCCACCATATGGCAGCCAGCCTGTTTGGGTTTTTGGGCTTCGGTGGTTTTTTTTCTGCCCACCCCTACAGATTTAAACAGAAAGTACTGCTGGTTGGGCTTCTTCCTTTTATTCTGGAAATCAATGGTAAAAAAATTATAGCCTTCACCCTTTAAATAGTAAAATCCTGGCTTTTCCTAACACTTGTGAAATCACGTTTGGCCCTCCAAAACACGGATAAATCCTTACAGATCAAGGTGATAGCATGTAAATGATCCTATATTTTAAAGCACATTCAATCAGTGTATACATGGGATTTGTCACATATTTCATACGTACAGACATACATATACACCTGTGTGCAATCTAAGTACATCTAAGCTTGTTACTCGCTAAAAGTTTTCCATTGTCCCACATGTGGAAGCCATGCTGATACGTTCACCCTGCAAAACCAACATTACCTTCTCATCAGGTGTAGGGGAGAACATTTTTTCTTCCATAGGATGCCTTGAGTAGTCATAAGGATAGGTCACAACCAGCTCACCCCCATGGAGGCTGGCGGAGAGCACGAATGGGATAGACCTCAACCACTTCATGACTGCTTTTGTCTCGGGGGCCACCTGAAATCCAAGAGAAAAAAAATCCCATATGAGTGGTTATGCAGCTCCAGAAAGATTTGGTCCCGGGCAAGATGAAGCCCAGTGGAGAAGGGAGTGTTTTGGAAAGCAGAATGATAAGGGTCTTTGACTCTTCCATCCCAAAGTTAATGACAGAAGAGTATCACTTTGCTCCAGGGACCAGATGAGACATACTGTTTACTCTGGAAAAACTGTGGAAAGAATGAATAACTTGGACAGAAGGGTAACATTTTTATTACAGTGTTATTTTCAGCAGTTCAAAGTGATGCAGGCAGCATTTTAGACTTGAAAAATTGTAGCATTGTACCACTCCTTGCAAGAGAGACACCTGATCTAATTTCATTCAGCAGGAATGACTGTGGACGGGTAAACTGGGTATCAGTTTGTAATGCTCAGCACTGGCTGGAAATACATTGTCTCATTTGTCCAATGACTTTTGGGCCAGGTTCACCTGCAAATAAATGAAAACTAACACCTGTAAAGCACAGCAATGCCTGCAGTCTGTCTGCAGTGAACTGCGGCAGGTAAGCCACAAAACTTCTCTTTCTGATAGCTCATGCTCAGCGGCCAAAGGAGCGGGCACCGGGCTCACGATGCCCAGGCACCCATCACCCCCCGGCACGCCGGGGGCTCCTTCATCCCCTCTTCCTGAGGAGCAGTTTCACGGGCTGCTCCGGCGCGAGTTAATTCTTAGGGGTAACAGTGTCATCTGGTGGCCGGTCCTTGCAAACCCAGCCACCCGCAGGAGGGCAGGCTCCTCTCCTCGCAGCCCCTGAGCTTACCCGAGGGCACAGCCTCTGCTTTGCACAGGCGGAGGGGTGCAGGTTTGGGAAAATGAGCAAGGTCTGTTATGATGGGCTGAGTGCAGTATCTCTATAGGGCTGCTGACGCTGTGCCTCACCCTTTACTTGGATTCCGTCGGGCATTAGATAATCAGCCAGCCAGGATCCCAGCGTGGTTATTAGCCAGTAACAGCCAGTCAAACCAGCAACGTTTAGGAAAAAAACCCAAACNAAAAAAAAAAAACCCAACCCAACAAACCTCCAAAAAACCCCAACAAACAAATCCCAAACCAACCCAACTAAAGATCTATACATCAGGGCTGTGACAATAGTAATTCCTGCTTTCTTTGGATCAGTCCCTGTTCTGCTAAGTGATGGCTTTGGCAAAACAGTGGGTAGTACGAACTTAGGTGTGCAGCAGAAACACCACCGTGTAGCCTAGTTGCACCATGGATGTATTACAGCTGCCCCAGCAATGATGTAGAAAGCAAAGGATCTCAGGGAAAGGCTTGTCTAAATACAGTTTTATCTGGAACCATTTAAGAAGATATCACCCCGCTCATTCCTGACCTGGGCAGGAGGTTACTTACCTCCCTTCTGATGGCACAGTTATTATCTAAGTTCTCCTAGTTTTCAGTTTTTCTTAAAATGCGTGTTTTTAACCTATAAACCCAGTGGTAGCCTCTGAAACTTTGTCTTCCAAAACTTTCAACCACATTATTACAAAGAAGCAATTTAAATATAAGATGAGATATAACAGTCAAAGTCTGACCAACTCAGGAACATGCAGAACGTATTTTGCACACCAGAAACCAAACCGAGGGGGGATGTATGGCAGGGAAGATCACACACAGAGCTTCTAGGAAGGGTGGAACATGAAAAACATTAAAAAAAAAATCAGATAAAGAGGACTGCAAAGGAAAAAGACAAATACTCCACTTTTTGCAGGCTCACAGACCCACATAAAGGACAAGAGGTAGGAGAGAAGAAAACAGCCCACCAGGCTTCGTGACAAGGAACCTGGCAATATCTGAATAATGACCTGCTTCGGTGAAAGCATTTGCTTTTCTTTCCTTTGTACAGTGCCCTAGGATGGTCTGATATCAATCTTTATCCTGTGGGACTTTGTGCCTGAACCAGCCACTCTCACCTGAACCCTGAAAGAGCTTTGTTCATCCTTTGACTCCATCTCCTGTGAAGAGCAGAAGACTCCAGGTGGTTTCTAAGGGGCTGGACGTGGCACTGCCTGTTCCATGGACCCCTGCTTGTGGGTTCACAGGGTGGCTGAGGAGCTGGCAACAAGCCTGCATCCTCCAAGCCCCACAGCTCCAGCAGTCCCCAGGAGGATGCTGCCCTCAACTCTCAGCAGCTCCCTGTGCTGCCTGCAGCCATCCCAGCTCCCACTGCCCAGCCAGAAAAAGCCATGTCTGATGTCAGGATGAGCCCCACTTTCAACTGGGAGCCTCAGGCCTCAGTAAGAAGAATTATAAGTGGCTTCTGCAGGTCACTGGGCAAGGGTGAAATGCACAGCTTGGCTCAGAGAGCACCTAAGTGCAGTTCCTCCCCCCAGTCAGCCAACTAGCTCACTAGATACCTGCACAACCGAGAAGACCCCACTGTGTGACAGCACCAATGCCTTACTGAAGCAAATGTGGAAAATCTGGAGCTTCAATGTCACTATTTTTATCCTAATAGCATTTCATTGACATCATGTACAGTAATTAAGGCTTTGAAATGGGCACATCCTTGTTCAACTCCACTGGATTATATCAGATGCTATCTGTGTCATTCTGGCCTTTGACTATTCATAGACTTTTCCCTTAATGTGGGTTTTGATTTTATTTTATTTTTTTTCCACCGGGGCTCTTGCTTTTAAGTCAAAGGATATCAATTTTAAAGTATCCATCTCACAAGAACAATTTGGGGCACAATTAAAAAACAGCTAGATTATTTCTGCATAACTATGAGGAATGGC
This sequence comes from Zapornia atra, assembly GCA_013400835.1. Lineage (NCBI taxonomy): Eukaryota > Metazoa > Chordata > Aves > Gruiformes > Rallidae > Zapornia > Zapornia atra. Next base: position 107,264 of record VZTU01021370.1, on the reverse strand, counting down.
CACTACCTTTTTTAAACCTGAAGCTCATTTCTGTCAATTATACTGCAATTAGTCACTGTCTCCATGGCTTTCAAAGATTTCTTTTTTCCCTTTTAGAAGCAACCAGACTCATTTTCCTAAAGACTGTGCCAGTGGAGGCTGGCACAGACTTCAAAATTCTGTTTGAATCAAGCCAATTAATTGACTTTATTTCATATGAAGCCTGAAGTCTCTCAGTCTGAGCTCACAGACCACTTATTACAATAATTCATAATACTGAGGAACAAAACGTGCTGTACAGCAAGGGTTATGGGGAGACAGGAGCTCTCCTGAGTTTATGGGATTGGCTGGGACCTTGTTTTCCATTTTCTGATCTCTATACAATGCCCTGCAATACTCAGATAATTACTTTAATAAGGCAGGTAATAAACACTATTAAGTAAATGAAAGCTGAGCGGCTGGTGTTGAAACATCCAATCTAATGCTTCTGCCTGCACAAAGCTGACTACTGTAAGAGCCACAGCTTCATCTGCCTGGCAAAATTTGAGCTCATTATGGGTGAGCTGATTTGGCTGTCCTGTGATACCCCTGGCAGAGGGGAGGGACTTGCAGCTGTGAGACTGCTTACTGCCAGGTTTCTGAACCATGTGAAACTGCAGTTGTCAAGGAGACTTTGTGGTGCCATGCAGGTCACAGGCAAATTGGTTCTCTCATTTGCTCTGCAAAGCAGACAGGTATGGAGATACTTTGAGTGTTGTTTGGGTCAGGACCTACTTTGGGGTCAGGAGAACCATCTAGAGGTTCTCTGAAGGTTGGTGCTCTGAGGAATGAACCATAGCATTGTCACTTTATTTCAATTTCTTCTTCGAAAGCAATAAAATGTATGCAGGAGAAAGGTATTTATAACCCCAGGTCTGCACCCACTGAGGGTGACAGACAGCCCAGGGTGACCAGCACGCTGCAGCTGGGGCAGAGCTGGCTGCAGCAGTGGGGGTAACTGTGAGAGAAATGTTGGTCTGTCTCCATCCACCCCTCTATAAACTGTTACAATGTTAAACAGCATTTAAGAAAGCCAAATATATGATTGTAAAAATGACTTCTGCAAGTGCCTGCCTACCATTGACCAACACACAGACCACCAGAAGAACCAGGGCAGAAGCAGGACTCAGAAGAGAGAGCAGGGAGTTTAGAACCAGAAAATCCAGAGAGTTATGGGCATGGTGGTCTGCACAGTGTGACACAAGCTCACAGGTGTCACCAGGTACTGGCACGAAGTGGGCCAAACTGCATTTGGCCTTCCTCAGTGGTGCCTAGGACTTCAACCCTGTACCTCTTGGATGCAGAGAGAGCAAGCACATAGCTGAAGGGGGATCTCCATCCTATCCTTCATATCTCAAAGTCTGCTGTGCAGCCACTATGTCCAGTCTGAAACGGAAAAAGCAGCTTTCCTGGTCACCTCCTTGGAAAACCAAAGGCATTTCCAGTGATTTTTTTAGGCATGCCAGATACTCCTCTAGCCTGTCTGCACGTAGCTCAGGCAACAATGCAGCCCACGGAAGAGCTCCCAGGAGGCTAAGGTCCTCACTACTGATTCTGCAAAGGGCTGTGCAAAGAAAGGACTCTGACTGGAAAGTGAGATGTCGCACAGATGACACGATTTGGCTCATCAGCCATCTCTTTGTGGACAGGCTGGTGGCAGTGCTTGGTGGCTATACAACCTTGGTAAGAACTGAAGTAAGTGTCTGCAAGTTTATATTTATAAACAGGTTGCTCAGAGAGGTGGTGGATGCCCCATCCCTGGAAGTGTTCAAGGCCAGGTTGGATGGGGCCCTGGGCCACCTTGTGTAGATCCAGACCTGGAGGTTGGTGGCCCTGCCTGTGGCAGGGGGGGTGGAGCTCTATGATCCTTGGAGTCCCTTCCAACCCATGCCATTCTATGATTCTATGATAAGACAAGGAACATCTCCCTGCCACATCTCCCCCAGGAAAGCGCATATGTTGATGTGGGTCAAAAAGCCTGACAGGTAAGAGACCCGCAATTGCATGGAACAGCCATCCCAATGCTTCATCTCAAATTGGGAACGTGGTGAGAAGCTGTGACCAAGAGAGATCAGCTCCACAAGATGGTCTGAAATAGCACAGTGACTCACAGAAAGGTAGAAACGTAGGTATCTATGTTTGTAATGACTGTTGTTTTATATATGGTTTTGATTTAGCCTGTTCTTCTGAGAAAACATTGTTACAAAAGCTGACTGAATATTCTTGTTTTGCCCTATAGGAACACGATGATGGATACTAAACTGAAGTGAGACATCTTCAGAGAATCGCTGTGAAACAAAGACGTCTCAAGCAGAAGTCTCAGGCTAAACAACCCCAGTTCTACCAGATGCTCCTCATGACTTATGCTCTAGACCCTTCACCAGCTTCATGACTGTTTTTTGTACATGCTCCAGCACCTCCGTGTCCTCCTTGTAGTGAGGGGCCCAAAAGTGAACACAGTGCTGGAGGTGTGGTCTCATCAGTGCCAAATACAGGGGGACTATCACTGCCCTAGTCCTGCTGGCCACATCAAACTTTTGCACGTTTTCCAAGGCAAGAGCCACTATTGCCTCAAACCTGTGCAGAGCTTAGTGCCATGAGAGCCAAGTCCATGAAAAGTCTTTTAACATACTACCACAGTTTACATCATTCACGATGAATCATTACGCCCTTGTGACCCACTCCCAACAGTCACTATTCTTAATCTAAAATTGAAAATCCCAATTATCCACAATTTTTCCTACTCTTTTATTGCACCTGCTTCTCTGGCTAGGCCTACGCCATTATTTTTTGTGCCAGTTCTGAGCCTGTCCAGTTCAGTCCTACTTATAAAACCTGATTACCAGAGACCAATCAATCAGTTTCTTAATTCCTGAGTCACTCTGTAGTATATGTGATATATAAAATCTGTAATTCATACCTTACCCCACCAGTAGGACTGTGGAATGGGGATGTGATCAAGGCGAGCCCCACGAATTCCAGCTCTTCTGTAAGCCTCAGATGTCAAATCAGGGAAATTTCTGTTCAGGTCCAAGTTCTGAGCTGTCTGTCGTCCAATGACCCATCCATTGTAACCGGCTCCCTAATTTATAGTAGAGAAGACAACCTCAGAATAAATTCCTGTCTCAAAATACCATTTAGAGGAAATTGTTTAAAATGCCATGTTAATCAAAGGGAAGGTTTGAAAGAAGTAAACTGGAAATATCTATACTCTTAAAAAATGACAGTTATTAATAATTTCTACCCCTGTGATGACTGGCACACTAACTAGCATGCAGGAAGCATTTCACTCGCCGCTGATGTGACTCATGAGAGGAGCACAGCAGTTTCTTACGCAGCACAGAGCAGCATAGGGAGTGAGTTACAGGAGGAGAAAATGAAAATACAGCTGGAGCTCCTAGACAAAATCACGCAGGATGCAATAACCCCAGACTAATACAACAGACCGAACTCACTGCATGAGCAATGCAGCAAAAGAAAGGTCCTGTTTTCATGTGGATAGTGGTAGCCATAAAAGCAAGTTGAAAAGGAGAAGAAAGTCAAGTAACACATCATAGAAGTTTTGCTTCCACAGGTCTCCTTCATTTGCCAGCTGATCTCTGAAAACTGCCATCCATTACAAAAGCGTGATAGTAGAGAAAATATTTGCATGTTATTATACCTGCTTTTCTACAAGAGGAAGAGTATCTCTTTGATGGTATTAAACTACATGCCCTTATAAAATAATTTCACAGTCATTAAAGTGAGTCAGTGGGCATTTTGTTCTAGAATTGATAGCAGAGAGTGCTAAATGTGTGAAAAAGTAAGAGTCATTCCCACGTCATCACATGCAAGGAGCAAAAATGACAAACACAGCTCACATTGCCTTTGGAAAGCAACTTACTACCAAACCAGCCAGCCTGGGATTCTGGCTGCTGATCATTAACACTCCCTCCCATACGTGATGCTCCCCTCCGAGTTTGTCCTTTCCCCTGGGGAATTTTAGAAACATAAAGCACAGAACGTTTCCTTCTAAAAAGACTTTTACCTCTTCTGCAGCCAGTTCATACCCATCGGGGTTGAGTGAAGGTAAAAGATGAATTCTGGTGTTATTAATCAAGGTCTGGATGCGAGGATTGCCGAGAAGATACTCTGAGCACAGATACTGCGCGAGGTATATTAGCAGTTCTTTCCCCACAACTTCATTCCCGTGCATGTTGCCAATGTACTTAAATTCTGGCTTGACTGTGGAATATGAAGTAATGAGATGCTTTAATTTGATTATACCTGGATGGCTTCCAAAAGCAGAGTAACCCAAATAGTTTACGGACGAGTCAGAAAGTTTTATTTACATTAATTTAATGCATACGTTCCTGTAAATAGCACACTGGTCCTAGGTGAATTTCCCTCCATTACAGGTCAGTTCAGTGACAATGTAAATAGTGTGAAATAAAGTCCATTCTTCCAGGATCCCAAACCATAAGAGGCAACTGCTCCTCTCAACTTTTGCTGGACTCATCATTATTATGAACAAAGAATGCTGCAAGCAAAACCCAGCCATGGCTGGGAAGGAACAAAACACACCCCTGGCACTCTCGTTTTCTTTGGGTGCCTTCAATGCCTTATATTGTCACAGATCCTAGAAATGCTCTGCAGATGTGCAATATATTACCTTTATTTGGAATGGAAATTAGGTCGTGCATAAAAAGTGGCTTTTAGGCTCTGTAGCCTTGGAATAAGACTATTAGAAACATACAACTTCACAATTCCCCATAGTTATTATCTGTTTCCATCCTTCCTTAGAGACTAATGGAAAGTAGAAAATAGATGCACTTTGGAGACACCCTTTTCTGTCTAACCCTTCATCATTGTCTTTGATCCTGGCCGCCTCAAGCACTAGACACTGGAGGAGGGCTGGCACAGAGCTATTATGCCAGTTTGCTCAGGCTGGCAAAACCTCCAGCTCTAGAGCTATTTCCACCCTCTTTTATGCTGTCCTGAGCAGCATGAAGCAACAGATTTAGAAGGAAATGCTAGGTAACCAGTTAAGCTACCACCTTTTATCATGCTATATGGCAGTTTTAATTTTAAAGCCTGACTCATAGGCTTTGTGGTTTCCTTGTATATGGAGTAACAACTTCAAAAGACACATGAAACTTCTTTTCTTTACACAAGAGATGAAGGGTGATAGGCCAGGAAATAGTAATGTAGATCTTTGCCCTGTTAAAGTTGTCCTGTGGGATCTTGATCCAATTAAAAGGCACCTCAAAGTACCTCTACACCATGCAAGAAGCATGGCCAACAGTAAACAGAGCGAAGTCCAGTCCTCACCATCTTCTCTGCCTCCCCTGCAGCACAGCACACAGAGGACACATTAGCTTGGCCTGAGATGATAATCTCAATGAAGTTTGATGTTGCTCAGTTCTGCTACACTACTGAGGCTGCTTTGATGCTGGAGCTAGTCTGATGAGAAGCAACTTGTGGCTCTTGGTATGCAGCAAAGGCCACAGCAGTCCACCAGATTTAGTCAAGTGCTCTGTTTGAGCTGGGAGATGGTATGTGGAAAATAATACATAATACTCCCCAAGAAAATGATCTGCATTTGAAGAATATAGAACATTTAAAAATCTGTCCCTTTCTGTCTTGGTGATGAATCTACAAAATAGAAATCAGCACTGTTCCCCTTTGCAGAAAAGTTGTGAGGACTCATATCCTCGAGGTGTTCAGGCACTATGGTAACATAAAATCCTGGGATCATCCACCTGTTATGCTGACAGGTATTGCACAGACTTTGAATGCTGTTAAGGATTGTTTTCTGTGCCACATTGCCCTTTGTTGATGTCTATGTCCTCCTGCATCTGCAGCCTTCTTACAAGTAGCTTGTATTTTAGGATCTGAAGGACTACGTTTAGACTAGGGACAGGAGGCATGTAGCGTTTGATGGTACAGTGATAAATAAAAGGAGACTGAGGAAATGGTAGATGATGGAGAGGGCAGGTCAGTAACAGAAAACTATTCCAACTTCTTTGTACACTGGGCACAAATAATAGTCACTGCAACCAAGAATACAGGTATACATGTCAACCAGGGTCAGAAATGGTAGATCACAAAGTTAGGAAATTGCAACTGGACAGCGAATCATCAGCTGTTGCTGTAATTTAGGAATACAAAGTAGGAGCCATGTTCTTGAATCAGTGCTTTTTACAGGTTAAGTGATTGCCCATTAACAGACATGTTTTCACTCAGTCCAGGCTTCCCTCAGGTAACAGGATCAACACTGACATAACTCACGCAATTCATGGTGTCCAGGCTTGGTTGAAAACTCAATCACAAAAAGATCCTTCCCATCAAAACTGCGACCTATGCTGTAAGTTGTTGCAATATGGGAGCACTTAGAAGCAGTCTTCTTCAACGTGCTCACCATTTGGGAGTATGAGTGGTGTTTGAACTGAATAAAAGTTGCTGGCAAGCCTGAAGTCAAATCTTCCTCGACATCTACTTCTCCTGCAAAGAAAAACAGTAGCGCAGTATTTAAAACCCTGGTACTCAGAGGATTGTGTGAATGCCTGCACCTCTCTGCAAAATACCTTTTTCAGTAGTAAAATTATGGAACATGCAGCCACAACCAAAACCTTAAATCTATGTAGTACAGCCTAGACTGTTTATTGTGGCATGTTTTGTTTGCAAAAACACACTAATGCATATGCACACTGACAAATATGTTGTGCAACCTCCAGTTATAATTAGGCCTTTGGCATGCTGTCACATGTTCTAGTCACAAAATGTACAGATTTTTCCTTTCAAATCTGGTGGATCAAAATAATTTTTTTAAGAGATTCAGCTGCTTCAACTATCTGGATGTTCTTCATGCAAACAAAAATCTGTGACAATCATTAATGAGATTATTTTAATGAGCTGTTAAGCTTGTCAAGTAGTCGTGAATTTATGAGTGCATTCAAGTTTCAGGTTTCAAATAAAATATTGCAAATGTATAGACAGCTATCACACAGGGCAGGGCTCATCTAAATGCATGCTAGCGGTCCAAACATCTAGCTCTGAGCTACCTGCCTTGACACTCTTTGTATATGAGGGAGAGAAACAGACGCTTCTTGAGCACAGTTTAATTAAGTGTTTAAAATAGATGGAACATAATTAATCACACCTTACAGGTGTCTATAAAGATGACAAGCTGAGAAGACAAGCGGAGAGGTTTTGTACCATAGACTTGTCAAGCTGAGTGAGATGAGACCCTTCCCATCTAGACGAGTAAGATGTGCCAACAGCAGAGCTTCCTTCCTTACCACGCAGCTTCGCCAGCGGGTCAAAACATCCTTCCTCTTCCCCAGCAAAAAAGCGGTCACAGTCTAAGAAGTAGGGCCAAGCCATGTCTATGGCATCAAAGGCAGGGAGGCAATTTTTTTTCAGGTTTTCACAGACATGCCTGCAGGGCTTTATAACTTTGTCCTTTTCACACTGTGGTGCCAGCACCGAGCAGCCCAGGAGCCTCAGGTCTGGATTGCATTCTCCCTGGAGCAAGTTGTGCAGCACACTGATGAGGATGTACTCGGAGCTGTACTCAATTACTTCCCGAGACTTCTGATCCAGAAAATTAGGATACATCGTTTGAGTATAGGCAACATCCGTACAGGAACTTAAGGCAATGTTCACGCATTTTGCTATGGAAAGGAGAAGAAAACATGAAAAATAACTTGATTCACTGGCAATCTGAATAGTTCAAAGGCAACATAACAAATAATATGCTCAACTAACGTAGTTTTTGGTTGTTGTTCACAGATAGACTGGAGGCTGATGTCTAAAACCATGTACACGTGGTGGAAAGAATGCTTCGTCTGGAGATTGTTTGATGCAAGTAGATGCAATTCAGAATTCAAATGGAATCTGACAATTTGATGGGGCATCAGGGGTTATCTCACTGATAAGCACTGTTCCTAGAATAAGATTTATTTGGTTAATTCAATACCTGAAGAGCAATGAAAGGATAAATCCCTGGGCAGAAAACACTGGAGTACTACGCCCAGATGGGAGTTAATTTAACAAATAGCTTGGAAACCACCAAAATTAATAAAGCCTGGTTTCTAAAGGGAAGGCTGTCTCAAACTCAATTAAATTTTATCTGATTTAAATCAAGAATACAGTTTGAGCTTATTAACCACCAGAGAATTCATAAGAGAGAAAAATCCTCTGTTGAGGTGTTAATTTGCTGCTGTCTAACATGGGAAAAACTCAGATTCCTGAATACAGAGTATGTGTGATATCACTCTCTCCCTTGTCCTTGCCTCTTAGTATGGATTCATTGATGAGATGTAAGATTATATAGGATTTTTTCTTTAGTGGGGAAGGTATCATCAGTAAAATATTTCTCTTCTTTGCTCGGTCCCCCCAAATTTGCAATACTTTAATATCCCTGAAACTGCAGGCCCTCTGTGAAGTTTGATTGAAATTGCCCAAAGAGATCAAAAGCTATTCTAGGGCTTGACTCACAGGCAGGCCAGCCCACGAATGTGCTTACACATACATTCTCATAAGCCTAATATGTTTTAAGAAATCAGGTGAAGAGAAATTAGGAAGGGCAAATGTTGGTAATACCTTTAAACCCACACAGCTCAGAGGTGAAAAGGGAGTCATAGAGAGATGTCTCTTCATGAATTCCCTGACTATTACAGTACTGGGCCTACATTGAGCCTCCTTCCCTTGCTAATGTCTCCGGCTGGTAGCAAATACCATTGTCACAGCAGCAAAATCCTACCTGCTGTGAAAGAGATAATTTCTCTAGAAACCAGATCTACTATAGCACCAACATTAGAAAACTTGCAACGAAATAATGAAGAAATACTTAAAGTTTTGAGATTCTCCAAGGACAGCGAGCAAAGCCACATCATACCTTTCTGTACAGTTTGGCATAGACCTGCAAATATAAAGGGAGAAAAAAAAAAGCTTTATGGAGCAGGTATCTCTGGGACATCTGTCATTTTAGAAATTGTCCAACTTGGTAGCCCCACAAAGGCTGCTTGCTGCAGCTCTGTGTCTTGAAGTCTAGCCATACCAGGACAAGAACATTTTCCCAACAGACACTTATTATATATATACACAAAGAGCAAACACAGTACAGGCAAATGCAACCAGCACCAAAAGCATCATCTTGTTCCCCTTTCTGGCTTACCAGGATAAAAAGCATTGATGGAAAAGAAATGCAGATGGATCCCTCCAGCAGCTTAGCTTAACACTGGATTCCCCAGGAGCTAGGCTCAGTTTATCCAGTAGCTGGACCCTGGATCCACTGATCTTCCAGTGCCTCATGCACTGACACACATGCTGGTCTCTCTGGTAGCCCACACAGACCCAGGTCTCACTGGTAGCCAAGTCCTAGGCACTGTGGTCTCCCCAATAGCTGTCTTGGACCTCCTGGTTCCTTCAATAGCCAACACCAAGACCTTCCAGTCTGTCCAGTATCCAGCTCAGGACCACAGCCACTCAAATACCCATCTCCCAAATCTTTTGTCCTGTCCATTGTTAGTCTGGCTTGGTGTCTGCTAGCAACTGCACACACTGATGCACACGAGGCACATGTATTTGCTCCCTCCAGCTGCTGCAAACACTTTCTGACCCATGGTCTCACACCAGTTGCTCCCATATGGAGCCCCATACACCTCCATCCACACACAAAAAAAAAGAGAGGGTCTCACCCAAGAGTTGGTAATGGAGCAAGAAGACAGGACAGACTGCAAGGATCAGGGGCAGGACATGGCCAGACAAGCACACTGACCGGCGAGTCAAAAGTGAGGACTTGACAATGTAACTGAACGTCTGATCTGTGGCTGTGTAAGAAATCGGGCCTATGTTTGAAAAAACTGGTGAGCTTCCCAGGTCTGACAATGTGATAATATTTCTAGGCAAGGTTAAAAACTGTAAGTTAGGTCCCTAGGAAATTTCACCAAGATATTTTAATGATCTCCCCCTAACAAATCCATTGGCCCCACATAACGCTGCGCGTACCTTTCTTGTAAAGCAAATAAGCCTTTGGTGGGTTTGAGGGGACATATTTCTTCCCATCCTACTTCATCCTATCTCTGGCAATTGCATTTTGTAATCCTTTTAATAACATCTTAAAGCTAATTATTTCCTTTCCCAACTACTCTCACAGGAAAGCTTCTCCAAAAGTTCACTCCTCTAATGGCTAGAAATTGTCTTTTAATTTCCTGCCTGAAAGTATTCGTGGACAGTTTATATCCATGTGTTGTTGTGCCAGCATTGTCCTTTAGCATAAACAGCTCACTCTGCTCCCTGGTGCATGCTTTCATCGTGTTTTTGCAGGGAGCAATCACATCCCCTTGGCTTTCTATTTAGTAGGCCAAATAAATGAAGCTCTCTTGATTTTGAAGAAACATGGTTGGATGACCCAGGAGAGGCCACTTTTACTCCTGCAGCCCATGATTCTATAGTATCCTTCTCTGGTACCAGCAACAAAAGAAAAATATTGCTACCAAGGTATCAGGGCTGTTTTCACCAATGCTTCCCAGGAGCTAAGCCACTAAGTCGAAGCTTTTAAACACCAACCAGTCTGCTTTCTTTATGGTATACTGGACTTCTGGCTATGCTGCTATTTCTTCCTCTCCTTGGAGAGACAGGGATCCTACCTCTTGCCCCGTGAAATGAGCATTTCTCCTGTAAGACCAAGTTCATTACGTTTTCTTTTCTTCCTACTAAGTAAAGTTTATACTTCCACTCCCAGCATATTTGTTTAAATGTAATCATCTGCATATGTGTTGCTAATGAATCTATCATTCTTTAGCCAAAATAAAAGCATTATAATGAGAACAAAATTAACCCTGGAATTCTGTCTTGGAGGGAGACATTTAATTGGAAATGAGTCTGGGTCTGCATTATGAATTGTCATTGATCCACATTACCTCATAAAATAAATGAGGGATCAGGACTAGCAGAAACAGTCCACCTCTAACAGCAGTAAGTTCTGATAAACAGCAAGCTGGGAAAATTCTAACCTTACCAATGCCTTTCCTGGCCTGGTACATTATGCTAATAGCAATAAACAATACCTGGTTCATCAACGGTGCCTTCTGTTAAGTGCTTCCCTTAGGCAGGCGCAAGCCCCTCAGTGAGTTAGTTATTAAGGTCAAGGCATTTTCAAAGAAGCATTGTCTCAGCCAGACCCTGCTTGCATTTTTACATCTGGGGATAATCAAGGAGCAGCATTTTGTACAATGCTAGCTGGGAAAGAGAAAGGACTGATCTCTTGTTAATAAAAGCTCCGGCACTTAATCCTGTTGATAAAATTGGATGCCACTACCTCCCTGAATCTGGATACTCTTATATCCTAACTCCATCACACCCACAACAACTTGTGATGCCTTGGACACAGGTCTGGAGCCTGCCAAATATTCTGAATGTAGCTGGAACTGGCTTGAGTTCAGCCATGTCCCAACAAGCTGCGTGACACTATCTCTGGCTATCACTGGCGTCATTAGCAATGAGCCCCTTCGTTATCTTGAAGGGTGGCTAAGAAATATTTAAAACTTTATTTTTTTTCACTCCCCAGCAGAAAATGACTGTATTGTAGCTATTATTTTAGACTGGGGATTGTGTGTGCTGAGTGCAGGTCTTCATGGCTTCATTTGGGGAGTGTGAATGGTCTCTCTAGAACTGCTCACGTTTTCTCAAAGGTAAGAGGCATTTCCCCTCCGCTGGCTCTCTGTCCCAGCTACAAATGTCACTGCTGTTTGTCTCTCTGACACACACCGATCAAATAACAAAACTGAGGCACACACAAGTCTCCCAGACTGCTATTACTGTGCTGGAGTGCTATAGCCATCAGTCAGCCTGATACGTGGCACAAACCTATTCTCAGTGGTGTCTCAGTATTCTGCTTGTTCAACTGGAGCAGAAAGGTATTCTGGCAACACGCTGGAACAAGCAGAGGAAACCAAAGGGAAAACACAGCAGGCGGGAGCCAGGCATGGTGCTGCTGCTTCCCCCTGCTCTGGCTCTCAGAGCAGCAGCAGTCTTGCTGCATTTAACAGACACCTCTTTCTGCCCAGCTGGCAGAAGGGCAGGTGTCAGGAAGCAGTGGATAGCCGGTGGACGAGACATGCGGAATTTTGTGAAGTCATATACTGTAGCTGGGTTCACAAAAGGACTGGTTCGTTTTGTGAGGAGAAGTAGATGTTAGCACAGGGGAGGTAAAGACAGCTCTGGTTTCACACTGCCTGTGACCTGTGTGGCACTTTGTTATTTTTATTATACTTAAAGGGAGAGGCAATCTACTAAGCGACGTGGCTATTGCTCATTAACAATGACACTGACTGAATAGGATAGATTTCTTTTTCAGATGAGGAACTCAAATCCATATAAAACTTTTGCATGGCAAATGAAATTGTTCATTTCAGTATGCAATAAACAGGGGTGATACTTCAACACAGGATAAATCTTGTCCACTGCTTTCAGCCACGGATGTCCTTCACAAACTGAGCTACCAAGACTCACTCACTGTTTAGCAGAAAAACTGACTCCTTCCTCCTGGCTCCTAACCCTAAGCCTCATATTTTTGCAGCACACTATACTGCTTTATCCCTGTTTCTCTCTGCCAGAGATACCTAAGCAGCTTCTCCTGCCATCGCAGAGGCCACCTCTGCGTAAACTGTAGCATCTCTCCCCACCACACCGCCCTTGCAAGCTGTCAGGTGAGCCATACATCAGCTACAGCTCTGTCATGTAAACACCCAGGAGTGATGCAGCTTGAGTTTTCGGGTTATCAGGAGTTAATATACATAAAATCAAGAGAGAAAAGGTCTGTTTAACACCAGACCTTGCTTTATAGCGAGTCTTGTATGTGCGTGTGTGCTGATGTGATGTTTGGACTTTTCCTATGTTTCCTAATGCCAATGCTTGCATATGTTTTGGAGGGTGCGGCTCTGCAAGGGCCAAAGATAACTCTCCAGTGTGTGTACTTATATAAATAAGTGTGGATGCACGTAACTGGGCCAGAGCCTGCCTGCCCGGAGAGTGGGCGACTGGAACGTTTCCGAGGCCAGCTCCTAAGCTGCAGCTGCATGCTCTCCTCCTGGAGCCCTGCACCAGGGGGTCAGGGTCTCTGCACACAGAAATCACCAACAAATCAAGCTCATTTTGTTGAAGCTTTGGCAATACCGGTAAGAAGAGTTCAGCCACTCCCTTTATCTTTTTCAGGGGAGGATATACAGAGCTTCCCAGGTCTCCAGATTAACTTGGCAAGCTTCAGTCACTGCTTCTCTGCTTAAAAGAGCCTAAACCTCTCCCATTTTTCAAGCAGAGGCTTACCTGGGCTAAGAGGAAGACAGTGCTGCCTCATAGTCCCATCCACAGACAGGTTGATACAGAGAGACCTTTTTCTTTCTGACCCAGAACAGCCTTTTCAATGTTTTATGTTTATTTTTTGTACTCTAGCTATTCCACTAGAGCTACAAAAGTCCTTTCAGTAGCACAGCTTCTATTTAAGATTATGGATAAAATAACTTATTGAAGAGGAGAAAAGCCATTTCAAGCTTTCTGAGCCCTCTCTATAATATACCCTTCTGGTTTTAATTTGCAACAGCAAGCTTGAAAATCTACAATGCAGCACATACATATTTTACTGCCAAGCTTACATTTTTTCCCCTTGATGATTCAGCACTGAAAGCAGCAAGCTGCTGTGATTAACCCTAAACCAGTCGATAGAGCTCAACAGTTACTTCCAGTGCCATGGCTTGGCCAGTTGCCTTTTTGAAAGCAAAGCCAACAGGAGACTTGGGGACTTGAGGAGATGGAATAAGTCCAAGGGCCAATCTTAACTTTAAAATATCTAAATCATTCAGTGAGGCTTACACAATTGTATTGTTATGACTGACAGATCAAACAAGATTAGGTAATTTATCTTGTACAGACCAGCACACCCCCTACCAGCTTTTGGGGTTTCTTACAATACAGTTTTAAACTGGAAAACATATGTATTCATTTTAGTCTGTTTATAGTCAAAACCACTGCCTTTCCAACCCATTTCAGTTTCTGATCATATTAGTATCAGTCTCCTCGTGGTTCTACATGGTTCATCGAGTCAGCCTTTGCAATGAAAATCTTTGCAATGAAAGAACACTAAAGAGACAAAACTCACAGTGAGCAGCACAGGCCATACTGTTTTGCAAAACACTGCAACAGCACCTGCAAACAGCAAAGGCACAGCCTGCCTCTAGAACCAGCTCCCAGCTACAGCACAAGGACAAAAGTAATTGCAGTGAATAACATAATGGCTCAGGTTCAGCAGGAGGAGGGTGCAGGAGAAGTGGAGAAGTAAGGGGACTAGTGGCAGAGGAAGGAGGCAGTTGAGTATCGTGGCTAAGAGGAAAATGGTAGAGCAGAAAGTCCAGGAGAGAAGGCTATCTGAGGCATACATGCAAGGGCAGGAGTGGAGACAGCCCCCAGCCACAGAAGGGAAATTCCAGGGAAACTGGAGGAGAGAGGAATGATTGCAAAAAATGGCCCACGTAGTTGACTCCTTCTTCTGGATACATCAATGCTTTTGTGACTAGAGGACTGAATACTTACTGCTAATCTTCCACTCCAGCAATTGCTGTAACTGCCCCAGGGGAGGATGTGTTTGCAAACAGGGAGAAGCAGTACACAAGAGCCCATGCAGGCAGCAAGACAAGCCCTGGTTTAGCCCTGCTCCCTCACATGAAGAAGCCTGAAAGCACCTGAAAGAGATTAAAGCCTAATCTGCCTTCACTTTGCAGAGCAAGATCACAGCAGGAAGATGCAAGCCAGTGTTCGTTATTAATCACCCTTCTTTCTAACCCACCTGCTGCCTGGCATTTGGTTAAACACCTGTTTTTATCGAATTGCTGAAGGTGTTACCACAGTGATGACACTACAGTCAGCTTTTCCAGGACTGTTTCTGTCCCAGGACTGGTCTGGACCCTGCAAGAAGATGCTGAAGCTGTCCCACAGGTGATGGGAGTTCACGTAACCTGCAGACCACCAGTCAGAAGGTGTGCCAATGCGCACCAAGGCCTGCCACTTGTCAGTGGCTCAAAGCCAACCTCAGTGGTGGCCAGTAGTTCTCCCCTGTTTCTAACTGTCCAGATGCAATTCAAACAGGGCAGCAGCTGTAGGAGCCTAAAAGGACTGAGGAAGAGTATTATTGTCTGCCTGTCTCTCCATACCGCTTGTCTCAGTGCATCTAGTGACGATTCCCAGTGCCGCCCCTGCTGTGTCTCTGGCTAGCAAGCACCGCTCCAGGGAGTCCTCCCAGCTGAAAATCCTGAACAGAAGCATAATACCAAACAACAAAACCCCTCTAAGTGCCCTTTTTTGGTATCATTTGAGATGTTTTTCCAGTGGCGCAGGGGAAAGCTACCAACTGAGAAAAGAAAACACAAGGAAATAGCAACGATGACAGCAGAATGGCCCAGGAATTGCCAAATTGACTGAAGGCTTTCTGGGCTGCACATGTGGCTGGGCTGCTGTTGAACAGCAATTGGACAATTTGGAGACCAAATCTAGAGACCATCTCTCAGTGTCTGAGCAACAGACTAAGGAGAAATCATCTCACATCTGGGGAATGCTGGCATTAAAACAACAGATGGGGTGAGAAGGTGGAATAGATCAGATCTGTGCAACTAATCACCTGAAGGATAAAGTTTTTGCCAGGGTGACCGGAGAAGGCTGAAACCACTTATGAGGCCAGTAATCTGGAGCTGTGATGCCTCGATAGTTTCACTTTATTACCACAGACTCTATAACTCAGTTCCCACTGCCTAAGGATGCAGTACTCGCTAAGCTCTTTGGTCAACAGTTTACCACAGTCAGATGCCTACCTTTGAGTCGGCTCAACTCTTAAATGCCACTAAACAGAGGATCCTGTCTGAAAAATTGAGGTTTTATCTTTGGTGCTATAACTGTTCCAACACATCTGCCAAAACATCATGCCATCTTCTTTAAACTATGTGGCCCTCTAGCATAACTCTGTCTTCTGATTAATTTAGATGTGCCACAACTACTGTAATTCACAACATATCTGGTTCTTCCCTAAGTGGAGTTTTAGCCAAATGTGGTATTTTTATGTAGCAAAAGACTGACAGTTAAATCAACAGCCCAGACTAAAAATCCTAATAACACTGGAATTTTAGATTCATGTCTTAATCACATATTGTCTCCTAGATAGGGCTGTCCTGTTATAACCCTATAAAACTGAAATAGTGCCAATTAAATCAATGAAGTTACAACAGGAAAAACAAGGGGATTGAGATTTCAAATTTATTTCTGTGGCAGGCAGAGAAACCCGAAATCCTTAATCTCCATTGACCCGTGACAGCTGCATCCAACTGGGAGAGCAACTGTCCAAACAAGATTCAGCAGTCACAAAAGGCTTGGGTCATAAACACGCAGCAAATAGATCAGGACGTGTCCCACCAGCCTCAAACACCATGTTCACAGGATAAGTGACTTCTGCATGGTACCTTCACACTCAGCTTCTCTGTGTCTAGTAATATTAAAGGGGATCAATCATTAGTGTTACCACATCTTGCTAAAAGCCTAGTCATGCTTAAGGGCAGTGTGGGATGTGTTCAGGTTTTGACTTCTATGTATTTACACATCCAAGCTTTAAAAATGTCTGAACAAGTATTCTAAAGAAAACTTTGCCTTCGGATTAAAATCATGCATGAACAATTTCCATACTGAAAGGATATGCCTGTGTATTATATTTTCAATATAAACTTACTTTCCCCACATAAGTGGCTTTTTCTGATCTCATTTCCCATGTTAAATGTAGCTGAAAATCAGCGTTGCTGAAATAGTAATTCTGTAGAAATACTGGAGTCAGTGGTGGGAATCCAGAGCAGCTCACATGACTCGGTGATGAAAACCAGGTTCACAAGAGCTGGAATTTCTCATCTTGTGAGCATGATGTAGACGCTAGTTCTGAAATTTTGTTGTTTTGACAAGCCTTGGACACATCCATCTGGGATGCAGCACAGCTCGGGCTTTCCCACACGTGGTGGCACAGTGCTGTGGCCACACTTGCGGGCTGTCCCCGCCCATGCTAGCCACAGCAGGGCAAGGGACCCAGGCAGCACCACTGGCTCTGGGGCAGAGGAGCAGACCCCAGCTCGCTGCCAGGTCACCCAGCGCACCCACATGCATGACAGCAGGAACAGCTGGAGGGGCTGTGCCTCAGACGTGGGTTTCACCAGGAAACAAGCATTAGAAAAGTCCACAGTGACTGAACTAATGGTCTGATGAAGCTGGGACCACCATGAAGCTCATGGAAAGCAATGGCTTTTCCTTTTGTCACTTAGCAATAAATCATGGCACACTGTGGAGATGGGAATGCCAGAGAGGGAGAGGGGAAAGGTAGAGCATCTATAGGTGAAGGCAGTTTTTCAATCCGTCTGACTTTCCAGAAGAAAATCAACTTTACTTGATGCCATGGAGCCAGTGCCACAAAAGCTGTAGTGAGCCCTGTGTCCCGCCCCTCACGGTGCTGAATTTTCCCTCCCGAGCTCCCTTCGTTATCGCTCCCCGCTCCCTCCCCTCCCCAGTGAACTCCGAGGTGTGCAAGAAGGGTCCGTGCCTGGCTCAGGAGCAGGGCAAACCAGGACAACGTGCATGGGGGAGGAGAAGGCCCATAGGTGACGGGTGCCAGCCGGGGCAACCCTGGCGGCAGCGTTCCATCTGCTCTCCCACCTCCGCAGCTTCAGATCAAACAGCTCCAGGTCACCCCCCACCCCAGGCAACGTTTCCCAGTGCCCGGACAGCGAAGCCCTCCTGCCCAGAGCCGTGTGTTCAGGCCGAGCAGCCCACACGGTGGCACCACAGACGGCGGCGCGACCCGAGCCGGTCGCGCAGGCTGCGCTGTGGCGCCCAGCGCGGCCCGCAGCGGGGACCCGACGCGGGGAGGAGGGCCCTCGCCGCTCACCCTGTAAGCCCTGGGGGCTGGCACACGGACTCGAGCGCTACCCCAGAAGCCCCGGTAAAGCGCTCTGAACTTGAGCGATCAGGAAAGGTTTTATCGCCGTTATTTTGCAGCCTTATCCTGACCCCCGGTAGCATCTCAATGCTGGAGCTGGCCCCAGCTGCGAGGAACGTCACCTGCTTTTACTGTTCCAACGCATGTGACCTCAGCCTGCCTCTATTGGCTTTTATTTTTGCTGTCAGTGATGGTAAAGTGCTGTATTTAATTACCACAGGAGCACGTCAGCAACAGAGACTTGCACAACTCTCAGATAAAGCAGGAACCTGTGATACTAGTCCCCTCCTCCAAATTCTGGCTGCTTTTCAGGGTAAACATACTGAGCAATACTATTCTTACCAAAACTAGAGGCTGAGAGGTCAGCAAAACTCATTGTTGTCTGGAAGTGCTGCCTTACAACGGGGAAATGTAGCATCTTATTGCTGGGGGAAGCAGAGGCTTGCTGGGTCCCCAAGGATACAGGACACAGAAGGGATCAGGGGTCTCTCTCAGGGCTGTGGTTCCCAGCTGCTGCTTCTAAAGCTCCCCACACTGTGTGTGTGATGCCTGTGTCATACCATGGGGCTGGTTGATAGCAATCATCTCCTTATTTTACTAATCAGAAAAGCACAAAGCCGTTTGTAAGGATATTAGTATCGTTAGCCATGTTTCATTTTGATTTCTTATTTTAAAAGAAAAATGAGTCACAGCAGAGCAAATACTACTTGAGAAGGCCAGGCAGCCTGCAGAAACCAGCCTCAGCCTCACAGTGAGTCAGTGACAGGGGTTCCTGCCTCTCTTCTCTCCTGCTGAAGCAACTCCAGGCTGGTTTCCTCCTGTGGGACACCACCAGTCTTGGCCAGAGATCCACAGAGATCTGCATGAGGGATTCTAAAGCTGCTCTCACTGCTTCAGCTGAAAACAAAACCTACTGCCCTGGATGTCGAGAGGAGACCCCTGCAAGGTCTCCTTGTGAACATGTTCAGCACTGCAGTCTCCTTTCCTTTCATGTGGCCTGACATGACCTTATCTCCCCAGACAAATCTGGCAGGTCTCTCAATGTCCAAGCTGCTACTTTATTCCCTGGTCCAACATGCCTCCAGTGTGAAGCATGACCCTTGCTCACACTGCACACCAAGTATTGACATTGGCAGCTCCTTTTCCCTACCACTAGCCATTCTTCCAGGACCACATTCAGCAGACTAGTCCCACCACATGCCAGGTGTATTTCCACCTCCTGCCTTTCCTCAGGGCCTCCTCTAAAGACAGAACTGTTGCCAACACACACAAAACATTCTGCCACAGCAGAGTTACCCCTCAATGATCCCTATATTTGTGGTTGCCAGGATTAATACCCCATGGCAAAACTTTGATCAGCTGGAACTGGAGCAGAATCATACCTCACAGAGAAAGGGCATGCTGCAAACCACACGGACTATTTGGCTGTAATTGGCTGTAAATAGTCTACAACACTTTGTGCAGCTTTATCCAAAAATAAAATCCCTTCAGGCTGTGGTAGACCTCACTTTGATGTTCATGGGAACAGCACTCTCAAATTATATGCAGTACATGGCACATGGACTGCATTGTGCGGCAGTTCAATGCCAGTGACAGTCTACAGCTTATATTTAAACACTGAAATATAGCTGAGTTTCCTTTTGTAACATTAAGGTCACTTTCAGGTTAGTTTATCCCTTCCTGTATTCCCATAAAATAAATATTTTTCTGAGTCATTTTGAGTTTGAACCCTATGAAAACAGTTTTCCTGGAATAGGCTAGAATTCACCTCTCCACTGTCCCTGTGCAAATGAAATCTGAATTGATTAAAAACACCATGTATTTTCAAAAGATTTTGTTAATTTTTTTTTTTTTAAATCAGCTGGTTACTGAAACAAAAGCTTTCAGTCCATTTAGCAGCATATTCCTACCTAACATTTATTTGGATGGATAAATCTGATTTTCCAGCCATTCAACTTATACAAATTCCATATTGCTTATAGCAAGCTAAAACACACCCTACAGCTGTCAGATCATAACAAATCTTCTCATACTTTGGACTTGAAATAAGTGACCTAAAGCTAAATGTAAGGAGAAGATTTTTTTTTTCTTAGCAGAAAAGTACACAGAAGGTCAAAAGTTCATCTTCTTGCAATCTAACACATTCCTAGAAGGCAAGGCCAGGAATCGGGCAAATCCTCTGCTTTCCCAACCACAGTGAGGGGGATCTAACTGACTGGGTACTCTGTAAACTGACAGACACACACATCTACACATGGCCTTAAAAAGACAGTGATGGGGAAACATTACTGTTCCCTTACATCACAAACTTGTTTTCTTGTTGCAGAGCCACACCACCTCTTGCCTTCCCATCCACAACCCCAGTTCCATCACTGGCAGTCTGCAGATTTTCAGAGCTGATCCTCTGGTCTACTGGGGAGAGTGATGGCCCCTGCGTCCCTCACCTTGAAGCTGGAGCCCTTTTCTCTGCTTATCTCCAGGAGAAGAAAGGAGAGAAGAAGGGGACTTTTGGGGTGGTTAGCCTTACCTAGGGTCTCCTGGCCGGCTTCACAGCGGGGTGCTGGCTTGGTGGCCCTAAGCAGCCCTCCGAGGAGGAGCAGGAGCCTCAGGACCATGCTGGAGCCCCTTGCACAGGCAGCACTGTGATGTGGCACTCTCTGCCTGATGGAGCAGCTCCTTGCTTGGAGCCTCAGCGCGGCTCTGGCTCTCCAAGCTGCAGAGGAAATCAGTGCACTGCAAGGGCATGCCCACGTCTCACAGTATATGCAATCCAGGCGTCAGATTTCAGCTAGCATTTGAGCTTGGAAAGCAAAAGGCTTAGAGACGGAGGGGGAGGAGGAATGAGCTCCCCCTCCCCTCTGCCTTCCAACCGCTTCCCTGTTGCAGCTTGGTTTACAGTCTCATAAACAGTTTGAGAGCAGGGGGGTCCCTGCAGGGATGCGCCTGCCTGCTCCTCAGCCAAGTGTCCGACAGCGCTGGTCTTCAGGCAGCAGTTTTCCCAAAGGATGTGGGAGCTTCCTTAAAGTGTGTCTCACTGGAGTTGACAGCGACTGTCTGGAGAGAACTGGGGGAAAAAAAAAGAGACAAGGAAAAGCAGACAGTCAAAAGGAACTTTCTTCCCACAGAACAGTATTTCATAACTCATTTAAAACAACGTGACAGTGCAGGGGCTCTGAGCTGCATCCCCTCCTGCACAGCAGGAATGGGAACCCACAGCACAGCCACCAGGATACTCTGCCTGGACATTTCACTAAAGATAAGATCCAGCTTACAGAAGCAAACTTGGAGGGATATTAGTCTTTTCTGTCTCTTCTTAAAAAAAAATAATTTCACAGAAATGTAGGGAAGACACCAAAACAACAATACAGGCTTTAACTGGATGGTAAATTTATTTTATCTTAAATAGATTTTTTAGAATTGGTTGAGATTTTGCAGGGTTTTCTAAAAACAGATAAATATGCATTGTATGTTTTTATTTCTATGGAACAGGTATGGTGGAGAAGCTTGCCTTTGGATGTGAACACCTTGTTTGTTACGTACACAGAAAAAAACCCCTTTGTTTTCCATCATAGGAAAAGGAATTTTTCTTTGAAAATCTAGACCACAGCATCCAGATTTCCAGGCAGCACATGGTCCTTTGAGGACAGATACTTGCTTACACACGAGAGAGGAGAATCTGCCCTTGCAGTCAAAGCACGCTGGCTCCTGCTGATCTCTATCAGAGAGATCGGCAGGGAGTTATGGTGCTATATGATAATGTAATCAAATAAACCCTCCTGTAGGGAAACACACAAAAGAGGCTGACAGGGCAGGAGAAAGCTGTATATGTCTTGAAAAACAATTAACGTCCCATTATATTTGGAAGAAGTTACACTGCTAGATGGATTGGGAAGCTCCTCAGTAAAGTATGTCCTTTGTTGCTGGGCTTTCCAAGGGAGGATGGCTTTTCTTCCATCCAGTATTTCCTACAAGATCTGGAAATTGCAGAGTCTGGCCCAAGACCAAAGTTCATTAGGGTTCAAAGAACAAACTTCTAAGGAGAAGGATATTATTTAGCTGGTTTTTTTTTTTCCCCTGCCCTGACCACACAACAACGTCTGCTCTCTCAAAGATAATATAAACACAGCTCTGAAGCCATGGTCTGCAAGGGCAGGAGCACTCCACCTCCTGCCCAGCTCCCTTGCAGCCTGTGGTGAGCTTCTCCAAATACTGGCCTGCCACATTTGTACCTGATGTGCTCAGCTACAGCTGAGGGTGCATCCAAGCCCAAGCCTTGCTCCATGCCTGGGACACACCTTTTTGTGTTAAAGAGAATGAGGGAGAACTTTAGGCTGCCCAGATCTAACCTAATTGATGAAGCTAAATTCTTTACAGCAAAAAAGGCAGCAGAAATAATGCCTACAGAAGCTGGCCTGCAGTCCTTGGAAATGCTGGTGACTTGTAATGTTCTGTAGCCCTTAAGAATATGGAGTGACATCTCCCACACATGCCAATGCTTTTTGAGGTGAGCTCTGATGCAGAACGAATCCTTCAGAAGTTGTAAGCCAGCCAGCTTTCCCCTTTTCTTCTTTTTGTTTGTTTGTTTGTTTTTAATGTATTGGTGGTGGTGTTAGCCTTGAGAAGAGGAGGCTGAGGGGAGACCTTACCACCGCCTACAATTACCTGAAAGGAGGTTGTAGAGAGGTGGACGATGGTCTCTTCAGCCAGGTGACAGGAGATAGGACAAGGGGAAATGGCATGAAGCTGTGCTAGGGCAGGATCAGATTAGATGTTAGGAAAAAAAAATCACTGAAAGAGTTGTCTGGGCCTGGCACAGGCTGCCCAGGGAGGGGATTGAGTCACCATCCCTGGATGTGTTTAAAAAAAGGGTAGATCAGATACCTGGGGATATGGGTTAGCATAGGACAGGAACAGTTGGACTCGATGATCTTAAAGGTCTTATCCAACCTTGTAATTCTGTGTTTTGTTTCTGCCTGTAATTTCTCATTCAGCCTCCCATCCTTCAGCCTAGGCACTACATCCTCATGAGTATCTCCTCCCTTCTACGACACTTCAGGCCACCAGTCCCAGGTTAGATGCCACATGCTTTAGGATCGCCTGTTTTAAAATACCAGCAAACTTAAGTGCACTTTACCAGGACCCTACTGTGATACTCTACATTCATACTGTACTCCACACTATCTCCAATACTAATGAGATGAAGTCTCACCACACTGGGAATACTGATTTAGTGCCACTCAGGGATGCCCAGTCATTATTTCCCCGAGTCAAATTATTGTAATAGACATTATATAAAGTATTATTCTCACAATTATTGCATCCATCTAATGTTATTTGTAGCTTGTCTATGCATTTATTTCCACCACACCACCCCCAGTTCAAATGAGCTTATGAGCCTTTACATCATACGAATCAGAATCAAATGGAGACTGTATTTTCTCTGCCCTGCATAAGGCAGCACAACCTAGCGATTAACTTGGAGGTAACAAACAGAACATTGTGTCTCATCATCACAGCAATATGCTCAGCCTAATTAGCCTTCCCAAGGGTCAGGACTCCAGGGCTTCCAAGACCAGAGCTACTGCCTCTATCCATGTCTGCAATGTGGTACCCTCACTCCCGTGGGTCACCTTGGGTTTCTTATGACATTGCCTAGAGATACCAAGTGGCTTTAAGAGTCCAGCATGGCAGATGACAGGAGCAGAGCTCTAACCTCTGTGCTTCCAAGGCTATATCCTGCCCCACACTAATCCTGCACATCAGGCTGCCTAGGAGCCCTTTAAAGACTTCCTTAAAGGATGAAGAGGAACCATTGGGCAGGAGAAGAGACAGAGACTTTTGGCATTGTTGTATGAGATTACCCATGTCTGAGGTTTTCACATTCAGGTCCGTTCGAAATGTGCGAATAGGAGAAGTGGCCTGGCTCAGGGTTAGTTCATCCCCTGCACACCCGGGGTATGGTGTGCTGTATGTCCCCTATACACACCAACATACTACCAAGGGAACTCTGTACAGACACCCACAATGAAGGAGCATTTGGGTCAGTAAGTTAGGGACGATTCTGTACAACAGAATAAACAAATAATAACAAACCCCAAAATCTTATTCACAACATGGACAGAGAGACCCCATGGCATCAGAACATCCAGGAAGGGGGAATCACCAGGCTGCCAATTGCCTGGATCTGATTCCCACAAACATCACGTCCAGTGAGCCGACTAAACAACCCTCAGTTGCTGACATCTGAAAAGCTCCTAACTTCTCTCAGTTTCCACAGACCTCTTACATTCAAGCAGGATGTCTATTTGGTACCAAAATAAAAAAAAATTACAAGCTAGGGTAGGTGGGGGCCTAAGAATGACATTAAGATAATTAGCAACAGAGATAAATTTATCTCTTTGTCACCATCATCTATAAATGCTTCCACGGTTGCATGCCTTAAGGCGTGGACAACAGGAGGTCTAGAAGGGTTATTTACTCTTACCTTAGATTGCCTGGCGTTTTCCTCCTTTCCAAGGGACGTGATCACAGGCTTTATAGTGTGTCTTTCTGAGAAGATTTGTCCATTCCCCTGCTGGTGGTTGCCTCCTCTGGGACCCCCCGTAGATCTGAATCTTTCTGAGGCAGACAGCAGTTCAGCTACTGCTCCTCCCACCCGTACAGTATTTCTAACCATCCAGCATTTCTAGCTTGTTTGACTATTTTTCAGGCCATTATTAGTCTTCTGCATACGTCACTCATCCTTCTTGTATGTTCATTATGTGTTAACACTGACTATATCAAATGGGACAACAAGCAGGTATTCTACTGGTGTATGACCAAACCCTAAGAGCATTAAAAAGCATCCAGGGAATGGATGGTTTGGAATACAGGGACTTCCCCATGTCTGCCTTCTGATTTTTGGGTTTTAGTAAACCCTGTAGGCTTTCCAGGGAGCTGACATCAAGTCATGGCTTAGGCTTAAATATGATATATTCACTCCAATTCTGAAAGAATCCTAAAAATGAAAAAGCAAAGCCCAGAGTGATGAGCAGATGTAGCAGCAGCATCTGGGTTTAATCAGTTGCACTGGAGTCACTACAATAAGATTAAGTTAAATAATTTTACTAGCTCTTATTGCTGACTACCTCTTTCCTGATCAGACCTTTCTGCTAGCCTACAGTCCACAGTACAGCAGCAATCCAGAAAACCTCAGACAGGACTGAATACAGAGACTGGTTTGTGTCTTTGGCAGGTACTCAAAGAAGGATTAGGTACAGTACATTTAACTTGCTTGCATTCTCACAATTCTTACTATTGCCAGAGAAATTTAGTAGAGGGATGTATCAAACTCAGACTGGTTTCCATTACCCGGTCCTTTTACGTTGACTCTGCCGTAGGACGGTGAACAATAAACAGAAGTGGTGCTGTCTAGATAACTGTTTTCTGAAGGGCACAAACAAACTGAGAGCAGATCAAAATGCTGCTGCATGCCTTGTTATTCTCTGTAAAAGACAGGGACCTTCTGGAGAGAGTCCAGAGAAGGGCGACAAAGTTGATTAGGGGTCTGGAACATCTCCCCTGTGAGGAAAGGCTGAGTGAGCTGGGTCTGTTCAGCCTGGAGAAAAGAAGACTTAGGGGGGACCTGATTAGTGTTTATAAATATCTTAGACATGGGATGCAGGGGGAATCAGCCAGCCCCTTTTCAGTGGTCTGTGGGGACAGGACAAGGGGCAATGGCTGTAAGCTGGAGCACAGGAAGTTCCGCACCAACATGGGGAAGAACTTTTCCCCAGTGAGGGTGACAGAGCACTGGAATAGGCTGCCCAGGGGGGTGGTGGAGTCTCCTTCTCTGGAGATATTCAAGTCTCATCTGGACGCCTATCTATGTGATATGAGATAGGGAGCTGCTTTGGCAGGGGGGTTGGACCCGATGATCTCTTGAGGTCCCTTCCAACCCCTACGATTCTGTGATTCTGTGATTCTGTGATTCTCTCCTGCGCCAGGTGCCAGTGGAGCTGCCAGAATGGTGCATGGCAACACATCACATCTGTTCCAGCACAAAGTCAGCAGGCCTAGTTTTAGAACTTTACAGTCATTTATAATAATCCAGGAGATATTTTCATTTGCACTACAGAAACCTGTCCCCATCCTGCATTCTTTCCCCTCTTTCACTTTCTGCAGAACAGGGCAAATAGCATCTGCTGTCAGGACAGACAGGGAGTTGGCAATTTCCTGCAGAGCAACAACAGCTTTCTTTAAAAAAAGAAACAACAAAAGAAACATGCTACCAACGGCTCTACCCATCTTTTCCAGACCTTATCCCCCTATGCCCTGATTGCTCTTCAGGTAACAGCAGAGATCTGAAAAAGGCCCATGAAGGCTTCCCTCTCAGCTTCCAGGTGCCAAGGTGAAAAACATGCGTGCTCTCAACAAATAATTCTGTTCCTGTTTCATCTGGGATAGAGCTCATTTTCTCCCTAGTAGCTGGTATAGTGCTGTGCTTTGGATTTAGCATGAAAACAGTGCTGCTAACACACTGATGTTTAGTTGTTGGCTAAGTGGTGTTTACAGTTACATCAAGGACTTCTCAGCTTCCTGGAGCCTGCTAGTGCAGAGGCACAAGCTGTCCTTGGGAGGTGCACAAGAAACAGGGAACAGGCACAGCTGGCCAAAGGGGTATTCTGTACTGTATGGCATCATGTTCAGTATATAAGCTGGGGGGAAATCAGCCGAGGAGCGCTGTGGCTCAGGAACTGACTGGCTATCAGTTGGCAGGTAATGAACAGTTGTGCTGTGGATCACTTGTTTTGTATATTCTTTTATCTTCATCATCATCACCATTATAATTCTCTTTCTTTTCTGTCCTATTAAACTGTTGTTATCTCAACCCACAAGTTTTACTTTTCTTTTTTTATTCTCTCTCCTGTCCCACTGGGTGGAGGAGAGTGAGTAAACTGCTGTATGGTTGTTTTATCTGTCTAACGGGTTAAACCACAACAATTTCTAATTCAAATTAACATGTATGTGGGTAAGAAAAAAGGCTATTTTACTGTAAAGATACAGAGGCTATTCTGAGCTCTGCATTTGTCAAGAGGAGCAGATATTTTAGGATGTTTCTGTGTCTTCTGGGACCATCTCCTTTATGTTTGGGGAGCTTTTAGCTTTCTCAACGAACTCTTTTTCGGCAGTGCCTTTTATCTCGCTTTCAATTTGTTCCCCTTATGACCCACAAGATTAAACCAGCTTTAGAAACATAAAAATTGAGAACCAGAAATTTGATGGAGAGACTGACAGTGAAGGAAAAAACCCACACAAACATGAATTTTGCTGTTTTCCTACACTGTACACTAAGAGTTTAACCTAGAATGAATCATGGACTGTAACTTTCTACATGTCTCAAGTACTTCATAAATTCCCTGCAGCCTCTAGTAGTTATTTCTGGTCATTATTGACCAACTCCATATTTATACCAGCACACTAGAGGAGGAGGAGGTGCAATATTCCAGTAGACCTCCACAGAAAGGATTAGTCTACTCATACTCCAAAAATTAGGTTTCTTCTTATGATTTTAAAATTGGACTTTAATTTTCTTAAATTTCTGAAATCTTGGCATGTTTTGACAATTTCTTTCCCCCAGTTTTTCCAAATACAGCAGAAACATCAACTGTATCCTGGGCTGCATCAAACAAGGCATGACCAGCAGGTCAAGGGAGGTGATTCTCCCCCTTCACTCTGGTGAGATCCCACCAGGTTTACTGCACCCAGCTCTGGGGAACCAGATACAAGACAGACATAGAGCTGTTGGAGTGAGTCCAAAGTAGGTCCACAAAGATGATCAGAGGGCTGCAGCACCTCTCCTATGAAGCCAGGCTGAGAGTGTTGGTCTTCAGCATGGAGAAGAGGGGGAGGTCTTATTGCAGCCTTGCAGTACCTAAAGGGGCTACAGTAAAGTTGGGGAGGGACTGTTTACATGGGCAAGCAGTGATAGGGCAGTGATGGGTTTAAACTGAAAGATCATAGATCTAGATGAAATATTAGGAAGAAATTCTTCCCAGTGAGGGCTGCCCAGAGCAGCTGTGGCTGCCTCCTCCTTGGCAGTGTTCAAGGCCAGGCTGGATGGGGCTTTGGGCAACCTGAGCTAGTGGAGGGTGTCCCTGCCATGGCAGGGGCTTGGGACTGAATGATCTTCAAGGTCCCTTCCAACCTAACCCATCCTAGGATTCTATGATGCTGCCAGTGATAATTAAATTCTAGTTTCATCTTCTGTCTGTCACAGATTAATTGAGTCAATGATGCACAAAATTAGTTCCTCTTACCCCTTCTAGGTGATCCACTGAACTGATCCTATCATAATGCAAAGGACTGCAATTAAAGTAGGAGAAGGCCTTACCATCCTAGAAAGATTCAACAGAATACATGCCTGCCTTTTAGCATACCCTTCATGTGATCTCTGTGCATGTTTGGGCTAACTAATTTATTTAGTTAGAAATAAAGCCCCTCAAAGTTTCTTTTGTTGACAGGAGAAAATGATGTCTAGTTAAAATTCAGTCATGATCAAAGGCACAAGTGATACATAAAAACCTGGAAGGGAACCTGGCACCAGATGGTAGAGTGAGACCACAAAGGACAACTGTAATAAATATGATCGTATATCCAGGGCATGTGTAAAATAACATGTACTGATCACCAAACCCTGCTATAAGCACACAATATTATTTAAACCTAATCATTAAAAGGATTAAACTGACATGAGGACCTTGTTATCCTCTTAAAGACTCTTTATTATTGCTCCCATATGTCAAGTAGCAAAGCAGGATTAATGCTGAGGGGTTACAGGTAATGTATTTGTGGTCTTAGTTCAAGATGAGGCCCAAAGGTGACTTTGCACAACCCTTGCAAATCAAGAAAAATAATACAAATAAGTCAGGGAATCATAGAAATAAATATATAACAGCTACAAGGAAAAGTAAGTGTGCTTAGAAAAGATCTGTGCTGAGAACTAAAGGTCTTTCTTTTCTTCTGATCACAGATGGAGTATTAAAAATTAATGTGAGCTCTACCAGAAAAGAGCTTGACAACCCTATTTTGAGACTCATTTCACTTCATCTCTTTTCTCTGTCTCACAGAACATTAATGCCAAAACATTAAAAAGAAGTCCTCCAGGGCTTGCTTTGCACACTCACAGCAGTGCTGGGAAGCACTTTGAAAAAGTGACTTAAGTGCTTTAGGTTGTAGATACCCAATGGGGGAAACACTTAAACCCCTGTTCCATAAAAGCAGATCCTTGGCACTTTCCAAAATAACTCCAGTTGCCCCCCACCAAGGCTGACACTCTCCAGTGAACTGTGTGTCAAACTCAGACAGCAAGGACCAGTAGCCATTTATGGATGATATTGGCATGGAAGATCTGAGGATTTCTCCTTTGTTTTCAGAAATAAACTCTTAAGTCAAATCAAGACCCAAGCCTCACAAAGTCAGGAGAAATATGCTGTTAAACTATTTAAAATGTGATGTTTTAAAGATATTCAGGCACGTCAGTACACTAAGAGTCTATGTCCAACTAAACATCTGGGCTATAATACTTTTGAAACATTTTCAGATTTTCTTTGTATCTCAAGGTTCCAAGCCTTTAGACTAGCACAGCCTGAGCTCCCCCTATATGGAGAGCCTTTTAGCAGAGTTTGGGGTTGTTTTTTTTTCTTTCATTCAAAGAGCTTACAAAACACCAGTGGAAACTACAGAGACCAAATTAACACACTTGTAATGTCCATTTTTTCCAGACTATCTTTAGAAGACATTGTCACTAGCCTGTTACATTCAGGCAAGCTCCACTCACAAAGTTCAATCTGACCTCTGTGGGCAACTTAGCACACCTCCAAAGACCAAAGGTGCCTAATAGGGATAGCAAAGATAGAGAGGCCAGATTGTAGACCATCCTTGGGACCATTCAGGATCCCATGCAGCCAGCACATTCAGCAGCATGATACCCACCCCCACAGAGGCATTGCAAACAGCCAGCTTGCTCTACAGAAAGCAAGTCAACCTCAACACTTTAGAAGACAGCTTTAGTGAAATCTACACTACATCTACTGTTCCAGCTTTAGTGAAATCTACAGGGCCATGCCAGACCTGTATGCAGCATCTTGACTCCCTAAGTTGCTTGTAAGAAAGTCATTAGGTACCTAGACACAGGTATCTATACCAAATGTCATTTGTAACAATATCTAGGAGGGTGGTGGTGAGGGGATGCGTGTTCAAGGCCATCTCATGTGACTTCTTCCAGGGTTCAACTAGAGTCCCACACTGCACTGCTATGTGCCATTCTTCTGTCATGTTGTTGTACATCCAATGACATTAAAAACATGAGTATTTTAATTTTGAGAAAAGCATTAACAAATTGGAAGGGATTTGGAGAGAAGTTACAAATAGGATGGAAGGCTTAAGCATTGACTCACTGTAAGAAATAAGTTAAACTTCTGAGGGCAGGTTTTTCTTGGCCAAATAATAACTAATTGGTTATTCAGGGGCCATCTACAAATATTTCAAGTATGTATGAGACTTCCAAAAATTAAAAGGTATAGGACAGGCCAAGCCACACTTATGAAGGGTCAAGAGAGTAATAACGGCAGTCAGGGAGTGTTAAGAGCCTATAGGGTCTTAAGTACCAGCCATGGGCTGAACTCTGGGAGCAGCTCCATCAATTAGTCAAATCCTTCTCCCTGCTTTTCAAAAGAGCCAATATTTTGAATTAAAACCTGTGCCAGAGTAAATTCATCTAGTGCTACTGATATCATGATGATGTGGTTAATAATTTGATCCAGAGCTGCCAAGTTTTGTACAGATGTGAGAAATGCCTTTTCATCTACATATAAAATTAAACTCTGTGGGAAAGGTTTCTTATCCACTCCTTCAGCCTAGAAGACTTCAGGACAAGACCCTTAGCAGCTCAAAAACTGCCATCAGTAGCCTTGGCCATGTTATTAGGTCCCTATGACAACTAGGAATTTGTATTTTTTTAATTTTCCTCAATTGTTCATGTCACTGAATTATACTCTTTGACTGTGATTAGAGGCAATAAAAAGCACCATCATCTCATCAAAAAGATTAATTTTACTTGTCAAAATTTTGACTGCCTAAGGCCTTCCTTTGAACCACTGCTAAACTTTCAGAGCACAGCTATCTAGAGAAATCCCCGAGGAAGATGAATTTTTCTGTTCTCCTACAGATTACTATAGTAGGTACCTCTCTCAAAAGATCCTTCATTCTCCTTGAATTAAACTACATTGCACCAGGAGGCAAGTCCTACCCCCAGCTTTCCTCTATGGAAGATGCCAGGATGTCAAGAAACCTTGCTAGTTCAGAGCAAGCCATTTACATACTTCACCTTACGTTGGACCTGTTTAGTTTCAAGTTGCCCAGCAACAGTGGCTTCAAGACTCATCAAATCAATGCAGCAGCATTGGGAAATTACAAGGCAAAAGGTCCTGAGATCCATTTATCTGTGTTTTTTCAGGTTCAGATCATGTACAATTCAAGGTCAAAAGATCACTGACAGTCTAAGGGTTCAATCTGACAGCATCAGCATTGGAAGTAGAAGCTACTACCAAGGCAATAACAGACATTTAGCCACTGCAGAACCAGCCCACATTGGGTAGGTTGCATGTTCATCCCGTCTTCCCTTCTTGAGGCTTACTGGAATGCTAAGTGGGAAGTTTTATTGAAGCTCCAAAAGACAGAATTTTATTTTTAGGAAGAATTCATGCTGAACACCTTCTTGATTCATCCATAAATGGATACCTGGTAATTTTTTTCTGAAAGTGAAAATATAACAGTAGTTATATTGCTCTGTGAGCCACTGACTGCAGAAATTGGTACACTGTAATCCCAAGGGACAAAACAGATTGAAGTAAGACTCCTGGTTTGATTCCTTTGCCCATTTTCTTTAATGAGCACAAAAATAGTGAGGGGCAGAGCCTTCTTTTTGGTTTAATTATTTTTGCACATTACAATCCTGCTCAGCTGCATGAAATTAAAAAATGAAAATGCTGTGAATGGAAAGCTAATTAAAAGATAAGCCCAACAACAAACCCCACAGAAAACCAAAGCCACAGAAGACGTGAGAACACCACCTCAGTATCCTGAGGGAATGCATCAAGGAAAGGACAGGGCTGAATAACCTGGCTTTCAGGTGACATGAGAAACCAGAGGGCAGGTAGAGACTTTAAAAGATGAAGGTGGAGGCGGCATGGGGACTGACTGAGCTTTCAGCAGTTGCAAAGGGAGAACAGACTGGCAGAGATACAAAGGGCAAATACTATTGTTCCTCTGTGAGTTCAGCTCTAAACTTGGAGAGGAAAATACCTGACTAGGTGGGAATTTATTAATAATGTGAATAAACAGGATTTTATAGAAGGAACAAGTCCCTACTTTTCAGACCCACTGTCACCATGCTTTCTCTGGGCCTAGAAGAAAATGCCAAAGCTTATAAATGCCAAAATCTGTTGGCTGGATGACTATGGCTGCTCAGCAAGTCCAAGCATCCATCAGAGAGGACAGTGGGGGTATATAGAGAGACTTGAGAAAGCTTAGGCAGAAAACGGGCTCAGAGGTGTGCCTGTCAGAGGACTGGAGTGCAGCTTGCCCTATAGCCATGCTATCTGCATTTTCAGTCTGCTTAATACCTTTGCTAAAATTTGAGGAAAACCACCCCTCACTACCTGAGGATTGTGAGTTTTTTTTAAATGTGATTAATTCAGTGAATAGACTCCTTAACTGAGCAGGTCTTAAGTGGTCTTTTGGAAAGATTTCTGCAAATTCAGATTCTATTGATTAAAACCTTCAAGTAAAATCTTGGCTTACGTCCACCTGAAATCAGTGAAGCCAGGATCTTACCCTTAACATTTTACCCTTCAGTTATGTGTCTACCCACTAACAAGATGAGTGGGATGCAGCATATAAGCAGCCCTCAGAACAGGAGCAGGAACATCATCTTCCCTTTTATGCCAAGTTCCCTACCTGCTAAACTTCAACCTGACTTACACACTGCTCTCTCATACACAGCATCTGAAAAATTCGTTTGTACAGAGGGAGAGCAGGACCCCCTTCTACCCAGCTTCTAGCCTGGCCAAAGTGACACCCACTGAGGAGAAGAGAGATCCCAGCCTGAGAAAACCATTGAAGCTCCATGTAGAGCAGCATAAAAGGGAGCTGTGTCTTCAATACATGGAGGTGTGTTTTATGAGTAAGAGGTTCCTGTCAATCCTTCTTACATAGTGCTGGTATTACAAGCTCCTCAGGATGGGAAGAGGAACATCTTGATCTTGTATCTTAAATAGCTTTCTCTCAGAAGTTTAGCTCCACTGTCAACTCTGAGGTCCCCCCAGCCATCATGAAAAACACATTTTTATGAGCCTTAGAAACTTTGAGCAATAGAAGAACAGACAGATTAAGCATGCAAGTGTTTGTCTTCTATTCCTAGGTATCTTCTAAAACTGTGTTTCATGCAATTCAATCCTTTCTTGGCTATGTGATCTTTTGTTTGTCTGTAACTTCAGGTCTCCTCCTCAGAAAAGCAGTTCTTGTACCTCCCTGGCTTCCAGCAAAGTGGTGAGAATAAAAAGATAATGAAGTATTCAGACTACTCTGCGGAGAGCCCAGAAGATATTTTCAATGCCTGAAGCAGGCTTCATCAGCAGCAACAACAATAAGAGTCTGATTAGCTGAAAATTCAGATTTGAACCTGAAAGCCAGTCTGAATTCTGCACCTGCGAGGAGTGATCAGCAGTCATCAGTAAAACAAAGGTCATGTAACACCAATTGACATTTTGTTTTACTATGGATAAGGACAAATATGAAACAGAAGACCTAAAACATGTTAAAATATTCTTAGGAAGATGCACACGCAAACTCACTCTCTGGTCCCATGCCATGGAGCAAGGGCACTGAGCAATTGATTGGGTTTTGCTAAAACATTCTAAAAATGTGCCTCAGGGGTGACAGCTGCAAGTAAAGAGAACAGAGTGGTTGGATATGTAAAGACAGGAATTATAAAAGTGAAAAGAAGGTAGTAATGAGTCTGCTACTTAAGGTCAAGCTCCACTGAAATACAATTAGAGTGCTAAGCCTTGAGTTTGAAAAAAAAAATCATAATTGAAAATGAGAAAGTGAGTTATGTAAAGCTACTCTAGGGTTAGGCATGAGGAACAGGGGTCTTCATGGAAAGCGTTTCAAGATTCCAATCCATTTGGATAAAGTTTCCAGTTAGGAAACTTAAACACATGTTGGATAGTTTGAGCAGCCTTCCAGTCCCTGAAGGGAGCTTATAAGCAGGAGGGGATTAAACTTTTTAAAAGGGTAGATAATGGCAGGACAAGGGGGAATGGACTAAAGCTAAAGGAGGGAAGGGTTAGATTAGATATTAGGGGGAAGTTTTTTACAGAGAGAGTGGTGAGGTGCTGGAACAGGCTGCCCAGAGAGGTAGTGGATGCCCCGTCCCTGGAAGTGTTCAAGGCCAGGTTGGATGGGGCCCTGGGCAACCTTGTGTAGCTCCAGACCTGGAGGTTGGTGTCCCTGCCTGTGTCAGGGGGGTTGGAGCTCTATGATCCATGGGGTCCCTTCCAACCCAGACCATTCTATGATTCTATGATTCTATGATCTAAATTTGCTGGAGATAAACCCATATATATGCCATGTGCAAACAACAGGATGCAGTGAAATGGACGAAACATACACAAGTAACAGGTTGTGTCCAACCTCTCCAACCCTGTGTGGGTTCACTTTGGAGACTTTTTGCTGTCCCCAGTGGCCTGCTCAGCAGCTTGCACAGGCAATATGAGATAGTGGATTTGACTCAGAAATTAAGATGCTGCAGTTAGAGTTTATATCATTTGTAAAGGCATCTGTTTTAAAAAGTGGTGTGAGTGGACTAGAATGATCTGTAGTTCTCAACACTCAAAAACACCTTTAACCGTATGGACCCCATGACATTTAATATACATGCTTTGCAATATGTTTCATTTGCATAGAGAATGTGTGAGAAGCCTGGCTGGAAGCAACTCATGGCTCATGCATTGCTCTTACAGAAAAGAGCAGACGCACCTAGTTAGCGTCACGCACCCTCATGTCCTGGCAAGTAAAACCTGCTGTTAAAGGGAGAAGAACAAGGAATATGCAGAAATGGGACCAGTCATTCGCTTGTGTCACTTCCATAAGCCACAGGAAAAAGTGGTTTGTGCTCAGGGAAGGAGCTGGTTGCATACACCATGCCAGGTGACATTTTGCTCTCCCAAGCTTCTGGCACCAAAAGATATTAATACATTTACAACCTTTCTTAAGGTCATCTCTGCTGTGTCTCCAGCTGAGCCATTAAATATTAATTGGACCTGCTTTCCAAAAATAAAAAGCAGAAACTCTAATTTACTTGTGTAATTAACACCTCCCACAAACCAGGTGTCCTCCTGAACCAGGCCAAACCAGCCATTTGCATTTCACAATTCCAAAATATGCTGTGTGCTTTTGAGACAGACACACAGTTGCTTGTTCATTCTGCATGCAAAAGTGCACATCATTAATTTTTTTGGGGAAAAAAGCGCCTTAAATACCACAGAAAATATGCCCTCCAGTGATGTATTTAAACCTTCTTGTTCACGTAGGATAATTCTCTTCAGTTCAGGTTTTGTTGAGTTTGGCTTTTGGGGCTTTTTTCAAAGCACTTCACCTAGATGAGTTTGAACATTTTGTCACAGGTTGTTTTATTCAACAAGACACAATGCTGCTGTATTTCTCAGAGAGCTCAAATTTGAACCCACAAAGAATGTGATTGCTCTCTGGTTGTGCAGGAGCGCTTGCATTAAAGATTTCTGTTTCCCACATGCTTAACATGGGAAGGAACAACCATTTGTATCAGTACAGGCTGGGGGATAACCTGCTGGAGAAGAGCTCTGTGGAGAAGGACCTGGGGGTCCTGGTAGATGACAGGTGGGCCATGAGCCAGCAGTGTGCCATGGTGGCTAGGAGAGCCAATGGGATCCTGGGGTGCATCCGGAGGAGTGTAGCCAGCAGGTCAAAGGAAGTGATCCTCCCCCTCTACTCTGCCCTGGTCAGGCCCCACCTGGAGTATTGTGTCCAGTTCTGGGCTCCTTGGTTTAAAAAGGACAGGGATCTCCTGGAGAGAGTCCAAAGAAGGGCTACGAAGATGATTAGGGGCCTGGAGCATCTCCCCTATGAGGATAGGCTGAGTAAGTTGGGACTCTTCAGCCTTGAGAAGACTAAGGGGGGACCTAATTAAAGTCTATAATTATCTTAAGCAGGGGATGCAGGGGGAATCAGCCAGCCCCTTTTCGGTGGTCTGTGGGGACAGGACAAGGGGCAACGGCTGCAAGTTGGAGCACAGGAAGTTCCGCACCAACATGGGGAAGAACTTTTTCACAGTGAGGGTGACAGAGCCCTGGGACAGGCTGCCCAGGGGGTGTGGAGTCTCCTTCTCTGGAGATATTCAAGACCCGTCTGGACACCTATCTGAGTGATATGTCCTAGGGAGCTGCTTTGGCAGGGGGGTTGGACCTGATGATCTCTTGAGGTCCCTTCCAACCCCTACGATTCTGTGATTCTATGATTCTGTGATTAACCATATAAGCCTAACATTGTAATTAGCGCTGAAATTTAAGTTCAATACCACCATTACTCATGCTAAGACAAGGTAAATATGCATTCAGCAATCACTGAGCTGCGCAAATGAGTTGCAAAAGTTTATTAGGTGCTGATTTACTTGGAAAACATGCCTGCTCTTCAGTGAGTTTAAGGAATTAGTGGAGTGAGAATGTACAGAACCCAAGGTCCTCATTGCTCAGCTGCTGTCTAAGCTCAGGGACACGTAAGTTTTCAATAACACACAACCCAAGAAAACTAGTTTTGGTTTTGCACTTGGACTGAAGCACATCCATCTTGCCAGGATTTAGCAGGCTGGGATGCAGCTTGGACATAAAACTTTGGGAATCTGTAGCCTGAACATTGCTTCATGTTTAGTGCCTCAGGAACTCTGTCAGTCTCAGAGTTACCCTGCAATACAGACACTAGGAAAAAAAATTTTAAATCCTTTTTTTTTTTCTTTGAAAGAGGTGGCTCTCTGATAGATAGATAGATAGATAGTCACAGTACTCACCTAAGAAACAGGGCACGCAGGCTTGCTTCTTTGCTCTGTAAAGGCACATTCAAAACTCCATCCTGGATCTTCCCAGAAAACATCCAGATTACCAAGCTCAGAAATACTTTGGTGTTAAGAAAAGAAAAGTAAAAGTTGAAGATCTCCTCAGTGACATGGGCTAGTTAAACGTCTGTTGTACTGCAAAGCTTACACTCACCCTGTAGTTAGGACAAGGGTGATACCTAAGGACGGTGCAGTTCTTAACTGCAGTCTCTGCAACTGAAAATACAAGTTTGAAGGGGACAGGGCTTTTTTCCTGGTTCAGATTACAATCAGGAGCTGAAGAACCCAGGAGCATTTTTGGGCACTGCTGCTCCTCAAAGAAAATAATGCTTCTCTCACACACCCTTTTAACAGGTTGCCTAAGCAGGTACAGGTGTGTCACTACTCCTGCTGTGAAAGCAGCTCCTGCAGTATCCAGTAGCTCCTGCTTGCCCCATGGCATTTCCAGCTTCATAGCACACCTTCTGGGTATTTGCTTGTCTCTTGGAAAAAGCCACTCCAGGCCATTGGGCAGGAAATCCAGATTTCTGGAGCACTACCTTCTGGTTGGCAAGAGTGTCAATGGCAAGTTGCCATTCTGGATATTACACTTCAGCTTTTTGGGAAATTTTCTGGTGCAAACTAAACCCTACTGTGAGAACTCTGTATCCAAAGTTTGTTTTATCTAAAATATTAGTAAGAGGGAATGTGCAGCCTTGCAGTCTCTGGTGAATGCTCCCACCATGTAAGATACAAGTTCTTACCTTCAGTATAATACTAAATCTTTTGATCCTTTTTGCAGCATCCCCAACAATGGAGAAAAAATGTGGCTTCCCCCTTTCTCTTCCTATACTCAGGTAACCCAGAGCATGGTGAATGAAGCACTAAGCTAACAGGACTTTTTCCTGAATCAGGAAGCTGGGGAAGTGAAGCAGACCTCTCACTGAATGCTTCCTGCTGTGTTAGAAAAGCCTTTCTCTGGTGAGGAGTGGTGAGAAGAAAGGAGAAAGAAGAATTTGCCTGCAGAACTTGTTTTACATACCAACCAGAGGAAGATGCCTTTGGCAATGCTAAACAAGGCACTTAAAATGCACTGGAAATCAAGAGTGGGAGGACTACAGGTGTCCTCACCCTTCCTTAGTGTCTGGTGTCTTTGCATTTGGAGCATACTGTAGATCTTGGCTTCCTAATTCTCCATGGAAATTAAATCTAGAAGATGATCTGGAAATGTTCAATGCTTTGTGAGGTTGAGTGGTACTGTAAAGTGTGTGCATGACAGCACTCTCAACTGACATGAATAAGCTTCATTAATTAACTTAATAGCAGATGTAGCAGTTTAATGATGTTCTCTTCTATATCTTTA
This sequence comes from Zapornia atra, assembly GCA_013400835.1. Taxonomy (NCBI): domain Eukaryota; kingdom Metazoa; phylum Chordata; class Aves; order Gruiformes; family Rallidae; genus Zapornia; species Zapornia atra. The sequence goes on along the minus strand of VZTU01021370.1, from coordinate 68,723 downwards.
AAATGTGGCTTATAGTTTAATAGCTTCAGAAGTTTATTACTGTAATACCTTTAAAGTTTCTCTTTTTTTTCTCTCCTTTACTCTTTTCTTGATACTGAGGAAAAAAGCCAAGGTAAATCTGTATTTCATTTGTATGTCTTGAGGGTGACAATTTAAAACGCTTGACTGTATGTAACGTGTTCCTTTCTTAAAGTGAGTGCTGTTTTCTTTAGGAAATGAAAGGTAAGCTAACAATTGTAGGTATCATTAAATTCATGTTTATTCACAGATATATCAAAACTTTTTGGCACAAAGCTAACTGAAAAATAACTGAAAATTTAGCATCCCTCTCACCACCCCCACATCCCCCATCCCCCAAGATATTTGGACCTTATGCAGCAGCTGAAATGAAAGCCTGAAGCATTGGATTTTGTGATGGTGTGGTAGAGGGGGGAAGCATGTGCAAGAAAACAAGAAGACAGTAAAACTGGAAAGATTCCACAGGCAACTTTTCTTTTCTTTTTTTTTTTTTTTTTTTTTTTTTTTTTCTGAAATACTGTATTTACACAAAATTGGAGAGAGTACAAATACTTTACTAAGAAGACAAAACCATTGTAGTACATTCAATTTAAACACAGGCAGAACTATAGATGCAAAACACAGAGGCCTAAGGTACTTGCATGGCAAATAAAACCCAAACCCAAAACCCATCAGAAAGGCCTCAGAGATTAGAACCAGGAGATAAGCGAACATTGTATTTGTTAGGCAGCATCACCTTTCCTTGACTTCAATAAGGTGCTCTCCTTCCACACTGTGGATGTTGGGAAAATCCCTCTCCACCTGCTGACTGCTCAACACTGGTTTTACAAAACAGTTAAGCGTGTACTTAATTTTCAGCATGGGAAAAGAGCTGTTAACTTCAAAGGAAATGATATTTGTGCCTAACCACATGCTTATATACTTAGTTTGACCAGGAATAGCCTTCTCAATTCTTAATACGGTCAAGTCCATTGTTACATAAAAAATAAGTGTTCTTTACCCACTTCTTTCTTTTCTTTTCTTAAAATATATTTTAGAATTGCTTTAATTTTTCCCTCATGTACTTGGTTAGAAAATAGTAGTTTATTGAATGCCATAGAATATTTTGATTCGTCTTATATACTCAAAGGAATATTGAAAAATAATTCCCACATTTTACCAAAGCCTGTTTAGATTTAAAAATAAATAAAAGAGCAAAATACATATAATAATAAAGCAGCTTTGCATTTCTGGGCATTTGGCAGCAGGTCTGTCATAGAAACTCAGACACCTCTTGGTATCCATTAAAATCACCAGATTAATTGATCATTATAAAAGAAAAGATTGTACAATATTATTACAATCCACCAAATATAGCCAATGCATGAAATATTTTACACATTATACATCCCTTAAAAAGAATTAACATATTTTAGCCTGTTCTTTGAAAACAGATAGCTTCTGAAGTAATATATCTTAAATACAGTGGTATCTGTCACTTCTACTGCCTAATTTTTTTTTTCTGAATAAAAGCTTGTTTGAATAGGACTACTAGCTCAGTGATGGAACTACAGTGCTATTTAACTAAATTCCATATATGTCTTCATTGCTGTCGCTGCAAGTATTGTAATCACATACCACTGAAGTGCTAAATATTAGTAACTCAGATATGTGGACTTTGGTTATGCTTGATACAATACTTTCATATCAAATATATGTACCACTTCCTAAAGGCTATTTTACAATCATGATGCCTAGTAATAAATAATAATTAATAATAATAATAACAATCTCAGATTCAAAGTGCTGACTCATATCACTCACTTGAGGCACCAATACAATAAATCAATCAATTAAAAGACTTACTTTTAGTGTTCAAAACTAACAGAGCAGATCCAGGGCTGCCAAGTTCCATGTGCAGCACAGAGGACTCTGAACCACTCTGTCCAACCTGGGGATTCCCATGGTCCCAGAAGATGCTGGAATATCATGTCTGATGTGGGATGCTCCAAAACATACCAAGTCTTCAGCCATGAAACGTTAAAAGCTTTCTAAGCTTCTCTAAAGCCTCTAAAAGCTCTCTTAAAACCCCTCAATCCTACTCTGTTCACCCAGGGACAAGGCTTTGCTGTATATTGGGCTTGGCCGCAGAGCGGGGACGAGACTTTCAGGAAAGTCCACAATGAAATGCATCCCATTAATGCAGCTTTCACACCCGGGAGCCTCTGTCACCACTGTTGGCATGAGAAGGAAAAGGCAGCTTTCCAGCAGCAGCAAACACCTGTCTCACTCGAAGGGGAATGCTTTTCATGTTGTTAGTTTGTTCTGTGCAAGCAGTACTCATTTTCAGTGTCGAGGGAGCTGTTGTACCCCGATGATGGGTACAGGTCCCTCTTAAGTATCCTATTGACGATGTTGATCAGAACTTTTTTATACTGTTGACGTAAAAGTGAGTAAACAAATGGATCTGATGCAGCCTTACTGTAGGTGAGGCACTTGCTTATAATTCCCCAGTAGGAATTTATGGTAACAAAAGGAAGAAGCTCTATCAACCTGTTAAACATTAAAGAGAGATGGAAACACTTGAGTGTTATATTCACACTGAGCCCGGTGCTCAACTCATGCTTCATGAAACATTAAAGTAACACTTATTTTCCTACAGACCAGGGTCCCTGCAGGAGAAGGGCCCTGTACTTACTCCTTGGATTCAATCAAGGCAAAGGTAACTTTCCTAACAAGGCCACTGGGAGACAACCACCACTCCCTCTACGGAAAGGAAGAAAAAGTGTGTCTGCAATGTTAATGCTCCCATACCTCGGAGATAGGAAAGTGCTGCAGTTTTTTGCTCACGTTCTCAATTTGGAGTTGTACTCGTAAGTGGTCAAAATCTTGGTGACATAGTTGAGTACCCTTGCCCTGTGGCAAGCCCCATGAATTGGACATCCAGGCTCACTCATTGCAGGAGCCTATGCACAGCCGTCATCTTGAGGCATTTGGGCATAATCCCCTTGGCATCTGGCTGCTGCTCCTAGGAGTCGTAGGTCCTCTCTAAGTTCTGTGTCATATCTGCCAGCCTATGTAAAGGTTTTGGATATTATGCAGCATCTCAGAAGACGCCTGGTCTAGATCACTGAATCCACCTGCTCTGATACAGAATGGTGACTCTGTGTTACATCACTGCTGTGAGTTACCATATACGCAAAGAGGATTCATGTTAGACCACTGTAGTATGAAGAACAACACAGCAGTATCTCAGAGAGATTTGGGTGGCGCTTGCAATCCCACAGTATGCTTAGGAGAAAAACCTCTATCTACTTACCTCTGAAAGCTTCCATATGCACTTGGCTGACCACTAGTTTGGCCAAAGAAAACAAGGAGACAACAGTTTTAGCATCATTATATGACCAGCCAGATGTCTCTAGACCTGTGTCTCTTGGTCTGTGCTTCACGGATGATTAGTGGCCTCAGCACCTCAGTTGAGATGGGTGTATTAATCATGGGGGGGAGAAACTGCAACTAAGTTAAACCATTTTTTTGCAGAAGTGAGAGCAAACCTTCAGACTGTTCCAGCAAAAGTCTGGCACATACAGCTCATCTGCAATAGGCAAACTCTCCAGGAAGGTGGAAAGAACAGGGTGAGAAATTTTTATTATCTATACATCTTTTGTGAAGCCTTTTGCAGGAGCAAGAATATTCTACTGTTCTATATTAATTCCAGAAGAAAAAGAAACAACAGTAGCATGAGATAAAATAGCCCTTTTCTGTACCCTAAAACATCATTGTTTGAAGGTGTAAGATCACAAGCTTTCTCAAGGCTTGAAGAACCTTTTGGCCACCTTGCAAAGACAGAGCTCTCAACTTTTGAAGCTGTTCCAGTCCCTCCACATAGACAAGTTGATTTGTCACTACTAGGACTGAACATTCCAACAAGTGGTTGAACTCTGACAGGAAAATTTCTTCCTTGTATGCATAAAAGTGAAATCATTCCTTTGACAAATGCATTTAAAACCCAGATGACTTCTGATTGAACCTGCTTGGAAAAAACTGCAGTAAATTCAAACCAGAGAACATGAAGACACAAAATGTGAGAAATAAATTAATGTACAATAAATGACACTTGCTGCATGGTTGCTTAGGTTTATCCCATCCTGTATACTGGCCTAATAAAAGAAATATACTTTTGATATTTACAGAGTTGATTTTTTTTTATAAGACAAAAAATAAGAAGAGTAAGGTATCTTTCAATCATGAAAACAGATGTATTACTATGTGTTCCTTTTAATGTATTATGGGCATAAACAGAATTCTACTGAAGCCATCAGAAGAAAAATTACACAGATTTTAGTAAGATAAAGGGCCTGGCCAAATCAAGTCAGCCTTAGAAATATTCATCTGAATGCATCTTAGTATCATTTTCTTGTTTTCAGTGCTCTTAGAGAAAAATGAAATTCATCTGTCTGCTCTGAGTGAACAGACGAATATATTGCTAATGATCATAATCTCATTCACATTTCTGAAATGAGAGGCAAATACTGAGCTCCCAACGCAACCTGAGTCACCAAGCCAACGAACAGCAAAACAGGGAGGGTGTCTTTCACATCGCCTCCATAGCGATTCCCTCAGTGCCACCCCCCTAAAAGCCAGAGTGGGGGAAGAATGGAGAAATGGGCATGGCAGCAAGTCCTCCAACCTCACCCCCACCACCTTTTATCCTGTGCTGCCTAGGCACTGTCTCACCTGTGAGGCAAAGAGACTTTCAGGGTGTCCACCTCAAATATGTCTGTCATTGAAATAACTCGGTCCTTGTGACAGAAGCTGTACCTTGATGCACACATTAACATAAACCAACCCTCAGCCTTCTCTCTAGTGACACAGGAGGTACCAGTTTGTGACATGTAGCAAATGCACCATCTAAAATTTGCAAGGTCTGAAGGAAGTCACTTTTATTTTAGAAGTTCTTTTATTTTAGAAGTTATGAGAAATACCTCCACCTTGAAAAATGCATCAATGCTGGAACTTGCTGAGCGTGGTAATGTTCAGATGGAAAGAAGATGGCAAAATCCACTTTGCTCAATATAATTATATCCTGATTATGGCAAAAGTGAATAGAAAATGACTCAGAATGTACTGAACAGTGATCAATTAACCTTTTAACTCTGTGAGGTAATGTTAATATTTGTAATAATCCTTTCAACTACTGAAAAAAATCGCAGTTATCCAGGCAATCAGTCAGGAATCCCTTTCAACATATAAATGGGAACTGAAGTGGATGCCATTCTTAAGGTTAAAACCCACCATTTTTGTGCACTGGGTTAAACCTGTTCCCCTACCTGTGTGAGAAAAGGGCAATCCCAGTGATCGTAAATGGCCTATGTATATATATATATATGTATACATATGCGACTATGTAAGATCAGTGCACTAAAACTGGCCAATTGCTGCAAGGTGGCATGGCTGCAGACCCCGACAGCTTGGCAGCAACCTTGAGGAAGCCCTCACTAGAGTGGTTTTGCAGACTAGTGCACCTTCCTCGACAGAAGTCAGTTCTCATCAACGGTGTCTTGAACACACAGTGAAGTGGGAAATAGTAAAAAAATTGTGAAAGATGCAGCCCATTTTAGTTCAGAGATGAAAGGCTAAATCCTGAGGTGCTGCAAATCATTACAGTTACGTTGGCTTCCAGCTCACTGATTTACGCAAGACTTAAAAATAATAACCATATGCTGTAAAAAGACTATAAAAGCACAGAATGAAAATGATGCATGACTACTTAAAAAGGTGTGAACCACCAGGGTAGATGCCAATAATTCTGGCCAGATGAGGAGCATGATGTTTCCTATACATTTAAAATGTCTAATTATTGGTTTTCCTGGGAGGTAACTCTTACACCTCATCATAAGGCCATGCTGCACCATTAGCAGTATATTTACAGACATTAACGTTTCCAGACACAAAGCTTACGTGACAAATTATCAGCCTGGATAAATTTAAATTATGTCGCCTCAACTTCCAATAGCAGCAAACTTGGCTTTATGCCTTTAAAAAAAAAAAAAGAAAGAAAAAGAAAGAAAAAGAAAAAAAACCCAACAAAGCCCAGAGCTAATCAGGAAAAGCTGTCTGCTTCCCTCTCTGTTACTCGGGCTGTGCTATTAAGGAAGGGTGGCTAGTCTTTTAAACTGATTTCATCTCCCACTGGCATGTGATTAATTCCTGGTACTTGTCCTAAAAGCCTCTTGCTCTTGGCAGAAGCGCCCAAACCTGGCTGCAATGAGAAAAGGAGAGCCAGGGGCTGCCGAGGCTTTGCCCAGCTGGCTGCGTGTGCAGGCAGGGTCGGCCGCGGGTCTCCGTCAGGCTCTGGCACCCCGGCATCAGCCGTAGACGCTCCCCACCCTCTCCCCGGGCATCTGCGCATCAGAGGAAGTACCGGGTCCGAAGAGCCCCCCCACCCCAACAGGCGATACTAACCTGGTGATAATGTAAGGACCAAAACAGATCACGAACGACCCTATAAAAATACTGATTTTCTTGGTAGCCCGCTGTCTCCTCCGTTTCTGCTCGTTAAGGCAGCGCTGCTTCACACTGCGAAGGGAAAAGAGCAGCCGGGGGTTACGACAGGAAGCGAGGAAGCCGAGGGGAGCGGGACCACTCGCTCCCGGTCGGAGTGCCCTTGACCCGGGGGAGAGGAGGGCAGGGCACGGCAGCCCCGAAGCCGGCCCGGGAGAAGGGCAGTGCCCGGGGGAGGGAAGGGCAGCCCCGGCCCCGCCGAGCCTGGGGACGCCTGCACTCACCAAAGCATTGGCTCCCTGTTAAGAGGGAGCTCGAACAAGCAGGAGCACCCGGCGAGCGGGACTAGCGTTTAACCCGAGCAGGCTACAAATGCACAAGCCACCGTCTTCTGGCACTATAAGCAGCGTCTGAAACTAGCAGCGAAAGGGTTCGCCATGTGGCCGGGCAGGCAGGAGAGCCGGAAAAGGGGCCGGGGAGGCAGGACATCCTCTCCGCCCGGGGTACCTACCGCAAGTGACCCGGGGGTGTGAATACGAACGCGCAGGCATTACCTGGGGTGGATATCCACCAGCAAAACCAGAGTCTGCATGGTAATAATGTCTATCCGCTTGCAGTGGAACCGGGCAACTTTCAACACCTTTAAATAGGTGAAACACAAGATCACCAGAGACAGCATGAAACTGGTAGAGTGAAAGACGATGGTGAACACTGTAAACCTTCTCCGCTCTGTCTCTTCCTTCAGGTGCAAGGTGCAAGAAGCATAAACGCTGCTGTAATCTACCCACGAGTAAAACAAGGATACCAAGGGGAACGTGAGGGAGTGGAGCCACGAGTAGCCCATCAGTATCACAGCATCCTTATACCGCATCTTGCTGGTGTAGCTTAAAGGGAACACCACAGCAATCCATTTGTCGATGCTGAGTGCTGCCATGCTCAGCATCGTGTTGGAAGTCAGGAAAGTTTCCAGGAAACCCACCGCTTTGCAGATGCAGCCCCCGAGGGGTTGCTGGTTCCTCAGGATCCCCAGCAGGGTAAAAGGCATGTTCAGGACGGTGAGGAGCAGGTTGCAAAAGGATAAGTTCACCAGGAAAACCCCGGCGACCTGCTTGCGGATCTCCGTACTGTAGACGAAGCATAGCAGCACCAGGAGGTTGGAGAGCAGAGACACAACCAGCACCAGCACGAGGAGCAACGCCAGCAGCACGCCTGCCAAGTCCATGTCTCAGCGGGTCGCCTGGAGCGGGCGAGGGCAGGAGGAAGGGGGCATCCGAGCCGGCACCGCAGCCTCGCCTGCCGCCGCCCGCGGCCGCCCGCGCATGTTGCCGGCGG